>JAMXBD010001156.1:0-464600 GCA_024138025.1 Combretum micranthum
TGCTCCATTTTTTCCTTTAAAGTGTTGAGCATATTATTGACTAGGCCTATCAACTGCTATTGATCGCGGGACAATGGTAGTAAAGGACGTAAATCCTCAGGGGATTGCCATTACCATGACGATTTCTTCTTGCCATCTAGTTCATGATGTATAACACACATAAAACATAAATTAGATGACTGCTTGAATTTACCATTCACAAAATCAATCATGCCATAAAATCAAACATGTCCAATTATCATTGTTTTTAGGATATAACAACTATAAATGAACATTTAAGTTTAGCCAAGTTATTATTCACTTGTTGGTATCCATTTAAGGGTTATTACTTTAAGCTAGAAAAACAATAATCAAGCAAGCATAGAATAATCATAGCATGCCCAACCTCGAACTCTTGCTTACTGTCCTAATCTTAACACCTTAATCATTTTAACCTAAGGCTGTAATACCAACTGAAATAACCTAAACCTTAGGGTGCTTAAGAGTGTGGTTGTTTTGCCGCATGCATCGCCTCCAAGCGACATTTGTAAGGCTTCCAAGTTGAGTTTACTAATCATATTTTAGTTATGAAATTGTGATTAAGCTCTTTTGTAAAACCATAATGAATCAAAAGATGATTTACCCAAAATTTAGAAGCCATTTTGTTAAAGTTTATGCAAGAGTACCTTAAGAAAAGAGCAAAACAAAAATTCAAAGTTTAGAATAGTTTAAGATAACAACCATAAAAGGGAAGCTAGGCTCAACCTGAACACAAGTTTGGCGCTCGGCCTAAAGGTGGTAAAATATTTAAGTGTTTTACAGTCATCCATTGAAATCATAATAGATATTTAAATAATCTTTCCATAGTTCCATTTAGATTACAATTTGTCAGAATTACTCTCTGTACTTTTTGATCCCAAAACCCATAGAATCATAGTGGAGATCTACATATGAACTCTCATCATTACCTGAAATATTAAAAAGTAATAGGTGAAACCCAGTACACAAGCACATATGTCATGCATGTCTAAGCTAACGCAACATACATTAATTAAGTTTAAACCAACAATCAAGTATTTCCAGTGTCTTAGAAATACAACATGCACAAGAGTACTTAAGACTCCTACCAAACAAAGGTGCAGGGTTTCCCTAGTAGATCACGCACCGAAGAGGGGGGTTCAATGAGTCCCAAAAAGTTATCGGAAAGAAAATAATGAAAATAGTCCTATCCTAGTCATTTCCTCATAGGCAACCACCAACGAGCATGGTCCATCATAACTTTTAATACGGGGTCCTATAATGTTATACAACTCGTTACAACTTCTTATTTGCTTCTAGCCAGCTACTCGATCTCAAAAGTTTCCCTATTAACTACCGTTGAGTCCAACCACACATTTGTGAGGGACTAAGCATCTAAACTATCGCATCATCTTGAAGTTACGATCAGACTTGCAACCCAGTCCGAGGTGCCACTCCTAAGGTAAGCAGCCAAACAACAACCAACACTCAATTTATCTGAGTTTAAATTATTAATCCATTTATTCGGACTATCCTAGCAAGCAACACACAATGACTACGTGCCTGATAATTGAAGTGGTCCTCGAGTATCTCCACAAAGCTTAAGGTCCAAAACCATTCACGATTGAAACTATACTCAATTCATGATTAATTATCTTTAAACCTTTTGTATTGTCTGCTATATCTAGGTCTCTTTGATTTAACCATCTTACTCAAAAATCATGTTTAGAGGGTTATTCAAAAGGAAAAAGTTGGATTAAGTTTGGCTCTATTTGGATAAGGATTGAAGATGGAAAAAAGGACAGGCAAAGGACATGGCTGGTAAAGGGGAAATGTATGACCCTTGTGCTAGTACACGACTAAAAAGGGCAGCCATTCTTTTTTCATGTTTCTTCTTCGCTTTAGGTTTTAGAGAGAAGCATGGGTGAAACATGGTGTCGCATTCTTCCCATGTTCTTTTGTGCTTCATTGTACTTTCGAAAATAGAGAGAAGTACGAGGTGAAACACGGATTCATGTATTCCCCTTTTCTTTAGCACTTCAATGCGCTCTAGGAGATAGAGAGAAGCATAGAGGAAAACACAACATCATGTTTCGATTGTGGTTTTCTAGGTTTCTTATTTTTCTTCATGTGTACGACCTCGTGTACTAATCATGCTTTTCTGGGTTTTGGGTATCTTGCATTCAAACTTTGCATTTTTGTCAAAAATATGTTTTTGGACAAATTTTGATGATCGTACATGTATTTAAAGGTCATGTTTTTGCTTAGTCTTGTCCATTTTCATTTCCCGTTCATTAAGATATTATTAGATCAAAATAAAAGCCTAAAGCATCTAGTTTTGTCAACAACCATCAAGTTCATCATGGTTTCTCCAAAAATTTCAAGAGTTACAAGTACACACTTTTCATTTTAGCAGCTTTAGCATTCTTAACTTCAGACCCCATGCTTGTTTCATCCTAGCAAAACTTTAACTTAAAATCATGCTCATCCCTTCTTTAACATTTTAAAACCTATCTTATCTCCTCATTATCACATATTCATAATACTAAGAGTTGATTGTAGGTCTTACCTTGTTGTTGTAGCTGTAAGGTGGTTCTCCCAAGCTTAAAACACCTCAAAAATCAACTTCTTTGCTACCTTCATTTGCTACTAGCATCCCCATGTCAAAGTTATACTTAAAACACCTTAAACTTTGCTTTTGACACTTAAAATCCTCATACTTACCTTACACGAATTTCTATGAGTTTCTTGATCTCCTCTTTCTCTTAGTTTGCCTTCATTATCCACATTTCCCACAATGAAATAAATAACCTTAGCCAATTTATGTTAATCCTTCCTTAATCTTACTTAATTAGCATTTAAATGGAGGCTAGGGCCTAGGGTTTTTCCCTTAGAGTTGTAGTAGGTTTCCTAAAGGGGCAATGATATAAAATAAAGGGTATTTATATGGGGTCTATGTAAGCCCCGGAAAATTTCAATAAATAATTTCAAAATGAACTTCGAAAATAAACCCTAAAAATCACTCCAAATTAAAACCGAATTTTGACAAGTCCTAAATCACGAACGAATTCAAAAACTTCTCAACCTTGAGAAAATGAAAATCTTTAAACAATAAAATAGGAACTCAGTGGTTTTCAAATTGAAAACCACGACATACGAAAAATTTCATATTTAGCTCCGGCTTGTAAAATCGGGTAATATAAAGCCCAAAAACAAATTATTAAAAAGTAAATAATGATTAACTTTCGGAAATGAAACCCAATTAAAGAATTCCAAAAACATTAAGAGTTATTAAATACTTACAAAAATAAAATTTAAAATAAATTTCTCAAATTAAATATGTTATATAAACATAAATATCAGTTTCCAAATGACAAAGGTCTAAACCGGAAAATCACCCGGAAACCCTAACCGGAATACAATAGTGTAAGTCCGGCAATCTAGTGCCCCTAACCCTAGAGGCCGAGATGTAGTTTAAATATATAGAATAACTCATAGTAACATAAGTTCGTTTATAATTATCAAATTGGTAAATTTTTGACCTATTTCGAACCCGTTCGGATACAGACTTTGAAAAGCGTGTCCCGGGGCTCGAGATATCAAAAATATACCATTAGTATCGTTAGACTCGTAATTTTATAAGATTTCTAAATATATCAGTTATATAATTTTTCGGGTTATAAAAGTTACAATTATAACCTTTTTATCGTATTTTTATTTCTACCGGTAATTGATTAGTCTTTTGCATTATTCATTTTATTTCATGACACAATTTTATTATTTTTATAATGCATACCCCGGGTTTCCTAGTAATCAAGTAAACTTCGAAAATCGGAAAATGAAACCCTAAACCGATTTAGTTCAAGCTTTGTGAGAAAGACCTAGAAACCCTAATTCCGGCTTTGCCTCGGTTTCCAAATAAGAAACTTTTATAAGCAAAATTAATTTTGAATATAGTTCTTGATTATATTTTGAAACAAGAAAAGATCAGATTTTAAGAAAATTTCAATTCCGGGTCATCCCGAGACCCATTATAGAAAAACGTGCCCCGAACTAGAAACTCAGAAAAATATTCCGGAATACTCGTTAGAACCGAAATTTTATAAGGACTTCAAAAATATATATTTTATAATTTTTCGAGCTATAAAAATTACAGTTATAGCCTTTTTCCCGTATTTTCGTTACTATCGATAAGTAGATGTCTTGTCTACTATTCCTTACTATTCACAAGTACAACCTTCTACACACATACCCATACCCTATTCTTACAACCTTTCAATCACTCAATTCATTTTCTTTTCCAAGAAATTTTGTCTATTAACAAATTATTACAATTAATACAATTTATTACACAAATTCAAATTTCAAATGAAATCAAATATATCCCTCTCTCTCTCCTTACATTGGAAGGCGTGAAACCCTCCCATTTTGGCTCCAAAATGCTTTGTTTTATATATTTTTTTTTACCACTCGCAAACCCTAATTCCTCTAATATAAATAACCCTTTACTTTTCTCTCTCTTCACTTTTCATTTCATTTGTTCCATTGTTCCAAAAAGCTCTCAAACCCTCTCTTCTTTCTCTCAATGCCGTGACCTCCCTTACACCACACACACACACACAAGCTTCAATTTTCTTCTCCATTCCTCATCTATTTCAAGCCTTAGGTGTGATTCCTAAGCCTTAACACTACTTAATCTTGTAATGGCAAGATTATTCATGAGTATTTTCACTCAAAGTCCCCATGAGCTCTTGCTAGGGACAAAGAAAATGCTACTACATGAATATCAAGCCATCACAAGAGTAGATCTTGTGTTTGATCAAGTTTTTGTTGAAGATATTTCATGATCATGCATGTAGGAGTGGAGTAGAGTAGAGATCTAGCATAAAATTTCATGCCCATGCTTTTAAACTTCATATCATGCATCATAAGTAGTAGATCTATCATTTTGACCACTCACATTCATGTAGACATACTAGATCTCATCTTTATGTTGAGTTTATGTGCATTTATGGTCATCAATGCTTTTGTCTTGAGTAAATAACTTGTTAGTATGTAGATCTATAGGTAGATGAGTTAATGAAACCAAAAAGGAAAAGTTTTTGTTTGAAATACTCAAAGTCAAATTCGTATGGTTTTAAAGGCCTATTTTAAAAACACTTTTATCAACTTCAAAACATGTATTTTACAAGAAAAATGAAGCCTTTAGGTGATTGATGGTGTTTGATGATATTTTTCATAAGTTTAAATGGGTTTCTACCAAAGGAAATGTTTAAAACAAGAGGTGAAGTCCAATAGAAGTTTTGAGTTGAAAATCTTGTAGGCCAAATTCGTAATAATGGATAGATGGTTAGAAAACACTAGTTTTCCAACTTCAAATATGGTATTTTCTTAAATAAATAGAGTCCTTAGGGTATAGGTAAAATAAATACTTAAATTTCTAAGTATAAGATACATTTTCCTTAAAGAATCAACTTGAAAATGAAATTTTCTAAATTCGGATTTTTGTAACCACCTTAGTGTAAGACCCACTTAAAAGTTTACAAATGAAGATTTTATTAAAGAAATAAAGGCCTTAGGATATAACTAATATAAGGGTCAAAATTTCTTTAAACAAAATGGAGTTTTCCCAAAGAAAATCCTTGTAATAATAAGTGTGACCAAGTGTGGTAATCTTACTTGTCAAACAATAGCATGAAATGATTTTCTAGGAAAAAGTTTATTTAAATTCTTTAAGTCTAAAAAGTTATAAGAACTTAGGCTCATTAGAGTTCATATCATGACATTCATGATAGGGAAAATCATTACCATGGCATTTAGTTTCATTTTGTACTTAGGAATCTCAAGTGCATTCATGAAAACCGCATTTTCGGAATTAATATACCTGCTGTACAGATCTGATCCCTCATTTCGAGGCTTAGATGTTTTCAAAACTTGATTTAAACTTCATATTTAAAAAGCTCTTCCGAAGTAGATAGAAATTGATATAAAATTTGCGAGATTCCGAGTTAAAATGACCAAGTTATGGCCATTTTAAAACGGGACTTCGAAAATGACGCGAATTTCGATTTCACTAAGTTTTCTTAGAGTTTTAGTATCCTTAGATGGTAGAATACTCATTAGAGTATTTCTTATGTGATTAGGTGAACCCGTGAACGTTGACTCTTTGCCACCGGATTATTATTACTAGAAGATCGGTGATCCAATGGCCGAGTGAGTTCATTTCCTAAGTAATTATGCTCATTGAGTGTGCTTGTAATTGTAGTAGCACTAGACTTAGGTAAAGATAAAATTGTTGATGAGAAATGAACTTTTCATGTTGAATGAATGATAAGTATATCAAGATGAGACTTGTTGAAATAATATTGTATGAGTTAGTATAGACTTGGATTGTTTGAAATGCTCTATGATCGCTCTTAAATTACATAATGAACTTGCTACGATTCTATAAATAAACTGTACATGCATATCATTTAGTGAGTCACATTGCATTACGAGAATGCTTTTGGTGGGAACAAAAGTATGATCGGGAGGCAGCGGGTCTTCGTTCATGTTAAGGATCTGCAGGGTCACTTAAGTTAACGGGCAGTGGAGTAGACACTATAAACCAATACATATAAACAGGTGGAGGACCACCTTCGTTAACATCAAGGGCCCATGAGGTCGCTTATGTTAACGGGCAGTGGAGTAGACACTATAAACCACAAGAGAAAATATTGGAATTGTGGTCGCATGTTTATGGACCACCCCAAACCCCGAATGGAGGGCGTAAATCCATTCACATATGACTACCGGAAAGTCATATGCTTGTATGTTCACGTGCTTGTGCATTCATGTGATTGTTTAAATAAACTTGTTTGTATATTTTACAATTGAGTATATTATTGCGGAAATGAATCTCACTAAGCTAGTGTAGCTTATACCCCAATAGTTGTTTAAATGAGCAGGTTATTCCAAAAATGCTAAGTGGGGACCGAGATGGTTGAGGACGAGAATGATTTGGAGATTCCGGCAAGATATAAGAATGCTTGAAGTTTTTGACTAGGCTTTATGATTTGCTTTGTAATAGCTTTATGTAGTGAAGTCTGGGGATGAATGTAGTTGAAGTTTGATGAATTGTATTTTGAAGTATAGGGTTTTGTATTTGGAGTATAGTGGATTGTATTTCCTTTACATTGTTACTCAATTGTATCAACATAAAACGTATGATTCCGATGAGTCTCCTTTATGTGTTAGACGCCTTGTACATAGTATGGAAGCCTTCGCGTGACGGAGGTGGTCATTCTTAGGCTTTAATATTGTGTACGGCGGACTACCACGTCTAGGGTACCCTTCGGGGCGTGACAGTCTAGGGTCTAGGGTCTAGGGTTTAAGGTTTCTAGGGCTCATTTTAGAGTACCACATGGTACGATCTTAGCCATCCATCTCGATTAAGCTTTTATTTAGTAGATTTTTTTTACCTAGGTACTTCAATTATCCAACTCTAAAATTTCATTTACCCAATCCATCTATGAATTTTATCCATCCTCTTATTTCAAAATTTCATAATTATTTTCCAACCATTATCTTTAAATTTTCAATTTTATGGGTGGTGTTTGGATCATTTTATTGACATTGCTTTAGGAAAAAAAAAACTCTAGGGTATCACATAAAAAATGTATGGCACCCACAAAATTTCAAAAAATTACAAAAGATCTCATGTGAATAACCTTAAGATAAAATGTTCCTTGGAAAAGGAATGATGAGATGCCCTAAAACCTTTGGGATGTGGATGTTCTAAAAGACCCCATGTAAATGGCTTAAAGATAAAAAATAGTGAGTTTTTTTTTTAAAAAAAAGAAATGTCTTTAAAGTGCTCATTTGACAATTGAAGCACCTCAAGCCTTTAAGGGATGTGGATGCTATAAGAGCATTCTCAATGGCTTCACCTTTTAAATTATTTTTGGTATATGGCAATTGAGAAGGAATGATTAAGAGAGGGAGCAAATGAGAGGATTAAAGTATATTCAAGCTTTAAATTCTCATTCTCAACAATGTTATAAAATATCAAACTTTTTTATTAAATTATATAAGCAATTGTCTATTTTTTTTTCTAAAATTTATCTATTAATGCATTTTTTTTAATTTTAAAATCCTTTCAGATTATTCTATGCAATATGTTATAAGTATGATCCATTCAGATTTGTGAAATTAAACCTTTTGAAATAATTAATAAGCTATGCATTCATATTAATGAAATTTTTGCTCCGTTTTTTTTTCTTTTAATTTTTTCCTAAAGTAAATTTTGTTACTAGTTATTTATATTAAACGATCTTCATATAATAAATATGCTTATACATACTGTTAAGTTTATATATTTTACTCTTGCATCCTTTACCTTATTGATGCAAGGGAAGAAGAAAAAAGTTACCCTATACATTCATGATGTAACGTTTTAGCTTTAAATCATGACATAAAAAACCATTACATAAAATTTTACAAGGACAAAGAAAATGTTCAGTCTTTAAAATTCGGAGATCTTCATTTATTAGTTTAATTATCAATAAATAAAAAATAAAATTAATTATAATGTTAAAGTAAACTCCTTCCTTGCAGTTTGAAAATTTGTTAATTATAAACTAGATAATGATATTATTATGAAATGAAGTTGCTATTACTTAAAACTATTGGTCTATATGATTTTTATCATTATATAAGAAAGATTAAACAAAACTGGTATTGTCATAATATATGAGAAAATTGTTAAGGAGAGGAAAAAAAAACTAATTCCTAATAATTATTTCTATATTTGAATGATATTTAACACTTTTTGTTCATTATTAGAAATCAATCATTTGTCACTAATCCTAACAAGTTACTAATTAATATTTTTATTCGCAAGTTTTTTTATTCCTTAACCATGTATTTGAAAGGAAACTTCTACTATCCCATCGATCGGGAGCAAAAGATGGATAGACCATTGACCTACCTATCTTTGGTGGACCCTCCACTGGGTCTGTCAAATGGAAAAATGGTACCGCATATGGTACTACATGTAGGACCACTACGATTGTAAACCCCCAGAAATTTCCGTTCTAATTAAATCCTTATGATATTGTGTTAGTTTGTACCATAGTGTTCATTTATAAGTATAAGACCTAATAAATATTAGATAGTGATTAAAACAGATACCAAAAGCTCGAAAATCATTTGATAAGACTTAAGACTGTAACGAAGAAAACACATATATCGTGAAATAGAAACTAAACCCTAGGGTCAAGCTCAATTATATTACTACAAGATTTAAAGATTGGGAATTCAATTTTTAGAATGCGAACTCTATTTAAGTGCCTTGAATCTTAGCATTAGCCTATCATGTAATCATATAATCCTTAAAAATTAGTACCAAGAATTATCTGTATTAAATTAGTATCACCAAGAAGAATAAATAATCATGTCTCTAATTCGTAAATAAAATTGTCCTCTGATTCGTAAATATTCATCAGATAATAAAATTGTTCGTATATACATAATAGAAATTTAATGATTCATAGGTTGGATAAAACCACCATCTACCCTTCTTTACTAAAACCATGTGCACCTATAGATAAAGCCACTAAATCTTTTCTTTTCCCCAAAAGCCAATAATATCTATACACAAGTACAAAAAAGCACAATGACAAGACATCATGCCTTCTTCCTTAAGTCTTTCTTGAGCCTTTTAGAAGGGGAGATTGTACAAAAGATTGTACAAAGCCTTTGATGCATAATCCTCCCATATCCCTGAAGTCTTTTACAACGATAGGACTTATCAAAGAAGTCATTTCCATTTCCCTCTTCAACACTTAAAAAGTCTATACTTAAACCCTTACATTCTCTCTCTTCTGCCTCGTTCCCCCACCGTCCTCTCTCTCTCTCTTCCCCTCTCTTTCTTTTTCTCTTTTCTCCTTTGTCTCACCCATCTCCCTTCCTATCCTACACAAGCCAACAAAAGCAACCTTTACAAAAGTAAAAATAGCAACTTTATACTCTAGAAAGTGGGATCTTAGAGTAAGGAATGCACAAGACCTTCAAGTTCAAAGGTAAAACTAAAATCACCATTGAAATCTCAACTTCTAAGTTATTGGCATTAGCTATATTAAGAATCTTTCTTTTTCATCTTCTTAAGGGGCGAATCTCTTCATTAAGGAGGAGAGTGATATCTTATCACTCTCAAACGCAAGGTATAATGCCAAAAACCTCACTCTTGATACCTTTTATAAGTAGAAAAATGAAAGAAATATGAGTATTTGTTCTTTTAAAATTCGTGTTCCCATTTGTGGCCACCAAAAAGAAGTCTTTCCTTATCAAACCTCTATTTTTAGTAGCATAAACAATATTAGGGATAAATCCCTTCCATGTGTAGTTAAAAATAATGTTTTTCTTGCTTAAAAACACCTTTTCAACTTGTATAAGTGTTGGTCCCATTAAAATAATCAAGAGGGGGGTGAATTGATTATAATATGAAAATTTTCACCTCTTTTAAATAAAAAAAATATGGTTGAAAACCGTGAGAACAACTAAATAAATAAAATACAATAATTAAAAGATCAGAGTTAGAAGATCAGGCAGCAAATTATAGTGGTTCCGCCTTGTGCGTCAGTCCACTCTTCCAACTCCACGCCAAGGTCTCGGTTGTCTTAACCGGTTGTGTTTCACTATATCAAAATTCAAATGAGAGTACAATCAAGCCAATGTCTTGGTAAAGTCTCACTATTGAGTCTCCCTAGCTTAAACTCTAAGCTAACACTCAACTATAGTGAAAGATAACTCTCACACACTTCTCAACAAATAACAAATCTTTGAGGATTTAAAAAGATCCTTTACAAATTAATCTTAATAAAATATAAGAGTAAGCTGCTCTTTGCAAAAGAAGAAATTATTCTTTTTATGCGAATTCGAATGCTTGTTCTGCTCTTTCTACTTTTGCTTTTGATTCCTTAAATATATCTCTTAATCACCAACGGCTATTTCCAGCAAAAATTTAGAAAGACGTGATCTTCTCTTCCTTATGCGTTGTGATATGAATTTGAATTTGAAAAGATATGAACTGTTATGATCTTTATCCAAGACATTAGATGTACCGAGATCTTCTCTTGTAATCATAACTTTGGATAAACTTGAAGTAATCTTGTTATAACCACCGAGATCTTCTCTTCGGATTTGAAACTGAGTGTTTTCTTTCTTCACGAAATTTTCTAAAAAGAGAAAAGCATAAACTAACAAGATTTTTCTTGATCTTTACCGAAACGTAATCTTTCTAGTGAATTTGCAAAAAATCAAATCTTCCTTATCCGATGTAGGACGTGATAAACTTCAGTTGTTGCCAAGATATTCTCGTCATAAACTTCTTGATAAATTTGAACAAACAAACCTGATATTGTAATCTTTATCCAAAAGGTGGTTGTGATATCCCTTAAAAATATGAAGACTTATTTTCTTATAACAAACTTTATCCTCAATCTCTTTACTTGTAACAAGTCTTATCTTCTAATAAAAAAAAATAATAACTTTGTCATAAAAAAAAATCCAAGTATTTTGGTAAAAATAATTTGAAAGATCAAATTATTTTATCTATATATATATAAAACTTGAAAACATCTTGATGTGATTTGATCCCCATGATATTAAATCCAACTTTAGTGTAACACATCAAGTATATTACCCAAATATACTTTGACAAGTGGAGTTGGGTCTTGACAAATATTAAAACAAAGTTTTAATCACTTTTAAGATCAACTTAAAAATTCGTATCCAACTTTAAAGGTTCTGAAACAGCTTCTGTTAACTTTATCTGTCTATTGATGAAGATTCTGAAAATGCCTCTTGATAAGCACATTTGTCTACTAACGTAAATTCTAAAAATGCTTCTGACTAGCTTGTTAAGCATATATGAGTTTCACTGAAAGTTCTGAAAATGCTTCTGAAAGACTTTCTTTAGATACCAAAACTTAAACGAAACTTCTGAAATAACGTCTAATATTGTAAAAACTCATTTATACAACTATCAAAGGTTCTGAATAGGTTTCTATCCAATCATACTTAATAAATAAGATCATAACCAATTAATCATCCTTTTGTTATCATCAAAATATTATTAGAGAACTTAACATTTCTCCTCCTTTTTGATGATAACAAAACATCTCTATCTCTTAAAAATTATTATCATAGCAGCACATAACATATAGTATCAGCAGCAACACATAACATTAGTATCAGCAGCACATAACATATATTTCATTAAACTTTCTCCCCTTGAAATTGTGCATAAGAGAATTGAAAACATTTATATAAAATAAAAATATTAAAGATAAAGCGTTTGAGAAAACAGATACAAAACAGATCAATTTTGTCTTGCTTTTCGAGGAGAGGGTGAAGAGACTGAAGGCTTCTCGAACATGACTCCCTTTCGAACATACTCTGGAAAATAGCTTTAAGGAATAGTTGAATTTCTCCTTGAACATTCTTTGCAGCCTTGATATTTTGATCTATCTTTGAATCAAGATGATTAAACCGTGATGTAAATAGTTCTCCAACTTTCCATAGTTGATCTACCAAGTGATTAAAATTTGTGACACTATGATCAAGATCCCTTTTGATATTTTCACTAAATTCATCATAAAGAATCTATAACTTTTGAAATCAGTGAGGAGTTTCTTGGAATCATCTCTGACTTGTTTGATCAAATCAAGGTTATTCTTTTGTTCCATTCCTTGAAAGGCTCTAGCTCCTCCTTCACAGAATTATGGATAAGATCTTTCAACTCACCCTTGATGGATTCTTGAATCATATTCTTAAGTTCATCAAGGTTCAAGACTTAGTGTCTGATAAAGAAGAGCTTCCACTTTCATCTATTTTCGTTTCTTTGATTTTTCAACATTAACATCCACACTAGCCTCTGGATGTTCCTCTGACATTTGAACAGCTGGTGTTGAGGATCCGAAAGGAATTTTCTTAAGCCTATGTTTCTCATCAATATAATGTGATCCATCATTAGCATACCACAAACAATCTTTCACATAGATTGACATATGATGAAGAACTTCTTTCCCAATTCTTTTCAACTTAACAGGTTTTGCTGAACTAGAAGGTAACTTAATACCTTTAAACTCAAAGAGTTTCATCAACAAGCTTCCAAAAATCATACTTTCTTAATTCTTCCAAATTTGATCTATAATCCGAGATGAAATATCTAATTTCTTCTTTGTCATCATGGCATATATAATCTGAGCACGATCAATAGACATGGAGGTAAAACTTCCTTTTCTTGGACAAATACATTCGATTATAACTTTGTGTAGAATCCTAGGAAATAACTCAAAGTCTATAATCATTGCCTCCTTGCCATAATCCATCTCTAACCCTCCATTTACAGCAGCAAAAATTTCATTCTTACTCATATTTACTATCTCAGGGTCATCATTAGCATCATGCATATTAAAGCATTTAATAATGTTTGTCCTAGAAATTGTAATTTCTTGATCACAAACAACAACATCTAACTCATTATCATTGGTAATTGCTAAATTCCAATAAAATTGCTTCATGCATTCACCAAAAACCACTAATTGCAAAGAACACAGATTCATGCATCTTATTGGTTCCAGCAACTCATCCCAATAAAACCCATTACTTGTAAAGTAATTGAAATCGACAAAACTGCAACCACAAACTTCATTTTGCGACGGCTAACAGAACTTTTGCCAGAACTTTTTCCATAACTTTGTGGAGGAGTTTTGGATAATTTCTTAGAGGTAGCCAACTTTGCACCTTTAGTCGTGCCTTTAACTTCATTAACCTTTTCTTTGCCCTTGGAAGATGAAGAAAGATCCTTTCTTTTTCCCTTTGACGTTTTTGAGGAATCTAGATTTGGAACTGTTTTAGGGTCTGAAGGGTTTACTATCGGTATATCTTGGTCAGAATCGAAGTTTTCATGTATTGTTAATGGTGTGGTTGAGGGTTTTGTTTTGAATCCTTTTTGACGAAGATTCGGATTTCTTGGGCGCCATTGATGTTTTGAGAGATTTTGCAAAACAGAAAAGAGAAGTTGAAAGGATATTTGTTTTGCCAAAAACGAAATGCATGTATCATTTAAAAATATTTCTTTTAAAGTTGTAGAGAACCGAGAAAAAGTAGGGGAAAGTCTTTAATGTTACGTAAAGGAGGAGATAAAACACAATTTCCAAAAAAAACTTTTTCAAAACGGACAACAAATTCCAATTTCATTTCTTATAAATTCAAATTTTAATTTTTCAAGGGGTTTAGTAAAAATGTCTGCCAATTGATTTTCAGTCGATACAAATTCAACATTAATATTTCCATCATTTACGTGATCTCTAATAAAGTGATGTCTGATTTCTATATGCTTTGACCTAGAATGATGCACTGGATTTTTTGTTAAGTTAATTACACTTGTATTATCACATTTAATAGGTATATTTTTATAATTTAAACCATAATCTTGTAATTGTTGTTTAATCCAAAGCATTTGAGCACAACAGTTACAATAGAAACATATTCTGCTTCAGCTGTAGACAAGGCAACGTAATTTTGTTTCTTAAAGGACCAAGAAACTAATTTGTCACCTAAGAATTGACAAGTACCAGATGTGCTTTTTCTATCAATTTTACAACCAGCATAATCTGCATCTGAGTAACCTATCAAATCAAAAATTTGATTTTTAGGGTACCAAATGCCTAATTTTGAAGTATTTATCAAGTATTTGAAAATTCTTTTAACAGCTGTCAAATGTGTGTCTATTGGTGTACTTTGAAATCTTGCACACAAACATACACTGAATAATATATCAGGTCTGGATGCAGTTAGATATAATAAAGAACCAATGAGACTTCTGTAGAGTTTCTCATTTACCTTTTTCCCATTTAAATTAGAATCTAACCTTGTTGAAGTACTCATGGGAGTGGCAGCTCCTTTACATTCTTCATACCCGAATTTCTTTAGAATTTGTTTTGTGTACTTTTCTTGATGAATGAAAATTCCTTCTCTAGATTGTTTGATTTGAAGTCCAAGAAAGAATGTCAATTCACCCATCATTGACATTTCAAATTCTGCCTGCATTTCTTTAGCAAAATCTTGACAATATATTTCATTAGTAGAACCAAATATAATATCATCTACATATATTTGCACAATTAATATATCTTGTTTATAGGTTTTTAAAAATAAAGTTGTGTCAATTGCTCCTCTTTGAAAACCTTTTGTAATTAAAAACAGACTTAATCTTTCATACCATGCCCTTGGGGCTTGTTTTAAACCATATAAAGCTTTATTTAATTTGAAAACATAATCATTTTTAAAAGGATCTTCAAAACCAGGAGGTTGTTCAACATATACCTCTTCTTTAATAAATCCATTTAAAAATCGCTTTTTACATCCATTTGAAAAACTTTAAAATTTTTGTAACATGCATATGCAAGCATTAGTCGAATTGCTTCTAATCTAGCGACAGGAGCATAAGTTTCCAAAGTCAATACCTTCTTCTTGTGAATAACCCTTAGCTACTAATCTAGCTTTATTTCTAACAATTTTACCATTTTCATCCAACTTGTTTTTAAACACCCATTTAGTTCCTATTATAGATTTATTTATAGGTTTAGGAACAAGATTCCATACATTATTTCTTTGAAATTGATTTAACTCATCTTGCATGGCATCAATCCAATTATTATCTTTTAATGCTTCATCAATATTATTAGGTTCAATTTCAGATAACATGGCAAAATGATTTTCAAAATCTTGTAACTTACCTCTTGTTTGAACACCAGTTTGTATATTACCAATTATTTGTTCAGAAGGATGAACAGATTTGTATTTCCAAGTTTTAGAAGTTTCTGGTTCATACCTTACAACTTCTAAAGTACCTTCTATTCTTGCTTCTGACTTAACTTCTGGAAGGTTAGATATTTCAGATATAGGTTTTATACAAGTTTCTGCTTTAGGATAGAAATCCTTTTCTTCATTTGATTCATCATCCTTTGGATCTTCAACAAACTTAACATTAATTGATTCCTCAACAATTTTTGAGGATTTGTTATACATACAATAAGCACGACTATTTAAAGAATAACCTAAAAATATTGCTTATTCAGATCTTTCATCGAACTTACCAAGATTGTGAGCATTCTTTTTCACAAAGCATTTAGATCCAAAAGCATGAAAATAAGAAATAGTAGGCTTCTTACCTCAAAATAGTTCATAAGCAGTCTTTGATGTCATGAGTCGAATATACACTCGATTGATGATGTAGCAAGCTGTAGACACTGCTTCTGCCCAAAAATACTCAACAATACCACTCTCATTTAACATAGATCTAGTCATTTCTTGTAAGGTTCTATTCTTGCGTTCTACAACTCCATTTTGTTAAGGTGTATATGGAGCTGAGAAATTGTGAGATATACCATGTTCTTCATTAAAATTTATAAACTTTGTATTTTGAAATTCCGTTCCATGATCAGTTCGAAGACTAATTATGGAAACTCCTTTTTCGTTTTGTATCTATTTTGCAAATTTTTGAAAAGAATGAAAGGTGTCCTTTTTATGTCGTAAGAACTTCCCAAGTATATCTCGAAAAATCATCAACAACAACAAATCCATATTTACATCCACCCATGCTAAGAGTTTTAGTAGGTCCAAAAAGATCAAGATGCAACAACTCAAGAGGTCTTTTAGTTGATATTCCATTTTTACTTTTATGAGAAACAGATACCATTTTATTTTTTAAACATGTATCACATTTCACATCTTGTTTAATATTTATTTTAGGTAATCCTCTTATTATATTCTTTTTAGCAATTTTTCTAATTGATTAAAATTAACATGTCCTAAACGTTTATGCCATACAAAGATATGATCATTCATAGATAATAGACAGCATGCATCTTCAACTTTATTAGGTTTTATCAGATAAATATTTTCTTTCTAAAGCCTTCAAATAGTTTTACCATTTTCATTAAAAAAAACATTTATCTTTTTCAAAAACCATTTTATATCCTTTATCACATAGCTGACTGATACTTAATAAGTTATGTTTCAAGCCTTTTACTAAGTAAACATTTTCTATAGTATAGGAGGCATACCAATTGTTCCAGTTGCTACAATTTTACCTCTACGTCATCGCCAAATTTTACATATCCTTTTTCTTCCCGTAATGCTATTGAACAATGAAGCATTTCCTGTCATATGTCGGGAACATCCACTATCAAGATACCATGTTCCTTTGATTTTAGCTTCATGTTCCTGCAAAAACAAAAAGGATTAAACCTTTTTAGGAACCCAAACAAGTTTGGGTCCTTTATAAGACAAGCTCGTTTCATTTCTTTGTTTTACTTGTTGAGTACTGAGCTTGTTTCTTTTATAATAACAGTACTTTTCTATGTGACCATGTCTATTACAAAAGAAACATGTATATGTATTATTGTTATTCCAATACCTGTTGTTTACCTGTCTCCAACTGTTTTGTCTTGGATAACTTCTGATATACCTTCTGGTATTGTATTGATAATATCCATAAGAAGGATTTTTTCTTTCTGAGTAACTTCTGTATACCTTCTGGTATTTGAAATAAACTTTCCTTTTTCACTATGCACTTTATGATCATTCTTTTTCACGTCAGATTCAACATTCACAACAGTTTTAGCATTCACATTTGGTTTAGCTTTCATAAACACAGTTTTCTTAGATGCATTTGAACTAGAACCATGTTCATATCCTAAACCATGCTTTCACAAGATAATCTTTGTGAAGAAATCAACATGTTTAATTTTTTATCACTTTCATTGAATTTATTGATGGTGTTCTTTACCGAATTAGATAACTCATCAATTTTTACTTTCAAAACAGGTTTCATTTTTTAACATGCTATTATCTTTTCTTAGCTTTTCATTATCTTGATAAAATTTTTCATTGTCACGTTTTAAGATATCATTTTCATCAGCAAGCAAAGCATTGGTTTGTTTCAAAGCGTCTTTTTCATTCTTAAGAGACTTTATTTCATTATCATACTTAGCAAGTTTTGTATCAGCCTTTTTAAGAGCTTTCAAAAGTTTTTCCATTTCAGCAATCATATCATCTTCAATTGATTCATCATCAGTTTCAGAAGTTACCTCAGAAGTAGCCATGAGACAAAGGTTTGCTTCTTCTTCATTATCACTTATAGCCTCTGAATCAGCTTCTGACTCATCCAAATCGCTCCAAGTTGCCATCATTGCTCGACTTTTCTTCTTGAATTTTTCAATCTTTTTGATTAAAACAGGGCACTCATATTTAATATGTCCGGTTTTTTACATTCGTAACACACAATTTCTTTCTTCTCTTTCTTTTCCTCTTTGTCCTTATAGCTTTTCCTGCATCAAATTTGTTAGATCTATTGAAACTTTTGAACTTTTTACCTTTCTTTTTCTTCAAGAATTTGTTGAATCTCCTTGTAAGCATGTTAATATTTTCGTCATCACTGTCCTCTTCTGAATCAGATTCAACAACTCTTTTGGCTTTGAAAGCTATTGCCTTTGAACTATTTTCTGGTTCTTCAGTTGTATCATGATGTGACTTATGCCATCAGCTTTTCCCTTAATGACTAAGTGTCAGCTTATTTAAATCTTGAGCTTCTTCTATAGCTGTCTTTTTGGCATCCCACGATTTTGGCAAAATTCGAAGCATTTTCCTAACAAGATCAGAATCATCTAATTTCTTTCCAAGTGAGGTTAGCTCGTTAGTAATAGCAGTGAATCGATTAAAGGCATCTTTAATTTTCTCATCAGACTTAATTTTAAATAATTCATAACGTTGAAGTAATGCATTGATTTTTGTTTCCTTAATTGTGTTGTTCCTTCATAAGTTTTTGAAAGAGTATCCCAAATTTCCTTTGCCGATTCACAGGAAGAAATTAGATAAAATTCAGAAGGAGCTATGGTTGTGAGTAAGAGATTCTTAGCCTTATTGTTCTTCTCAATCAACTTTAGCTCGTCATCTGTGAAACTAGCATCATCAGATATTGCTATTGGATTGTCTCCAAATTGGATCACCTGCCAAGAAGCATAATCATTAGCTTTTATGTAAGTTGACATTCGCATTTTCCAGTAAAGATAATTTGAACCATCAAAGTATGGAGCTCTATTGATTGCAATATTGTTCTCAATCATTTTGTTTGGATCACTCAATTAGATAAAAGAGTCTAGCTCTGATATCAATTGTTGGTCCCGTTAAAATAATCAAAGGGGGTGAATTGATTATAATATGAAAATTTTCACCTCTTTTAAATAAAAACAAAATATTTTTGAAAACCGTGAGAACAACTAAATAAATAAAATGCAATAATTAAAAGATCAGAGTTAGAAGATCAGGCAGCAAATTATAGTGGTTCCGCCTTGTGCGTCAGTCCACTCTTCCAGCTCCACGCCGGGTCCGGTTGTCTTAACCGGTTGTGTTTCACTATATCAAAATTCAAATGAGAGTACAATCAAGCCAATGTCTTGGCAAAGTCTCACTATTGAGTCTCCCTAGCTTAAACTCTAAGCTAACACTCAACTATAGTGAAAGATAACTCTACACACTTCTCAACAAATAACAAATCTTTGAGGATTTAAAAGATCCTTACAAATTAATCTTAATAAAATATAAGAGTAAGCTGCTCTTTGCGAAAGAAGAAATTCTTCTTTTTATGCGAATCTGAATGTTTGTTCTACTCTCTATTTTTGCTTCTGATTCCTTAAATATATCTCTTAATCACCAACGGCTATTTCTAGCAAAAATTTAGAAAGACATGATCTTCTCTTCCTTATCTATTGTGATATGAATTTGAATTTGAAAAGATATGAACTGTTATGATCTTTATCTAAGACATTAGATGTACCGAGATCTTCTCTTATAATCCTAACTTTGGATAAACTTGAAGTAATCTTGTTATAACCATCGAGATCTTCTCTTCATATTTGAAACTGAGTGTTATCTTTCTTCACAAATTTTCTAAAAAGAGAAAGCATAAATTAACAAGATTTTTCTTGATCTTTGCCGAAACGTAATCTACCTGGTGAATTTGCAAAAACTTAAATCTTCCTTATCCAATGTAGGACGTGATAAACTTCAGTTGTTGCCAAGATATTCTCATCATAACCTTCTTGATAGATTTGAACAAACAAATCTAATATTGTAATCTTTATCCAAAAGATGGTTGTGATATCCCTTAAAAATATGAAGACTTATTTTCTTATAACAAACTTTATCATCAATCTCTTTACTTGTAACAAGTCTTATCTTCTAATAGAAAAATAATAACTTTGTCATAAAAAAAAATCCATGTATTTTGGTAAAAATAATTTGAAAGATCAAATTATTTTATCTATATATATATATAAAAAAAAAAAAAACTTGAAAACATCTTGATATGATTTGATCCCTATGATATTAAACCCAACTTTAGTGTAACATATCAAGTATATTACCCAAATATACTTTGACAAGTGGAGCTGGGTCTTGACAAATATTAAAACAAAGTTTTAATCACTTTTAAGATCAACCTAAAAATTGGTATCCAGCTTTAAAGATTCTGAAACAACTTCTGTTAACTTTATCTGTCTATTGATGAAGATTCTGAAAATCCCTCTTGATAAGCATATTTGTCTACTAACGTAAATTCTGAAATTGCTTCTAACTAGCTTGTTAAGCATATATGAGTTTTACTGAAAGTTCCGAAAGTGCTTCTGAAAGACTTCTTTTAGATACCAAAACTTAAACAAAACTTCTGAAATAACGTCTAATATTGTAAAAACTCATTTATACAACCATCAAAGGTTCTGAATAAGTTTCTATTCAATCATACTTAATAAATAAGATTATAACCAATTAATCATCATTTTGTTATCATCAAAACATTATTAGAGAACTTAACACTTGGAGAATAGCCCTATGCATGAAATAAACTAAGGGGAAATTACGGAAATTAAATGAAAAGAAAAATATTTAAGTATACCGCATTTAAAAACACGATTTTAACTACGGTAACTTTTATTACAATTTAAAATTTTTGTTTTCTTCGAATCACTTTTTACCCTATACGAAGCCATTCCTCAAAAGGTTAAAGAAGTACTTAAAAGTGGTGGACCCTTATGCTGTGGTTCCATACCTCGATCATCAAAGCTTTTACATCTATTCTCCCACGTGACCAAATTCTTATTTATACGCACGTGCTTGAATTCTCTTCCTCTCCCTCTCACTCACTATCAGTCTTTTTCTTCTGCTGTAGTTGAAATGTAAAATAAATGCCTTTCACCTCTCTTTTCCTCAACTAATTAAGCTGTTTCACCTCCCTCTTTGCTCAGAAATTTAAGGAGAAAAAAGGGAAAATTATGGGTTCTCATAGACTAAGTATCATATGTTCTATAACAATGATCTACATGATTTATCATCTTAAACCTGTTACTCCAGTTGCACAATCCATAACTTCCTCACAAAACAGAGGTTTTCCTACCTTTTTTTCCAACAAGAATGTTACTATCATCACTAGCACAACTTCATCAAACCCCCCAAAAAACCAGACATGTTTGCTTGACCATGAAACCACCACCACCCCACCTTATCCAACTAGTTCTTTCTCAGAGGCGGTGATGGCCATAGCAAAAGAACCTGAAACAGTAGCTTGGTTAAGGAGCATAAGGAGGAGGATTCATGAGAACCCTGAACTTGCTTTTGAAGAAATAAAAACTAGCAAGTTGGTTAGGCATGAGTTAGATAAGATGGAGATTAGCTACAATTATCCCTTGGCAAAGACTGGAATTAGAGCTTTGATTGGAAGTGGAGAACCTCCTTTTGTTGCCGTTAGAGCTGATATGGATGCTCTTCCTATCCAGGTTAGTTATTGCTGCTGCTCCTTCTTTTATTGTTATATGAGGTTTTTTTTCTTTTGTGACATTTCAATATATATATTTTGTAATTTTCTTTTGTATTCTAAAAATTTTTCAAATACAATTTCATATATTTGATTCCTTTTAACTTTGGAAATTATCCAAAACCTTTTTATAATGATTACTATCATAAATCTAAAAGGGAAAATCAAAATATTTTCGATTTTCTCGATGCATATTCATAATTACGATATAATGAATCAGAATGACGTCAGATCATAATAAGATACTTTAAGATATCATATTAGACAGAAATTTAGAATTTCGTACAGCTGTCAGTTATGTGAGATTTCCTGTACCTTTGTCTTTATGCATGTGCAATGCACTTTGTACTTTTATGTACGTGTGAAATCATGTATATATATATACACATTATAGTCTTTGAGCAGATCATAAATTGGATCCCAGAGACATCAACTGGCAGGCAGGCAAAGGTAGCCAGATCTCATGAATGGCATAAGAACTTGGCAAATTTCTACATCTAATTTTTCCACAAAAAACCTTATCTATGTTTGGTCAGTATCCTAAGTAGATCTGAATGATTAGGGAATTATATAGATATTATGCGTTAGCAGGAAGCAGTTGCTTGGGAGCATAAGAGCAAAGTCGCCGGGAAGATGCATGCTTGTGGGCATGATGCTCATGTGGCTATGCTCATTGGGGCTGCCAAAATTTTGAAGAGAAGGGAACATCTTCTAAAGGTATCTATTTCCTTACATTACAGATCTAATCAACTTCCACACTTTCTCTTCTCAGGGTATTCTCCATTTTCAATTTCAAATACTATTTTTTTAATTATTCCTCTGAAATAAAGTTTTCCATCTATAGATTTAGTTTTTTCTTTGAGATGTAAAAAATAAAACAGTTTTTTTTTTCCATGTCGGATAAAATAGTTACTAATAATTTTCTTTTTCACTTTTTATATATATGGTTGATTTTTAAAAATATTATTATATATGAACCGACAGTTGAATTCCCCTATTTAGTATATGATTTTTGAAAGGAAGAAAGCAAAAATTGTGTATGGTTTAGCTAAATGTTGATTTTTTTCATTTAATTTACAATAACCTTTTCTTTTCATAAAACGAGCATATAATAATTTCTATTATTTGATACTATGCTCTTGGGGTATTCATCATGGACCTAATTGATTCTCAAACGAATCCAGTGACATGTAATTAGTTTTTGACCGTAAGACGCCAGCAATATAGGACTGTTAGAACATTTAAAGAGAATAAATGCTGGATTTTTAATCCAATTGAAGACATATGCCTAATGACTGAACTCTAATAATATATAATAATATCAAAATCAATTGTTTATAATTAACGGTCCATTTTAATTAAAGATTCTTTGTTCTGGAGAAATCTGATTGAATGAGCTTTTATATCATGTGTCGCTAATAAAGTGCTGAGCTAGTCGTCAATGCCTCAGAGCAAAGAGTATTCACAGAAACTTTGCAAATAGGGAATCTTTGAAATATGGCATTTTGGTTTTACTCCTTATTCTTTTTTTGTTCTCCCATTCACTCCTCCCCCACCCTCACCCCCGCGCCATGGAATATATGAAATACATCACAAAATGTTAACTACGATGCATACTTAATATTCATACCCCACGATCAACTCCACAAAATTTTCTAAAACAGTTATAAATTCTAAATCGAAAGATTTTTCTTCTATTTTTTTCAAAAAATTCCCTTATTGGAGTGGATTCAAACTTGTATTTTGTATAATTTTGCCTATGATCTTGTGCCTTACTAGCTTCATTCTTAGTCTCTCAATTGAAAGTTATCACGTTTGACTCAATTCACCCATATCCTAACATTAAAATATATATATATATGTATAATTTTATGGAAGGATGGTATTCATATTAATTAGATTATAAGAATCTTAGTTAGAAGGGCATAATGGTATTGCCTTTACTACAAATATTATTGGGAAAATTGCAAATTACCCCTCAAAACTTTCACTTAGGTATGGATTTAGTTTTTTATTTTTCAAAGTAAGTTTTTTAGCCCTTAAACTTACAAAAACTAGTACTATTAAAAACACTTAACACTTTCCATTAAAACAAAACAAGTAGATTTTGCAAAATACAATCTCTAATTTGCACTTATGTGCAAATTTACTCTCTAAACTTTCATTCATGTGTAGATTTACCCCATTCAAATTTATAGAAAATGTTAATTATTGTTAACTATGCTACTTTTTGAAAGTTTAGGAGGTTAAAATGCTTATTTTGAAAGTTCAATCTTGATAAAAGTTCAAATGTGCCAATTTATAAATTCCCTAATATTATTTGTAGGCAACATTCTTAATCTTATAGCATGGAAGACTTCGCCAATAAATTTATGGTACTTTTTATCTAGCTTTGATAAACTTAAAATGCTTGAAATCAATCAACAAAAGCCAAAAGTTCCCTTTATTTAGTACAAAAGTGGAAGCACAATGTGTCTCACCTTGGTAAGGTGAGAAAAGAATAATGCATGATTTGATGGATCAAAATGAACTTGTTTTTTTTTTTTAAGTGTCAACATAGCCACACTTCCAATACATCTATTAACATGGTACACACACCGAATATACTAAAACTTAAAAAAGGAAAAGAAAATGTCCATTTTATGTGATTTGATTGCGTTAGGTATGTGATTTAATTAGAAAAGCAACTTCAAAAACCATTTTATGAACATTAAAATATCATAAAAGTCCCATGAACGACCCTTCTGAAGTTTTTGCAAAACCTTCTGAAAACTTTATTTTATGCTTTTAACATGGATTAGACACCTTATAAAGGAGAAAGAAAAAAAAAACTACATCAGAGCGAAAACCTTTTTAATTAGCACCAGACAACAATTCAGCATTAATTCAGAAAATTTGAATTTCATCAGTGGTGTCTAGGAATGCTAAATCTGTAAGTTTGAACGTCCTTCCTTACCCCTATTTCTGTATTGTCGATTAGTTTATCAAAACTCAGACAGGCCCCCCCGCTTTATCCTCGGCAATGATATGTCCTGTTGCCATAAACAATTTTTTAATATATTTGCTCAACCGTGCTTTCTGATACTTGACGAATATAAAAGCTATAGCAAAGACAAACTGATTCCGTCCGTTGCGTTTACTTTAGAATAAAAAAATCTATTAGATTAATTAGGAACGTGATCTATTTACAATTAGCTGTGCCATGGCTTTTGGGTCATCTCAATATGCACATGCTTTGATGAATTCCAAAGCTACCTAACCTAGGGTCCTATCCAACACTTTAGACTGAATTTAAGGAGAATGGTGGTCAATGGAAAGCAGTGGGAAAGAATTAACCAGCAAAATAAATAAAGGGTAGGTGATACTTAAATTTTAATAAAATATATAATTATTTATTTAAATTTTAAGACTAAATAATTTAATATAAGAAATTTAAAATTAATAAATTTGGTATAAAAAACTCTTTATGATCGTTAGCAGGACTTCATTAATCCTTTCATAAAAAAAAATCTTTTAGTTTGGATAAAAAATAATTCGAATATGTATAATTCATTCATTTAATATAAATAGTTATTTATTCTCATTCTACTTAAAGCTACTATTAGAAAATGACAATTCATAATAAATTACTATTAGGTAAAATGATGAAGAGCTATTTATGTTTCCACAACTTGTTATTCAATGGTTTATTTTTTAATTTTATAATAAATACCTTTATTTTAAAAACATTATCTATGCAATCATCCTCTCCTATAATAAATCATTGTAAGTATTTTACATTTTGCTTCAATAATAACTTGTTTTATCATTTACACCAAGTAAGTTTTTTATAATAACTGTTATAGTTCTATTGCATTTTTATTAATTGGAATTCAATTTCTTCTTTATTTCTTAAGGCAATGCGAAGGAGATGGAAAGATAAAAGAAAAGTAGCCATATTAATAACATTGTTTATTTTGAACTCCTCCTCAATTATCCTAGAAGATTACTTTTTGTGGGCCTATAAAAATTTTCCTTTCTTTCTCCCTAATTCCTTCATTCGTTTCGCATATAGACTATAGGTACAAGTGATAGTGAGAATGGAGGGACCATAGCATTATAGGACCTATGTTTATGTGTAGTGCATGGAGACATGTGAACCAAAACTCCACGTACTCTTATCATGTAAAACAACAAAAGACTCAAATAATCTTTGCTTAACAGGGTTTTATTTCATTTTTATCAACTAGTTGCTGGTGTGATTGTCCTATTGCTTTAACACACAGCAAGGAGCGAGAGATGGATTTCCAAACTTAGGATTGAAAAGGTGGTTATACCTAATGGGTGACACAATGGAAGGTTTTCTTTTGGCATTTTTTGTCTACTGGTCTTTTCTTTCTTTTGATTCATTTGTTTTTTCGGGCCATACATTTAGAAATATCATTTCTCATTAACTCACCATAAAAGCTATTGTCTCTTTACTACTTCCATTGAGCAAAGAAGCAAGTTAAAATATACACCCGTGTCGGTTCTCTTGGTCAAAAACGTTGCAATCCCAACATTATTTCATGCCCAACTAGGTTGTCGTTTTGCCAAGATAACCCATTTACATGTAGCCAGAGCGTCCACGTAACATTAAGATAATCCTCATAGTCCTATTGTCCTATTATACCATTTTCAAAAAGGAAAAATACAAATGCACCCCATATGTATTTTGATACTTTTATAAATCTAAATTTTGATTTTTTTTAAATAAATATATAATCTATGTTTGATACTTTTATGAACAAGTGGCCTAATTTTTTACTGTGACAAATACATAATCTATGTTTTGGTATTTTTGCAAACAAGTGACCTGAATTTTGATTTTTGATAATGTATAACTTGCAATTTTCTTATTTTTTTAATAATAGATAATAGCCTTTTCACATTAATTAATTCATTTAATTATAATATATATTTTATTTCACACTTTTTCTAAAGTATAAGGGTAAATGCTAAGTTTTAACAAAATATGCAATTATATATATGAACTTTAAAATTGACTAATTTAGAATCTAAACTTTAAAATTTATTAATTATTCAATAAAAAATTTGATGTACGCCAACTGTACCCTCACAATATTAGTTAAAAATGTCATGGCATTAGTCAATTTGACAGAGATATTATTGACGTGCATAAAAAATTGTTTTAGGTACTAAATTTATTAATTTCAAAGTTGAACTACCTAATTACATATTTCATCAAAGTTTAATTACCATTTGCAACCCTAACCATATTTAAAACTTAATAGGTGATTGAAAAAATCAATAAATTAATAAAAATTTAAGTCTGAATGTGCAGCAAGAGTAGTTTTCTGTTTCTGAGGCATTGATATTTGGTTGTTTCTAATTATCGTATGATACTTGGATCAACTTTGTCTTTACATTAATTACCCTGACGCTTGTTTCAGGGGACGGTGATACTGCTGTTTCAGCCAGCAGAGGAAGCGGGGAATGGCGCGAAAACGATGATGGGAGATGGTGCTTTAGAGAATGTGGAGGCCATATTTGCGCTTCATGTATCCCATGAGCAACCAACCGGAGTCATCGGGTCGAGACCCGGTCCGTTGCTTGCGGGGTGTGGCGTTTTCAGGGCTGTGATCAGTGGAAAGAAGAGCAGCTCTGGAAGTTCTCAGTACTCTGCAGATCCTCTTCTGGCAGCCTCAGCTGCTGTCATAAGCTTACAAGGCATCGTGTCCCGGGAAGCAAATCCATTGGACTCACAGGTGTGCCAGTCTTTTCAAAACAAAGATTAGAAAGCAAATGGTAACCTTACATGATTTAAAGAATTTATTCACCGTATGATAAAAAGTAATTTTTGTAAATGATTCCATGTGGGTAAGGTTGTTTCTGTGACTTCATTCAATGGAGGAAACAGTCTTGATGTTACACCGGAAAGGGTTGTCCTAGGGGGGACCTTCCGGGCATTTTTGAATACAAGCTTCTATCAGCTGATGCAGAGGATCGAAGAGGTACTGTTTTTCTTTTTTATTTCCTTTTCACCAGTATTGATTTTATACACACCATGTGATGTAATAGGAATCTATGCATGATTGGACAATCCCAACCCCAAGTGGGAAGCTGCTGAACCATCAATCAGATAGTGCAATTGAGTGCAGTAAACTACTGTGGACATCATGTCTCAATACATTAACAAAAATGGTCAATTATTCGCAGTCTGTTATGTACTATTATAGAAATGTTCCTTTCCAAAAAGAAAGTGGGGACTGATTGGAAAGAAAGGGGGGGTGGAAAAAAAAGGAAAAAGATACATTTCTCTTCACCTTGGAAGCAGTGACAATTTAACATAGTTGTTGTTGGTCCCCATGTATGTGTTGTCTGTTTCAAATTCTAAATTAAGTTTGAATCCATTACACAGGTAATAGTGGAACAGGCTGGTGTATTCAGATGCTCAGCAAAGGTGGACTTCTTTGAGAAAGAGAATACAATATACCCACCTACTGTGAATGATGAGCACATGTATGAGCATGTGAAGAAGGTTGCAATTGATTTGGTGGGTGAAAGCAATTTTAGGGTGGTCCCCCCAATGATGGGTGCTGAAGATTTCTCATTCTATTCTGAAGTGGTGTCAGCTGCCTTTTTTTACATTGGAATAAGGAATGAGTCCCTGGGTTCAGTTCACACTGGACATTCACCATACTTCATGATTGATGAAGATGTTCTTCCTATAGGTGCTGCTGCTCATGCAGCCATTGCTGAGAGATACCTCATTGAGCACGGTTGAGTTGCTGCTGCAGATTTTTGATGCTTTCCTGTATTCGATTCGAATTCGATCATTTCAGCACAAATTATTCATTTTTTTTTTTTTCTTGTGGGAGAAATTGAAACTGGACCTGGAAACTAGCCTTGGGCAGTGTAAATAATAAGTACATTAACGATCTTTCTCCATTTAAGATGGGATTTGATGTAATTGGGGCCATAACATTTGTTCAACTGGTGCTCTCATGTCATGACAATTAAGAATTGACAACATGACAGCTAGCGAACATTAGCCGCCTCATTTATGAGGAGGCAACAATAAGGACATGAACTTATCCAAACATTAAGTTCATTTAGATTAAAAGCATGTCAACCTCACAAATTTTTTCTACAGTATCATCGGTGTGTTTGACAATGGTGAAACGGTAGCTAGGAAGAAGAATGAATGGATGTTAATTATGTGCTTCAAGTGAGCGAAAATAGATGTAAATGGAAAAGTCATTGCTGGTAACATTTCCCCAAGTTTTCCTACTAAAATAGACACAAATGGTTGAAAAATAGTATAGACTTATAAATATATCTATAAAATTCAGAGTTAGAAAGAGTAAAAATAAATTTAATATGCAAAACTTTTTCTTTTGTTTTTTTTTTTCCTTTCCCTTGTGTTGAGTATCAAATACCAAAACGTCGAGTTACTCATTGTTGAGACTGCACTTAATGCAAAGCTTTGCTACTTTTAGAAACTTCTATTTCTAGCTAAATTACATTAAAAGGTATAAGAATATAAGTTTATTTAAAGTATTGATGTTTAAAATGATTAAAAGGAGAAATCGATATAAATTTATTTAAAGTATCATTATTTTAAGTAGTTAAAAAAACATCATAAGTCAAATAAAGTATTAATAATTGACCACTAATAAAAATTAATGAAAATATAATTAAAAACTAATTGGAAATCAATGAATATTGTAAAATATTGATAACTTATTTAATTTATTTGTAAAATGCTCATTTCTTTTTTTGATCACTTGAAGGTCAATACCTTAATGAACTTACTAAATATTGATGCTTTATAATGTAATAAACCTTTTTTTTTTTCCTAACAAATTAAAAACATCAAGTAAAAGGTAAAATCTTTTATACACCTTCCATTGAAAATATAGCACATAGTAAATAGACTTACACATATGAAAAATGAGAATGTTAATAGAATTAGACGCTTCCGAAAACACCCATTTATTTGTCAAAACCTTAACAACAATACACCCATGACTCTCATAACTTATTTACCTTATATTGGATGATAACTTATTATCCCTAAATTATTTATTCTATCATCAATCAACACTTGTTATGTGTTATAAAATGATAATTATTAGTTGCTTTGTTTAGGGATTTTATCACTCCATAACATGGATAAGTGTTGATTGACAAAATTTGTTTACAAAACATTGCAATGATAGTACATGAAGAGCCTAAAAGAATATTTCAAAATGAAAAAGGCTTATGCAATTCCACTAGCTCGTTTCTATTGAAATTAATAATGACCCCTTTTATTTTTCAAAAGAGCCAAAATGATAAGGCCAACTTAGACACGGTCCAAGCCTAGGGATATAAGCCAAACTTCACACTCTCCTCTCAAATCAATCTGACAGCTAAGTCTCTTAACCCTTAGTTCTCTCGACTCTTCTATGCAAAATTAGGGTTTGTGCTTTCTAATGTGTTTGTTGGAATTTGTAGGTTAATGAAAGCTCAGGCTTTTTAAGTAGCCTATACCCCAAAGAAACCAACTGTTTGGGATGTAAATCTTGTGATCTCATTCTTTTACTTTTCTCTCTAATTATATGCACATGTGTTTTTCCGACTTGCATTATAACAAAATTTGTTATCACTACAAATTTGAAGCTACTATCTATGTTTGTTACAGCTGTAGTTTGTGTCTACTACAAACAATTGTAGATACTATTGTACAAAAATGCAAAATCCTTGAGTCTTTTTGGTATCTTTCTATTTCTTGCTAATCTGTCACGAACTTAGGTTGTATCACAAAACAACCACACTTGATTAAAAAAAAAAAGGGATTATTTAAAAAGAAACTGTGTTTTTCAAAAGAGAAGGAAATGCATACGTAATTACATAAATAATTCTCTCTCTCTCTTCTCTCTCCTCCCCCTCCCCCCTCCCCCTTTCGCCAACCACAAAAAAGGTGCCATCCATCTCTCTTTCCCTTCGTGATTCTTATGTGTGACACTAAGTACTAAGATAATTATAGTTCTCTTATGAATTTTTTGAGAAGAGTATGATATAACCATAATTTGTCTTTTTTTTTCTAGGGTGAGTTTAGTTTTATGTGGAGTGGTATATTGGAATAGTGAGAATTTTTTTGGTAGGATTATTATGGACTGCTGTTCGTGTAAATTTTGAGTTGTAAAATAGGAGTTTCACCACTTACGTATAGTCAAGTAGAATATTTTCATTAGAATAATCATTTAGAGCAAATAAAGGTACATAATTTGTAGTTAAAAAAAAAGGGATTGAGCAATCATTCTAGAAAAAATTAATACAAGTAGTAGCACTAATGTTAAATTGAGGCAATTAAGTTGAAAAAATCATCCACGATCCATACGCCAAATGCAAAATTCTTCCTAAGAAAACATACAGTTTTTATGGTTATAGTCATAGTTGTCAAACTCGAGATTTTACTTAGAATTACCAAGAGGTCTATGGAATCTTTCTACAACGAATGTAAATTTGCTTATGAAAGCTATAGATTTACTTTTTGTACTAATAAAGCTTTCACTAAATGATGAAAATAGAGAAATTCAGTGTTAATTTTAGTCACATACAACCAAAATAATGACACAAGATCAATCATCTTATGCCTTTAAATCTCTTTCGTGTCTACTGTAATTCAAATCCTGCTTTTAAATTTTACCCATCACTATTCACATGCTCTTATTAATATGTTCAATGTAATCCTAATAATTAAAATAATTATTTACATTTACTGATCATTCACAATCTACATGTATTAAGATGTATTGCAAATTTCGTTCAAATAATCATATGTGAACAAATGGTTTTGTACAGTAATGAGTACTTTCATTTTCATTGAATATTTATGCAAAAAATCTTTTAATTTATGAAAGATAAATTACATATAGAAAATTAAAAAAATAAAACACTATATATATTTTATATTTTCATTCCAATCGTTCAAAATACAGTAGAGCATATAACCCAAAAGAAAATAACACTCTAAAAAAAACCAAAACAAGGGAAATAAAAGGAAAAAAAAAAAAAACCTAAATTTGATTAGCTTAACATAAACATCAAGAACCAGCTCAAAAGTTTTTAAATTTAAACATATTAAATTACTTGCTTTTTCAACGTTAAAATAGAACAAAAATGTATAAAATAACTATGCTGTCAATTCTACTATTGATTCTACCACTGAATCTACCGATGCTACTTTATAGAATCACGAGCCTATAACGAGTTTGATCTAATAACGATTTCATATAGGAGTTGAATCAAAATTATATCACTAACTCATAAACTTGTAAAATCATATAAGTAGACTTGCAAATTTGACGATTATGATTGTAGTACATTTATACACAATTTGTACCCAAAAAAAAAAAAAAAAAAACATTACTTCTTAATCGTAAAATACTCGAAAAAATAGTTATATTTAATAAGAATTGTCTTTATATGATTTTGAATGAGATCATAAAATAAGAAAAAAAAAAAGAAAGGAAAATGACTACTGGAATATTCAAAGTGAGTTTGCTGTGGAGAATCAACTTAAGGAATGTTGAGCTAAAATTAGCAGAGTCCCATCAATGGGACCTTCAGTTAATTACTTGACCATTAAATTAAATGTAATAATTAATATATTAAGTATTTTAATAGCGTAATTGTGGTTAAGTAAGAATCTGAGCTAGCAAATAATCGACCAAACAGCTGCCGATGAAAACATGATAAGACCATAGCTTTTTTTTTCATTTTATGAGAGATAAATAGAATAGGATAAAATCACTCAAAATCAAATGAAAAAAAAAAAACAAGTTCAATATCTAATAAAAAAGGATTTTTCTCTTACTCGATACTTGGTTTTATCTTACAATATAACAATAATTATCCTATTCCATTCTCAATTTTCTTAAACAAAATATCGATAGCGGCAGTAAATGCCTCATTTTGAAAGAGATATGATCTTAGAATGGAGAATTCGTGTCTTTTATTGATTCTAATACGATATATATATTTACAAGTCTAGCATTGCCAAGGCACTGCTTCTAAAAATAGTTACTGTTATATATGTTGTCTACACCTAAATACATGTTATTTACGCTTAAGAATATATTGTATATAGCATGTTACACAAATCAAGGCTAATCACAATATACTCAAGCAGATATCAACTCATAATAAATCCAGTCAAAATAACAACTCCTGGTTAACACTTGCCTCAAATTAGAGCATGCAAATTTTAGATGCCCAACTTGCCAAGAAAAAAGTAAAACTTCCATTTGGCCAATGCTTTGATGAATATGTCAACAAGTTGAGCATGTTGCCTATGCGCATGTTATGTAATAAGATTGCTAGAAGTAGCAATCTACTTCAATGTGTTTGGTACGTTTATGGGAAACAGGATCGACAACAATATAAAAAGCAACCTAACTATCACAATAAAGTTGCATAGGGCGAGGATGAGCAACACCAAGAAAATGCAAAAGTATTTTTAACCATTTAAGTTCACTTGTGGCGGTGGCCGTGGAACGATATTCTGCTTTAGCAGATGAATGTGACACAATGTATTGTTTCTTAGTCTTCTAAGATATAGGAGAATTTCCAAGAAACATAAGCCATCCAGAAAGAGAACACTGGGTTAACGACAACTAGCCCAATCTAAGCTACACCAAGCATAGATTTAAAGATCACAATCATCATACAGTAGAATGCCTTGGCTAGGATTGCTTTTAAGATATCATATAACTCGAAGGGGAGCTTCCCAATGGTCTTGCAAGGGCATTTGCATAAACTAGCCAAGTATATGGACACAGTAGGAAAGTGTAGGTTTGATGATTAAGATAGCTTAAGCGCCCCACTAACCTTCTATATTGTTCTAGATTTGAATGGAGCACCTATGGCTAAGGCAAGTGATGATTTTGATCCAAAGGAAAACTGACAGGTTTAGCCCCTAATAAACTAGCCTCAGTGATGATGTTAAGTGCATATATGCATTGGCAAAAAAAAAATGCCAACAAGGTACGAGCCGCTTCAATGCCCAAGAAATATTTTAATAACTTAAGATCTTTCATGTGGAAACAAGCACTCAGGTATGACTTAAAAGACTGAATAACTTCACCATCATTGCTAGAAATGACAAGATCATCAACATAAATTAAGACATTAAGATGAATGTTATCTCGGTATAATGTGAATAGATAATAATCAGAGTAGGACTTAATGAAATTATTGATAAGATCCGAAGGGGGTTAATAATTTTTTTTACAATCTTTTTATTCTCACAAGAATCAAGATGTGAGCTTTATGATCTAAAAGAAATAAAGATGTAATCTTTTTGATTGATTTTTGAATTTGAATTCAAAGGAAACAAAAGATAGATAAAAAGAAGGATATAACCTGATCTAGAGCCAAAGCTCTGATACCAAATGATAAGATCCGAAGGGGTTTAACAATTTTTCACAATCTTTTTAGGTTTTCTGATTTTAAAGGAAAACGATAATAAATGATATGGATGATATTATTAGTCGATAGGTGCCACGACTAACAAAAATCAAACTGGTTTGTGAATGGAATCACAAATCGATATAACTCATGATTTGTAAAAACTCTCACGAATTGCTAAAGGAATATAAAAATTCAATCAGCAAGAAGAATAAAGAAAATTATAATTCTCAATATTCATAACATGTATTGACAATCCTGTCAATTACAAGAGAGAACTCTCTCACATGAACTCACCAAAATAGAAATCAACCAAAAAACCTCCTTAATTCTCATAACCAAGGCTTAATATATAGTCTTTTACATACAAAGAAATTAAAGATATGTAACTGACAAAAATAAGTAGTTGACTGTAACTGACAAAGAAATTAAAGACATATAACTGACAAAGAAATTAAAGGCATGTAACTGACAAAAATAAGTAACTGACTGTAACTGACAAAGAAATTAAAAATGACAATTAACTGATAAATTGGCCTTGATGCGTTCACATCAATTATACTGTTTCAAAGCTCTTGCCATCTTAGCAAACCAGCAACAAGGGACTTGTTTTAAGGCATATAAGGATTTGTGTAGCCTACAAACTTGGTTGGGCTATTGAGATCGAAATGTAATAGGCATCTTCATTTATACCTCTTCATCAAGATCACCATGTAAGAAAGCATTAGTACATCCATTTGGTGAAGTCCCCATTGCTTGGCAGCTGTAGTAGCAAGTGTCGAGCCTGGATTTTTCCACTCATCTTATTTGGTTCATTTCTCCTAACCCGATTCACATTAAACCCGAACCCATTTAACATGAATCCTCGACTAGGGGTTAAAAGAAATTTTAATCTTTGAAAAACTTTTTAGAGTCGCCACCCGATATAAATCGGGAAAAAATAAAAGCTATGATATATGGGTCGGTTGATCCTAACTTAGCTACTAGTCTGCGAAAATTTGATTTTAAAAAAAAAAACTTTAAAACCAGATATCATGGATTCGGGGGCTAACCTATTAAAACCAAATCGGTTACCACTTTCGGAATTGTAAATTTATAATCTATCCTTTTCATGCTAAAAAACTTAAGTAAAACATTATAGCACAAATATTTACAAGTCAACTCATTCATTTTTATTTTTTTATTATTATTTTTTTAATTTTTATTTATTTTTTGAACATGAACATCAACAAATTATCTTATATTTACAAAATATTTATTCACAATAATAAAGAAAAACATTTTTTTTTTATTTTTTTAATGTCGCCCCGCAGGTGCCTACGTACTCGCTAATCGAGATCAGACAAAACGTAGTTCTTTTAAAAAAATTTTAATTTGTTGATCAATTTTAATTTTTGAACTATTCTCAATTTAAGTTCATTAAATTTTAACTTTTTTTGTGAAAACCATTTTTGATGATACTATGATCTAATCAATTGGTTTTTTATTTCATGAAAACATATTTTTCTAAGTCCAAAAATCATTTTTTATTATTTTATTTATTTTTTAAAAAAACATTTTGGTTTTGGAAAATCCAATTTTATCATTTTTGTTTATTTTGTTTATTTATTATTATTGTTTTTTATTTTTTATTTTTTATTTTATTTTTTTAAAAAAAATCATCACATAAATTCACAACATACTCAGAATATATTAAAATATATTAAAATTATTTTTCATGCATTAAATATGCATTTTCTAAAGCAATTTATGTATAAATACATACTAAAAAATATTCAAAAAATATCAAAAATATCAAAAAAAATTAATTATATAAAAAAATAATTATTTATATTTTTTTGGATTTTTCTGAATTTTTCTGAATTTTTCTGAATTTTTTAATGAATTTTTATGAATTTTTTACTATTTTTTATTATTTTTTCGAAATTAATTATATAATAAAAATATAATAAAATAATGTGGATTAACCTGGACCGTCGGATGAAGCGGACGAGATCTGGAGCGTCGATCGCGTTGACTGATTCTGATCGTCTGATCGAATTGACCAAATATGGGGCGTTGATCGTGATGATTAAATCTGGGCAGTCTGATCTGCTTGATGAAATCTGGACCGCTGATCTGCTTGATGAAATCTGGGCCGCTGATCTGCTTGATCAAATCTGGACCGTCTGATCTGCTTGATGAAATCTGGGCCGCTGATCTGCTTGATCAAATCTGGACCGTCTGATCTGCCTGATGAAATCTCGGCCATTGATCTGCTTGATCAAATCTGGACCATCTGATCTGCCTGATGAAATCTGGGCCGCTGATCTACTTGATCAAATCTGGACCGTCTGATCTGCCTGATGAAATCTGGGCCGTTGATCTGCTTGATCAAATCTGGACCGTCTGATCTGCCTGATGAAATATGGACCGTCTGATCAGAGTTGACCGTTGACCGAAGACCGTTGACCGATGACCGACCGGGTTGGATTCGGATCTTCGGGTCGGATCTCGGAGCTCCGGCGGGTGAAGAAGACGATGAACGTGACTTTTCGGGGCGGATTCCGGCGGCTCCAGTGGTCCTCGGTGGCTGGAAGCTTGTCGGCCCGACTCCTATAGTGGTGGCGCGTCCTTTAGCTGTGGTGGCGTTCACTCAGAATGGCGGCAAGGGGCGGTTCCGGCGGTGGTTATATGGCGGCGCAAATCCGAAAAATAAAAAAAATTTCAGAGGTTAATTTGATCAATTTGATCAAATCCAAGCACACTAAAACATCAAAATTAGGTTTCTAACATTCCTAACACACTCAATTTTGATCAAATTCGATTCAATCACTTCGAATTTGAAAAATTCGAATTTTTCTTCCTAAATTCGAGAATCTCGAATTGATATGGTTATGTATGTGTTTTCTTGAAATTGACTTATGCCTTTTGCTCCTAGGACCCCTATTTATAGGTTGCAAGCTCAATTTTACGTTTCGAACAGTTTCAAAATGAATCGATTTTTGCCCCTTGATTTTTCACGAATTTAATCAATAATTTGGGTTTGATTCATTCTTGTAACTGATCAATTGATGATTGCTTTCATATTCCATGTCAGATTCATCCAATGTATGTAGATTAATTGTCCAATCTTTCCAATTCTTGTAACTCCTCATTCATGTGCAATTGAATGCTCACAAATTGCATTTTTTTCCAAATTTTTTTATACGAATTTTGTGACTTTTGGGTTGTTTTTGCATTAATCTTTCATGTTCTATAACCACTTTTGCAATTCCATCATCAATTTTGACAATTAATGTTGTTTTGTCAGTTAAAAACCGATGCAAAGTAAGGCAAAAAGTCACATTTGAGGAAGATGCAAAGGCAAAAATAATGAAATGATAAAAGATAAAATTTTGCCTTTGCTAGGGTTTGAACTTGTGTCATTGAGCTTGAGTGTGTGTTTGGGTCAATATGTTTAACCAACAGGCCATTTGGCCTGTGCCTTGATCACTTAGCCAATTTCATCAATACTTAAGGCTTTTTTTTTTTTAAAATGAGTTTAATTAAATTTTTAAGCCTTAATTAATTGGGCAAAAATTGGTGTCTACAGCTGCCCCTCTTTTGTGGTAAAGTTTGAACAAAACTTTTGCCACAAAGACAAAAAGATACCAATTTTTGTTAAGCTTCTTCTCCAAATTTTATTTTTAAAGAAGGAGATTTTATCTTGTGCTAAACTATTTGTCGAGTTTAGACTTTGAGATTTGGTTAGGTCATTTGCCGGGACCTATGGGCTTTGGTTTGGTCATTTGCCGGACAATGGGCTTCGGTTTGGTCATTTGCCGGACCAATGGGCTTCGGTTTGGTCATTTGCCGGACCAATGGCTTCGGTTTGGTCATTTGCCGGACCAATGGGCTTCGGTTTGGTCATTTGCCGGACCAATAGGCTTAGGTTTGGTCATTTGCCGGACCAATGGGCTTCGGTTTGGTCATTTGCCGGACCTATGGGCTTTGGTTAGGTCATTTGCCGGACCTATAGGCTTTGGTTTGGTCATTTGCTGGACCAATGGGCTTTGGTTAGGTCATTTGCCGGACCTATGGGCTTTGGTTTTAGTCACCATTTGGAATGGATGGATTTCTGACTTCTGTCTTGATCACTATCTTGAGTGAATGAATTTCTGAATTTTGTCTTCATCACCATCTTGCGTGAATGAATCTCTGAATCTTGTCTTCATCACCATCTTGAGTGAATGAATTTCTGAATTCTGTCTTGATCACCATCTTGAGTAGATGTGCTTCTGGATCTTGTTACCATCTTGGTAGAAGTGTTTCTGGATCTTGTCACCATCTCGAAAGGATGAATTTTGGGTCACCATCTCTAAAGGATGGATTTTGGGTCACCATCTAAAGGATGGATTTTGAGTTTGGGTAGTACTAGACTATCTGTCTAGACTGAGGGGTATTTGTGATTTTTCAATCCACTGGGGGTTTCTTTCTCTTTTTCTTTTTCTTTTTCTTTCTTTCTCTTCTTTTTTTTTTCTTCCCTCTCTTTTTTTTTTTTATTGATGATAAAAAGGATGCTTCAATTTTCTATCAAAATTAGTTATTTCTTGCAGTAATATTTTCTTTTAAAAATAAGAACAATCAACAGACCAAACTGTATAAACGCATTCATTCAGCATTATAAGATGCTCAAATTTCTTTTTCTGATGATTCAAATGGTGTTTGACTGGAAATTTATTCAGAAGAATTTTGTGGGTTAGGCTTTGATTCAACTTCAAAGAATTTCAGGCTTTGATTCGACTTCAGAGAATTTCAGGAATATCAACTTTGCTTATAATTAATTAAAATAAAATCAATTGATCACTTGAAATGACAAATTTTATTGATCAAGGATAATACAACTTTACAGCATCTGAGTTCACAGGATCCTTTAAATTGGGTCCATCCATTTGGGAAAGGATTAATGCTCCTCCCGATAAGACCTTCTTCACTATATATGGTCCTTCATAATTTGGTGTGAACTTTCCTCTGGAATCTTGCACATTTGGCAGCATTTTTCTCAGAACCAAATCACCTTCTTGGAAATTTCTTGGCTTAACTTTCTTATTAAATGCTCTAGCCATCCTTTGTTGATATAATTGCCCATGACACATGGCAGTCAATCTTTTTTCATCTAAAAGATTTAACTGTTCAACCTTTGTCTAACCCATTCAGCTTCTTCGAGCTCTGTTTCAGCCATACTCGGAGCGAAGGAATCTCAACTTCTACTGGTAAAACGGCTTCAGTTCCATATACCAGGGAATAGGGCGTTGCCCCAGTTGACACTCTTACAGAGGTTCGATACGCCATTAATGCTAATGGGAGCATTTCATGCCAATCTTTGTATGCAATCGTCATCTTCTCAATGATTCTCTTGATGTTTTTGTTGGCGGCTTCTACTGCTCCATTCATCTGTGGGCGATATGGAGTGGAATTCCGGTGTTTAATCTTGAATTGCTGACATAGATCAGTCATTGCATTGTTGTTCAGGTTTGTACCATTATCGGTAATGATACTTTCTGGAGTTCCATATCGAGCAATGATATCTCTTTTGATGAATCGAACCACAACGGCTTTTGTCACACTGGCGTATGAAGCAGCTTCAACCCACTTGGTGAAGTAATCGATTGCAACTAGTATGAATCGATGACCATTTGAAGCTTTTGGCGAAATTGGCCCAATTACATCTATTCCCCATATTGAGAACGGCCATGGTGTTGACATTGACTGTAATTCCTTCGGAGGAGCATTTATCTTGTTTGCGTAAATTTGACAAATGACAAGATCTCACATGTTTGATACAGTCTGATTCCATGGTTAACCAGAAATATCCTAGCCTCATAATCTTTTTAGCTAGCATATATCCGTTCATATGAGGTCCACATACTCCCTCATGAACTTCTTCCATTAATTTTTGAGCTTCTTTTTCATCTACACATCTCAACAGGGTTGTATCGAATGACCTTCTGTATAGGGTATCTCCGCTTAACAAAAAATGACTTGCCAGACGCCTCAATGATTTCTGATCCTTTTTTGTAGCACACTCAGGATAGCTACCTGTTTGCAAGAAAATTTTGATATCTTGAAACCATGGTTCGTTTGATTCAATCACAGCACAGAATGCGGGTTCACTTCTTATTCGGACTTGCAAAGGTTGTATTCTTACTCCTTCAGTGAATTGGATCAAAGAGGCCAGAGTAGCCAATGCATCAGCAAATTGATTCTGAGTTCTCGGCACATAAGTGAAGGAAATTTCTTTGAACCTTCCTGCTAACTCAGCCAAGTGATTATGATAAGGAATCAACTTGGGATCCTTAGTTTTGAACTCGCCTCGAGTTTGGAAAATGATAAGTGATGAATCTCCAAACACTTCGAGCTCCTCGATATTCATTTGAATTGCCATTTCTAATCCCATGATGCATGCCTCGTATTCCGCTACATTATTTGTGTAAGGAAACATTAATCTGGCTGATGCCGGGAACTGTTCTTCTTTTGGTGAGATAAGGACTGCCCCTATTCCACACCGTATACGTTGGCTGCTCCATCGAAATACAACTTCCAACTGTTGTTTTCGGCTTCTGTTTCTGTTATTCTGATGCCTTCATCTGGAAACTGATCTTGTTCCTTTAATTCTTCGTCATCAACTGGGCTTTCTGCGAGTTGATCAGCTAAAACTTGTCCTTTGACTGAACTTTGACACATAAGTGATATCAAATTCAGAAAGTAGCATCTGCCATTTCGAGATTCGACCAACCAAAGCCGGTTTGCGTGCTAAGTATCGCAATGGATCATGCTTCGTAATCAACTCGATCGAGTAGAAGAGCGTATACTGCCTAAGTGTGCATAACCCATACTAATGCACAGCAGGTTTTTCTATCTCTGAATACTTTTGTTCTCCATTTGAGAATTTCTTACTTAAGTAGTAAACAGCTCTTTCTTTTCCTTCCTCATCTTTTTGCCCAAGACACCCCATAGATTCAGGAAGAATTGTCAAGTACAAGAACAACGGTTTCCCCGGTTTTGGAGTAACCAGTACTGGTGGATTCGTCAGATATTGCTTTATCCGATTAAAGGCTTTTTCACATTCGTCATTCCATTCAATTAGGGCATTCTTCTTCAGCAGTTTAAACAGCGGTTGGCACTTATCAGTCAACTGTGATATGAATCGAGCAATGTAATTCAATCTTCCCAAGAGGCCTCTGATTTCCTTTAATGTTTTTGGTGGAGGCAAATCCTGAATCGCCTTGACTTTATCAGGATCGATTTCTATCCCTTTTGGCTAACCATGAATCCTAATAATTTTCCAGATGTCACTCCGAAAGTGCATTTTTCTGGATTCAATTTCAACTGAAACTTCCTTAATCTTTCAAAAAGCTTCCTTAACACCACTACATGATCATCTCCTTCCTTTGTCTTGGCGATCATATCTACATATACTTCCACCTCTTTGTGCATCATATCATGAAGTATAGCAAGCATTGCTCGTTGATAAGTTGCCCCGGCATTCTTGAGACCAAAAGGCATGACTTTGTAACAAAAGTTCCCCAGGCTGTAACGAATGTGGTTTTGACCTTATCTTCTTCGGCCATTAATATCTGATTATACCCTGAAAATCCATCCATGAATGAAAATAGATGATTTCCAGCGGTATTGTCCACTAAAACATCGATGTGAGGCAACGGGAAATTATCTTTCGGGGTTGCTTTGTTTAGATCTCTGAAATCCACACAATTCTACTTTCCCGTTTTTCTTAAGTACTGGCACTATATTTGATACCCAATCCGAATAATCAGAAACCTCAATGAATCCTACTTCAAGCAACTTTTTTACTTCATCCTTGATTTGGAGGAGTAAATCCGGCCTAAATCGCCTTAATTTTTGCTTTATAGGTTTAAAATCCTCCTTTGTTGGCAATTTGTGAACCACAATGGATGGGTCTAAACCAGGCATATCGCTATACGACCATGCAAAAACATCCAAGTATTCGGCTAGTAACTTGGTTAAATCTTGTGCCGTGCTCTCAGGCAATCCCCCTATCTCAGATTCCTAGGGTTTTCACTTGTTCCCAAATTAATCACTTCAATGGTTTCGGGAATTTCAATCCTTCCTTGTTCAAAATTTTGCCAAATTTCTTGTGTTCTAAATTGATAATCAATATCATCTTCAACATCTAACCCAGTAGAGTTAGAGGTGATATTGATATTTTCATTAATTATACGCGCGAGATATCCCTGAACTTCATCACAATTGTCATCTGGTTGAATATGAATGAGGAATGTATGAGAATATGTGAAAACACAAACGGAAATAAATTTCATTAAACTGGGACGGTGTTTAAGTACACTTATTTGAGCATCACATAATACTGAAAAACACAAAACACAAATCTAGTCTTAGATAAGTTCTTACTTAAAAGACTTAATACTAGCGCAAGGCACAGAGAACCAATTTCTCAAGATCATTTCTTTGGATGAAGCATCTTCTTTGATATCATCTGGCTGCTGGATATGATGTGGCTTTGGAAAGGAATGGCTGATGTGAGGATTTTTTGATTGGATCATACTCCTTGTCGAGCTTCCTCCTTCTCATTTGGTTTTTCATTTCTGCCACTTCAGCACAAGTGGGGGAATAACCCAGTCCAAAGGTTCCCACCTGAGTTTCTTTCTCATCATTCATCATACAGACTTCGTCAAACATTTGAGCCCGAAGTCTTCTTCTCCTTCTTTTCCAATGTAAGGGACAGCTGTCTCCTTGTAAATGGCATAATCCTGTTCTCCCATAACAGTGATGAGTTGACCATTGGCTATGAACTTAACCTTTCTGGTGCAGGCTTGATGGTATTGCCCTGGCAGCATGGATCCATGGTCTTCCCAACAGCAGATTGAATGTTCTGGGGATATCAATCACTTGGAAAGGAATAATGAAAGTTTGAGGCCCGATGGTGACTTCTAACTCCACTTCACCTATTATATCTCTTTTTGATCCATCAAAAGCACGAACCACAGTAGAGCTTGGTTTGATGTCTGACGGTTCAATCCAATAGGCTCAAAGTGGCTAAGGGGCACACATTCAAAGAGGATCCATTGTCAACTAATACTCGAGAGACGATCTTTCCACAGCTTTTGACTACGATGAAGAGGGCCTTGTTATGTTGATCCCCTTCCTCTCCCAGTTCTTCAGATGAAAATGATTTGCTCATTTGCAAAGATTGAGTTGATGATATGCCCCAAGGCTTCTTCTGATACACCTTCTGGAACTTTCACTTCTTCTAAGGCTTTGAAAAGAGCCTCACGGTGTACATTAGAGCTAATCAGCAGACTCATGAGCGATATTTGGGCAGGTATTTTGGCCAACTGCTCGACAACCTTGTATTCACTTGCTTTCATCAGTTTTGCCAATGCTGACTTCTCTTCATCTTTCTTCCTTCTTCATTTTGCTGCTGTGGCATATTCACAGTTGCATTCTTTCCGGTCGACTCATAAACTCTTCCTGAGCGAGTAAGGCCACCAACCATGGCCATTGAAGCATGATTTACCGCCTTATAATCAAATGGAGCGGCTTTATAATCACTCACAGCAAGGGGTATCTGAAAGGTATAGTTCCTAGGCTTTGATGAAGTTGATCCATCTTCACTACCTTTGCCTATTTCGATTTTGATGGATCTAGGTCCACCTTCAATCATGCACACAAGCTCTTCTGGATCCGGAATCTCAGCGGTAATCATATTGATAACTGGTCCATGATTTGGCAATGGGTTAGTAGAGACGTTTGGAGCTTCAATGAAATCCAACTGGATGACTTTTGCATCAATAAGATCTTGGATTTTATGCCTAAGCCTCCAGCATCTGTCTGTTGAATGCCCGATTTGCCCCATGTGATATTCACACTTCAGCTCAGGATTGTAATTTCTAGGCTTTAAGTCTTCCCTAGGAACTTCAAGATTGATCAGATTATCGGCCCTTAATTTAGCTAATACTTGGCTAAGGGGAACCGGAATTCGAGTGAAGTTCCGCCTGTTGAACCTTGATTGTTGATTTGGGACTGCACTTTGTTGAGTCTGATCCTTATTCTGATTTTGATTCTGATTTGTTGACAACACGAATGACTTAGTAGGGCCAGTTGCATCTGAAGTATTGACCATGCTGACGGTTGAATCTTTCCCTTTGTATGGGACATTTCTCGGTGCAGTATATTTCTTTTCTTGTTGCAATTTTCCTGCCGAAATTGCATTCTCAATCCTGCACCCAGCTATCACCACTTCTGAGAAACTTGCTGATGCATGCCCAATCAGATGGGAAAAGAAAGGTTCCTCTAATGTGTTGATAAAAGTGAAAGTGAGGTCTCTTTCAGGCATCGGGGTGGTGATCCTTGCAGCCAATGCTCTCCAGCGCTGAGCATATTCCTTGAAAGTCTCTTCTTTCTTCTTCTTCAGATTGCTTAAATCCCATACCGAGGGCGCCATCTCAATGTTAAACTTATACTGATTAAAAAATGCCCTAGCCAACTTGTCCCAAGTATCAATTTCTTGATGGTCTAATTGGGCGTACCAGGCCAAAGCAGCACCAGTAAGACTGTCCTGGAAGGTTTGCACCATCAGCTTGTCAAACTTTGCGTATTGCCCCATTCGTCGTACATACAATCTGGTATGCATATTAGGCAACCTGTCCCGTCATATTTTTCAAATTCCGGTGCCTTAAATTTCTCAGGGAAGGCACCTTCCTCATATTGAGGCAAATTCAGGATCGCGGTTTGATCAAAACCATCGAACGTCTTCATTTTCTCAAGCAGTTTTCTCTCATTTCTTTAGCCTGAGCTTCCAGTTCTTTCTTCAACTCAGCCGCATTAAACTCATTTGGTGACTCCTCTTGCTGAATAAGCTGTCCTTCAATTTCTTTTCCTTTCTGTGACCTTGAAGATTCTTCAGAAGTTGTGGGGGTCTTAAGTTGTGCAAGACTCTGTGTTAAAGCCTGCATCTGTTCAGCAATTCCAAGGAGGGTTTGTTCCACGGTGTTGAGTCTTTGCTCATTGGTCTGGTCTGTGGGGTTGCTCCCGGTGTTAGACATCTTAGCTCGGGATCTGGTAACAATAGGGCTCCTAACCGGCTTGGACGCTATCTTTCAAGTTTTGACTTAAACTCGAATTTGCTAGACCTGGACATTTATTATTTATTAATATTTTTTTTAAAGAATAAATGAATTAATATACATATGCAAGAATGTAGATATGCTATCATACAGATGCAAATGGGGATATTGACCAATGATTTTAAAAAAACATTTGTATTAAAAGATAATGTTTAACATAACAAAAACTTCTAATGGTTTAGAAACCTTATTTCCTAGTGACTGAATTAAAACTACTTTCTAATGGTTTCAAAGAACCTTGATTCCTAAGGACTAAACCTAAACCAACTAAACCAGTCTTCTTGTCTTAGTGGGGCAAACAATCTTGTCTTCCAGGGCTAGAATTTTCTTTCGAGCTGCCTTCAACTCAGCCTCTAAGAATGAAATTCTGCTTCCAGCACTTTGCAGGCGATCCACCATTTCCCTCTCTCTTTCTTGGAAATCTCGGTGACATACTTCCAGGCGAGCCGAAACAGCTTCCATGTAAGCATTGTTTCAGGGTCAGGTTCCGATGGTGCTGGTTGAAGGATATCGGGAGCTTCATATCGAATATCCTTATTCTTCTTCATTTGGCTAGCCACATACCACCTGGTTGCTCTATACTTCTTTTTTTCCTTATTTTCTGGCTCGACTTCAAAAACCGGCTTCACCTCTCTATTTTCCCATATAGCTCGGATTTGATTTAGCTTGAATTCTTTAGCTGGTAGTATCTTGGTTGGATCCAATAATCTAGAGTGACTTGCTCCAAATTAGGCTTGACAGTAATATCTTGCAGCATACCATACTGTCTGATAACACTTGAGGGATAATAACCAGTACAGCCGGTGAGTCCAATTAGGGGTACTGCCATGTTCCTTGCAACTTAGGATGGCTGCAGGGCTTTTGAACCAGCGAGCTTGCCACATCATGTCTTCAGGTGGCATGTCTTCAAGAATGGCAATTATATCCCATAGAGGATGATCATCTTCCATGTGGACCCTTTCAGCAAAAGATTGGATGAGATCATATTTCAGGCTGATGAGGGATCCATTAGCCAAGTCTTTTCCGTAGTGCTTAATGTGGCTAGCAAACCAAATCATCAGTAAATGCATGCTTGCTTTGAACTTGCCTTGTCCTTTAGACTTGATGTGATTCAGACTACGGACTTGTTCGGCTAGAAGAGGGGACATAGGATTTGCCAGCTAAATATTGAGAAACCAGCTCTATGACCCGGAAGTGGATGAACAAATTGCCATTAGGGAAGAGAATAGTTGCAAAAGCAGCTACTATGAAGGCATTAACCCGGTTTTCTTCCCAAACTTCAAGTGGTATACTGAAAGTGGCTCGGTTGCTTTTAAAATATTCAGGAGTTCCAAACCAGTCCATCAGTGTGTTAGCGGATGCAATATTCATTGCAATCATTGATGGCTTCAATATTGGTCCCCTCTTGATCCCCAAAAATTCTGATATAACACGGACCGGGCTATGCTTGAATTTGGAATATAGATTCCTTCAGAGGTAGGAGGTGCTTGGAGTAGTCTAGTATATTCCTCAATGGTTGGGCTAAGTACATGCTGACCCAAACGGAAGACAGCTTCTTCAGGTTCCCATAGATGAGTGAGGGCCGGAACATGGTGAATGGAACATGATCTTTGGTAGGCTAAGGATGGGCCTAACCTATCCTCAATGAATGACTTTTGGACTGGGTAAAACTGACAAACCATCGGTCCAGTAGGAGCATTGGATCTTGAAAGGTTCCACTCGATTTTCTCTAATAAGGCGAGCCCATAAGCTATCGCTACTGTCGGTTGAAGACATCATTTTCTGAAAATTTTTTAAAAGGTATAAGCTAATATTTACAAATTTTTTTTTTTTGACAGCTTTTATATTTTTTTAGAATTTTCTTTTTTTTTTAAGTATTTACATATGTACATTTATATTTCAACTCATTTTTTTTAGAAAAAGTTGGTCATATCCCATGCTAATGAATGCATGATTTGGTAGGGTTCTATAGGTTCCCCGATTTAGTGGTACTAAACCGGAGTGGGAGGACATTTCTTGATCTAGAGGGTGGAAAGCCACAGCCCCCGGACCTTACTTCGTCCTCCTCGCTTAGGCTCTTAAGACGGCCCTGGTACGACCGTATCTAGCACACATTATGCTAATGCAAATGCAATGCAAATCATAAAACAAACTTTTTTTTTATTTTTTATATTTGTAAGGTAGTATATATTTACAAAACAATTATTCAATATAATATACAAATAATCATATTCACAAAAATTGAGCAAGGATAAATTAAAATTTAAAATTCCTAAGTGGCTAGCCCTCTTTTTTTAAAAAAAATTTAAGTCCCCAGTGGAGTCGCCAAGCTGTCGAGCCTGGATTTTTCCACTCATCTTATCTGGTTCATTTCTCCTAACCCGATTCACATTAAACCCGAACCCATTTAACATGAATCCTCGACTAGGGGTTAAAAGAAATTTTAATTTTGAAAACTTTTTAGAGTCGCCACCCGATATAAATCGGGAAAAAATAAAAGCTAGGATCAATGGGTCGGTTGATCCTAACTTAGCTACTAGTCTGCGAAAATTTGATTTAAAAAAAAACTTTTAAAACCAGATATCATGGATTCGGGGGCTAACCTATTAAAACCAAATCGGTTACCACTTTGGAATTTTAAATTTATAATTCTATCCTTTTCATGCTAAAAAACTTAATAAATATTATAGACAAATATTACAAATCAATCATTCATTTTTATTTTTTTATTATTTTTTTTATTTTTATTTATTTTTTGAACATGAACATCAACAAATTATTATATTTACAAAATATTTATTCACAATAAAAAAAACATTTTTTTATTTTTTAATGTGCCCGCAGGTGCCTACGTACTCGCTAATCGAGATCAGACAAAACGTAGTTCTTTTAAAAAAACTTTAATTTGTTGATCAATTTTAATTTTTGAACTATTCTCATTTAAGTTCATTAAATTTTAATTTTTTGTGAAAACCATTTTTGATGATCCTATGATCTAATCAATTGTTTTTTATTTCATGAAAACATATTTTTCTAAGTCCAAAAATCATTTTTTATTATTTTATTTATTTTTTTTTTAAAAAAATTTTGGTTTTGGAAAATCCAATTTTATCTTTTTTTTATTTTGTTTATTTATTATTATTATTTTTTATTTTTTATTTTTATTTTATTTTTTTTAAAAAATCATCACATAAATTCACAACATATTCAGAATATTAAATATATTAAAATTATTTTTCATGCATTAAATATGCATTTCTAAAGCAATTTATGTATAAATACATACTAAAAATATTCAAAAATATCAAAATATAAAAAAAAATTAATATATAAAAAATAATTATTTATATTTTTCTGGATTTTTCTGTATTTTTCTGAATTTTTATGAATTTTTATGAATTTTTTACTATTTTTTGCTATTTTTTATTATTTTCGAAATTAATTATATAATAAAAAATAATAAAATAATGTGGATTAACCTGGACCGTCGGATGAAGCGGACGAGATCTGGAGCGTCGATCGCGTTGACTGATTCTGATCGTCTGATCGAATTGACCAAATCTGGGGCGTTGATCGTGATGATTAAATCTGGGCCGTCTGATCTGCTTGATGAAATCTGGACCACTGATCTGCTTGATGAAATTTGGGCCGCTGATCTACTTGATCAAATCTGGACCGTCTGATCTGCTTGATGAAATCTGGGCCGCTGATTTGCTTGATCAAATCTGGACCGTCTGATCTGCCTGATGAAATCTGGGCCGTTGATCTGCTTGATCAAATCTGGACCGTCTGATCTGCCTGATGAAATCTGGGCTGCTGATCTGCTTGATCAAATCTGGACCGTCTGATCTGCCTGATGAAATCTGGACCGTTGATCTGTTTGATCAAATATGGACCGTCTGATCTGCCTGATGAAATCTGGACCGTCTGATCAGAGTTAACCGTTGACCGATGACCGACCGGGTTGGATTCGGATCTTTAGGTCGGATCTCGGAGCTCCGGCGGGTGAGAAGACGATGACGCGACTTTTCGGGAGGATTCCGGCGGCTCCGGTGGTCCTCAGTGGCTGGAAGCTTGTCGGCCCGACTCCTATGGTGGTGGCGCGTCCTTTGGCGGTGGTGGCGTTCACTCAGAACGGCGGCAAGGGGCGGTTCCGGCGGTGGTTATACGGCGGCGCAAATCCAAAAAATAAAAAAAATTCAGAGGTTAATTTGATCAATTTGATCAAATCCAAGCACACTAAAACATCAAATTAGGTTTCTAACATTCCTAACACACTCAATTTTTATCAAATTCGATTCAATCACTTCGAATTTGAAAAATTCGAATTTTTCTTCCTAAATCGAGAATCTCGAATTGATATGGTTATGTATGTGTTTTCTTGAAATTGACTTATGCCTTTTGCTCCTAGGACCCCCTATTTATAGGTTGCAAGCTCAATTTTACGTTTCGAACAGTTTCAAAAATGAATCGATTTTTGCCCCTTGATTTTTCACGAATTTAATCAATAATTTGGGTTTGATTCATTCTTGTAACTGATCAATTGATGATTGCTTTCATATTCCATGTCAGATTCATCCAATGTATGTAGATTAATTGTCCAATCTTTCCAATTCTTGTAACTCCTCATTCATGTGCAATTGAATGCTCACAAATTGCATTTTTTTCCAAATTTTTTTATACGAATTTTGTGACTTTTGGGTTGTTTTTGCATTAATCTTTCATGTTCTATAACCACTTTTGCAATTCCATCATCAATTTTGACAATTAATGTTGTTTTGTCAGTTAAAAACCGATGCAAAGTAAGGCAAAAAGTCACATTTGAGGAAGATGCAAAGGCAAAAATAATGAAATGATAAAAAGATAAAATTTTGCCTTTGCTAGGGTTTGAACTTGTGTCATTGAGTTTGAGTGTGTGTTTGGGTCAATATGTTTAACCAACAGGCCATTTGGCCTGTGCCTTGATCACTTAGCCAATTTCATCAATACTTAAGGCTTTTTTTTTTTTTAAAATGAGTTTAATTAAATTTTAAGCCTTAATTAATTGGGCAAAAATTGGGTGTCTATAGCAAGGAATGTTCTAATAGTAACCATTTTGCCACAGGCACAAAGGTCTCATGACAATCCAAGTCTTTAACTTGATTATTGCCCAAAATCAAGATTCTAGCCGTGAATCGTTCAATAGAGCCATCAAAATGAGATTTGATTAGATATACCCATTTGCGCTTAATGGCCCCTTTGCTTGAAGGAAGGGATTGCACAGATTAAGTGCCATTGTTTTCAAGAGCTTGAATTTCTTGCTATATTGCATGATGCCATAATAGATCTTTGACGGCTTCAGCAAAAGTTTGTGGTTCTATCCCTATAGTTATAGCTACCAAAAAAATGCCTATGGGGCAAAGAAAATTTAGTGTAGCTCACATAGTGAGCCAAGGGATATGGGGAACTTGAGGAGCATGATGAAGCAGTGGAACACGTTGAGCGGCTTATCTGAAAGATAGTGTTGGTCACAAAATATCGCAGCCTAGTAGATGGTAATTTGATGTGATGACCGCATCCCAATGCTTCAACAGTGTCAGTATCCATTGGTCCCCCCGTGGTGCAATGTTTCCTTGTTCTACATGATAAATAGGAGGTGGGGAACCTTTCTCAACAGCTACTGCAATGTCGGAAGATGAATTGGCATATTCAGTGGAGACTAAGGGCAGTTTTGTGTCAACTGCAGGTGTGATGACCATGCCTTGAGGAGAAAATAGGTCAGTGGGATCTCTACAAGCTTCAGATGAAGGAGGGGACTGGTTTTATGTCACACCTGCGATTGGTTCAGTCATCATCATCACAAGAACTGGGTAAAGCACTAGGTGAAGTAGAAGCTTGACCATGTGGAAGATCTATCACATAGGGAAATTGATCTTCACAAAATGTAGCATCTCTTGAGACAAAGAAAATGCCTAGTTCCAAGTCTTACATTCTCCATCCTTTCTTTTCATAGGGATATCCCACAAAAACACACCTTCTGCTTTGAGTTGCAAAGTTATCTCCCTTGTGATATAAATTGTGTATATAGTACAAGCACCCAATGACTTGCATATGCGCAAAGAAAGGTGGTTTCCCATACAAAACCTCATAAGGAGTCTTGCCATGCAAAAGTTTGGTAGGGGTTCGATTTATCAAATGGCACATGGCTAGCACACATTCTCCTTGAAGCTCTATTGGAAAATTGGCTTGGAAAAACAATGCATGAGCAACATTTAGAATGTGCATATGTTTGCATTCCACTTTGCCATTCTATTGTGATGTTCCTATACATGAGGTTTCATGTATAATTCTATGATCATAAAAATAATTCCCCAACTATGTAAATTTGGTTCCATTGTCACTGCAAATGGTTTTCACTTGCTCATTAAATTGCCATTCTACCATTACTAAGAATTGATGTATATGTTTTGGAATCTCACTCTTAGCACTAAGCAAATAAATCCAAATAACTCTGCAAAAATCATCAACAATGTTTAAGAAATATCTAGCTTCACAAAACAAAGGTATACGATAGGGGACCTCGTAAATCACAATCAATTAATTGAAAAATGTCCTCAAATTTATTTTTCTAAAGAGGAAAACTTTCTCGTGATTTTTTTCCTCTAAGGCATATCTCACAAGCTCAATTGCACTGGTCATTGTTTCTGCTTGAATCCACATTTGGAATCATTTTCACAACTTTGAAGGATGCATGTTCCAATCGCTTATGCCATAGATCAAGTTCATCTCATTCTTAGTCTTCACAACTGCTATTCCGACCTTTCCTTTAAGATAATAAGGCCCTTCTCTTTGTTCACCTGCTTCAATCACCATCCTTGAAATGTGGTCCTATATGACACAAGATTTGTCAGTGAATTGTACTATACAATTGAATTGTTTAATCAATTTTGACACTGAAATAAGATTGTAGTTTAAGCTTGGCACATAAAGCACATTTGTCAGCTTCAGTGTGTCATTGAGTAAGATTTTTCATTTCTTTGTAGCTGTTGTTTAATCACCATTAGGAAGTCCCACAGGACAATCTACAAAATTGCTTATATCAGTTAGCATTCTAATTGACCAGTCATATGATGAGCAGCCCTTATGTCAATGATCCATGACAAAATTGAACATTCACTATGCAGTTTCTCAATTGCCCCTAATTTAATAGTATTTAATAGATTGACCAGTGTCTGCTACTATTCACCGATAAGCCCATTAATGGCAATGTGAGTTATGTTTAACCCTTCTACATTTCCTCCTATCCCAGATGTTATATCATAAGGAAAAATTGTCTTTCTTATGGATGCTCCAACATCAACGTTCCTAACCTTTTTTTCCTCTTTAGTCATGTGAACAAGTAGAACAAGAAAGTATTCTAATCAGTCCTGAATCAATTGATATATACTCTGATATCATGATAAAGATGTGATTTTAGAATCGAGAATTCATGTCTTTCATTGATTTTGATATGACATATATATATATATATATATTTACAAGCCTGGCACTGTCAAGGTACTATTTCTAAAAATAGATACCATAATATATGTTGTCTATACCTAAATATATGCTATTTACAACTAAAAATATGTTATATACAACAAGTTACATAATCAAGCGAATATCAACTCATAATAAATCCAGTCAAAATATCAGGTCCTACTCAACACATTCCAATCATAGTTGTCAAAATCGCAATTTCTCCCATATGGTTCTATAAGTTTACAATTTTAAGACACTCTTTTCAGGTTAACCCATGCATAAAATCAATTTTTTGTAGAATCATATGATTTTAACCAAATATACATGTAAACATAGAATCTCATATTTTTTAATCGAGTTTACCAATTCCATTTGTTTAAGTTAAATCCTTTAAAATATGAAATATACAGTTGTACTTTTATAAGCCTATCAACTATTATGTTACTAAATCTTTCTCATCACATTCCAATTTTTGTTAAACTCTCTCTCTCTCTCTCTCTCTCTCTCGCTCGTTTGATATTTATAGCCTTGGATCGAGCTCTAGCTACAAAGTTTACAAAAGAACTTATTTTATTTTCTAGTTAAGAACTTGATATAAGGTTGGATGGTCTTTCAATTTATAACTCTTTTTAAAGAAAATAGTAGAAGAAAATTTAGTTTCAACTCTACTTGCCCTTTTTTCCATGCATGTTATATTATGGATTCAAAGTTATTATGAAAGAACTTTCTTTCCTTTTTCTTTTAATATCCATTACATATTTGGAGTTTTCTATGAATGTTGTAAGCATTTTCATAGTTTTTCAAGGCTACTTTACATAGGTTATAGAAATTTACATTTCTACGTTTTAATTTTATGTTCGATTTTATAAACTCTCTAATGATTCTACATAGAATTGCGAATTTAACAATCATGATTCCAATAATATGCATCTCTCTTCAACTAGTTAGTCGATGGTGCAACTATGCTAGCACAATGACATACAAAATGTCACTAATACTAGTAAGTACTAGAAACCTACATAATTGCTAGGGATTAATAGGAATTGACCATTCATGAATAGCTTTTACCTTCCTTAGACCAAGGTTAATACCTTCAGTTGAAACAAAATGGCTAAGATAATCAATTTTAGGTTATGCAAATAAGACTTAGGTTTTTTTCACATAAAACCGACGTTCTTAAAGGCAAGTAAGAACTTGCTCCAAATGTTGAAGATGTTCATCCAAAGAACATTTACATACAAGAATATCATAAAAATGAAAATAAAAATAAATCTATTACAAACTTGCAAAAATAAGGCATAAAAATAGTAATCATGATTGCTTGAAAAGTAGAATGAGCATTTGAGTGCCAAAAAGGCATCACTAGAAACTTAAAATGGTATTCATGTGTCCTAAAAGCAATTTTATGAATATCTTTAGGAAACATGCACTTTTAATGATACCCAACACGCAAGTCTTGCTAAGAAAATATTCAAGCACCAAGTAATTAGTCTAATAACTCATCCATAGTAGGAATAGGAAACTTATCCAATATAGTAGCTTAATTCAAAGCTCTATAATAAGACTATGGAAGGAAAATGACTAGTGTATGGCCTTATTACCCTAGAATCCAACATTTCCTTAACTAACTTCTTAATTTACTCTTTTTGAAAATAAGGATAACGATAAAGTCAAACACTAATGGGTTAAGACTCATTTTTTAAATGAATGTGGTGTTACACTTCTTTTAAAGATAGTGACGATGAAGGAGTCTTAAACACTCTTGAATATATGCCTAAGAGTGCCTCGATGGTGCTATTGCAAGTGGTATCTATGAATGTAATCTCTCTCTAAGCCACATGGCTAAACAAACAAGCTACATTGTGGATGTAAAATTGGTTGTGTTTAATTTGTTTTGGTTAGATGGCTATATGGCTTTAAGAGCAATGTGTAGCCCCTTAAACTTGAATTGCATGGTTAAAGTGGAGTAATCCACAATGATTGGCCCTAAGTTTGTCAATCATTAAATTCCTAAACTCACATAAGCTCCTTGAATGGAAACGACATAGAGATCCACAAAAAATTTATGACCATTTAGTGAAAGAGGCACCTCGGTTTACAACCTTGAACAAGTAAGATAATCACCATTACCAATCATAACTTGAAAACATTGAGAAACAATAATTAGTAGATGAATTGATGAGTAATGTGTGCATGAATGAAATTATTGGTGCTTTTTGAGTCTACCAAAATAGACAAACAATTGCTAAAAACTATGCTAGACATCTTTAGTGTTTTCCAAGCTTCCACACTAAATAAAGCATGAAAGGTTATCTTTATAGGGTTACCATTAGAATTTAACCCATTAACCTCAGGATCCCTAAGGTCTCTTTCATACACACTATCACCCTCATCCTCTAATCAAATAAGCATAAAGAACTTGGCCTTACAAATGTGGTCATTACTAAATTTCTCATCACGATTAAAACAAAGATCTTTCTTTCTTCTTATAGTTATATAATAAGGGTTAAGCATTTGAAAGGTAAAGGTTTTTTTTTTTTTCAACAAAAGAAAGGGTTTTAGAAGAAGTAGATTTAGTGGAAGAAGAAGAGGTTTTAGAAGAAGCAATAGATTCAGTAGAAGAAGAAGAAGAAGAAGGTTTAGGTTTATTTACAAAAGAAGAAGGTGGTGTATAGGATGAAGTGATGGTAGATTTGGAAAAAAAAGGTGTGGAAAGGCTGGCAGTGCAAGAAACAAAATAGATGAACATATAGTTAAGCTTAGATTCATGTAGTTGCCAAACCAATTGCAAGCAACAAACTAGTTGGTTAAGAAGCTAAAACTTCTTGTTGCAACAAGTGTTTAAAACCTAAAATGAAACAACTCTGTAAAAAATTCTCAAAAAAAACCATTAAAACGATTGGAAAATGCCTCAAATTTGTCATGTCGATACTCTTGCACGGATCCAATTTGAATTAATCTTCTCATTTTTCCTCGATAATCATAAACAATGAAGGACCAAAATGTGTTTTCAAAGCCTTTAGAAAGGCAAGCCAGGTAAACAAAAGATTTTCTAAAACAACCATTGATACCAATCTAAAGCCTCATCCTCCATAGCAAAAGAGATTGTTTTCAAGTGATTATGCTCAAGAACATGATGAAAATAAAAATTTGATTAGCTTGAAAAACCAAAAAAAATTATTTATGCCTAGAAAATGTCAGGATTTCTAATTTGATATTACTAATGTAAGAATAGTGAGAATCTTCAATATAAGCATTACCAGATGGAGAAGGTGATGAATTTGGGTCCATCCTTTGCCAAACATGACCCAACTAATTCTCCATTTGGATCTTAACAAATTTTAGCACTTGAAACATATTAGAAATTAATCTATCAATTTTACTTTCATGATCAAGAATCTTACTTTCATGAGTATGCAACTCATCCTGCAATTTCACCACATTATGAGTGCCTTCTACCATGATTTAACATTAAAACAATATTTCAATATTGTTAAGCCTAATACAAGGCTCATATCTAATATACCCAATTCAAACCCCAAACGATAAACTACAAACCTTACACTTTTCAAAATAATGTGTATAAAACTTCCACAGTCATCTTTCCTCTTTCTAACAGGTAATGTATCTTATTCTCTCTCTTAGGTTTTATTCACTTGCGTTCGTTAATGGAATCCTAACCCTAATTTGATACATGTGTGTGTAAGGTGCATTGCAAATCAATGGGAAAAGAAGACGCAAGAAACAATTATGAGATTCAAGTTCTCATATGACTTTAAGCCACTCGTTTGTTGGTAATCTTCCTTACCTTTCTAATGTTCTCTTTAGGTGTTCTACACACTGTTCAATTATAAAGTACAATTGAAAATTCAACTATTGTCTAACAAACTTGTAAAGGAATCTAATCCTCTATACACACTACACAAGACTATCTAATCAATGTGAGTGACAAAATATTGAGGCCTCTTTCTAAACCTTGTATTTGTAGTCCTAGGTGACAACTAATTAAACTTATGTTTCTAAAATCATTTCAATCCCTCAATGAATCAGGGGCAAACATCTATAAACAGTTTGTTTTATATTAAGAAAAAGTTGTTCAAGTTTATCTTTATTTTGTTTATTCTTTATTCAAATTTTGAAAATAATATTTTTCTCTTATCTAAAATGGTTTATAAGAAAAAATAAGAGTTAAGTTGGTTTCTTAGTTATAAACTCTATTTTCTATTCAATTAATTAATCTAAATGTTGCTCTGTAATTTTGAGTAATTTATATTACTTTATATAGAATATTTATTTTCTATGCCCTTTTTCATGTTTCTGGTAATAGTGATATACAAGACACTTGATTTGATCTATTTCTTTATTTCCCTATGAATTGAATGCTTGTAAAAAGTAAAGATAAAATTTTCTCTATTTGACTCCACTAGGCCTATTGATCCAATTTTTTTACATAATATATTTAGAAATCCTCATTGATTCTTTATTGAAACTATTTTGATGTACTTTCTAAAATAATCCTTACTCTGAGATCTTTAACCCTGCCATGAACATCTTTTAAGTTCTTGATTCAATAAACTCTTCCATTTTTCAACTGAACTAGGAAAAAGAAATAGAAGTTGGTAACTCAAAATTATGAAAGATTCCATTACAATTACAAAACAATATAGTAAGTAATCTTTCATAGAGTTATATTTAAATTGGGTAAATTACACCAGAAGGTCACAACGTTTCAAGTGGTTAAAAAAAATTCAATGTTTAAGGATAAGTTCATTTTGGATCACAATGTTTGGCAAAGTAATTCAATTCAGGTTTCCATGAACACATGTCACCCAAACGTTGTGACCTCTTTTTAACCTCTTGAAACATTATGACCCAAAATAAACTTACTCCCAAACGTTGTGACCTTCTAATATAATTTTTCATAATTAAATTGCACTATATTATTTCATTGAATTATCTTGTAAGTATTTTTGTTCTAGACTATATTTTTCTAAACATTTCTAGGTTTTTTTTCAATATAATATATTATTTCTATTTATAAATTCGCCAACTTATCGGCAAAATAAATTTGTAGCTTAGCTTTTTTCTTAATTTTCTCAAATGGTAAAAAAAAAAACCCAAGTAATTCTATTTTAATTAAATTGATTATTTGTTAATAACAATAATGGAATGAAGTTTTAATAATTTATATAAATGTTATTGCATCATATAATAGAAATTAATAATAGCAACTATGATAAATTGAAGAAAATATTAAGACAAAATATCCAACATGTATATAATCAAACAAAATATCATAAAATGAACAACGTACATATTGGTCAAAATACTAATGTTTAATATAGTCAAATAAGAATAAAAATTAACTAGAGGAAGTGACATAAAAATAATAGCAATAACCACAAACAAAATCTATGCAAAAGGCCTAATAACTAGATCTAAACCATAGTTTTGGGTCTCTACCTTGATTCACTATAGAGGTGACTTGCTGAAGGGGTTGAATTACATAGGGCAAAACTGTCCTTGTGCGCTGAAAAACGGATATCAAGTAATTTGTTGGGACAATGACCCATTGGGAGACCACATCCACAGAGCAAACCATGAAAAAGTACCATGGATACGACATTGTCACGCCCCGAAGGGTACCCTAAACGTGGCAGTCCGCCACATATAATATCAAGGCTTAAGAATGGCTACCTTAGTCATGCGAAAGCCTTAGTATTATATGTAAGGCGTCTAACACGGTAATAGGAGACGCTTTTGGGAAGCATAGTTTAAGCAAGTAAAGATAAACATACAAGGATCCAGAAATAAAGAATATCATATCATTAATAACCAAGGTCTATTACATAATTTCTTAGGGGCATACCCCCGCTAATTCCAAGGATCGAGATAAACTTCATAACAACCAAAATTACTACATTAAAGATTTCAAAGGAATTCTAATCAAGTCTTCGAGTATTTCCTCCAAAAGCTTCAATATAAAACGTACACGGATACGGGAAGACCTCGGTATAAAATAGGTGTTCCTGAGAATACAAATATCTATAGGGTGTAAGCTTATGGGCTTAGTAAGTAAATCCCAAAATTCATACTCGAAGTAAATTATTAATCAAGTTTATTCAAACGTATGAAATGCAACAACCACATGAGCATACAAGACATATGACTTTCCGGGAATCATATGTTGAATGAATTACGCCCTTCATTCGGGGTTGGGTATTCAGGCCAATTACAGCCACAACTTTTAAAAATACTTTTATAGATCTTACCGGCTCTATACGCCATCAAAAACATGTAGTTATTACAGGCTCCTACTAGCCACCAATTTTATAGTTTTTACAGGCTCCTACTCGCCACTTACATGATATACGGTTATGTCTACCACCACTATTATACACTTGTCCCACCAATTGTATAGTAGTGAATGCAATGTGACTCAACATATGAAGTGCATGAATAATTTCTTTAATTAAAGTCTAGTAGTTACATTTAACTTCTTTCAAGTGATCAACCAATTTCAAACAATTCAAGATATTAATGCTCACATACAACTTTATTACAAACAATGAGTTTCGATATACTTAGTATTCTTCAACATATTATCATACACTTCTTTTTTATTTTTGCTTAGATTCTAGTGCAACTAATTTTACAAGCACAATCAAGAGTATGAAAAAAACGGGGAATAAACTCACTCGGCCATGATGACACCTTTCTTGAATTGGATGGGTCGTTCGGAATTTCCACTTAATCGTAGTAATCCTCGGGATACGAACAATCCTCCTCGTGATTATCTAATCAAGAAGAATACCCAAAATGAGTATTTCATGAAATTCTATTCTTGAAGATTCTAAACTTTTCTTAAAATCGTGGTAAAATCGTATAAGGGGAAATTACAACTTAAAATGGCCATAACTTGCTCATTTTAACTCGGAATTTCGCGTATAATATATCGTTTTCTACCTACTCGAAAAGATCTATGCATTTCTAAGCTTACTTCCATAAAACTAAGTCGTTTGGGTTCCAAAAAGATAGCGACCAGATTTGCCACGAATTTACAAACACTTGTTTTCCTTCTTGTAAACAAAGCTCATTTGAAAAGATAATTATTTCAATTATTTTGTAAACTTTTGAAAGGTATATATATATATATATATATGTAATGACTCATAATAAATGTATGAAGTAAATGAAGTTGTCTCAACTTATAAAAATTAAGGTTTTTAAAAGACTTTGAACTTGAGATTCTATGAATATTTATTTTACTTTTGAAAGATCTTGAGTTATTGAGATGAATATTCTTTTTCTAAATTTAATCTCTTACTTTAATTCCTAAAGTGTGATTTTATTTTTAAAACTTGGATTCAAAAAGTAATAAAATGACAATTTTTGTTTCTTGTAATGATTCCAAGAATATTGATAAAAGATAATTTTCATAAAACCTTTTGTTTATGTAAGAAAAATCATTTCCAAGCATGTTCATGAGTTTTTAGGAAATCTATTTCCTATTCTTATTTAAAAGAACCTTTAGTTTTAGAAAGACACTTTCCTCTATTTTTGTTGAGACAAAAACATTATGTTCATGCATGAATATGAATCATAACTATAGAAATATATAAAGGAACATAATAATTTGAAAGCTTAAGTAAATAATAAAGCAAATCAAGTATTGGGACCTTAGCTTCATCAAGGTACCCCGGGACTAAGAAAAGATTAGTCCCGAAAAGAAAATAAAGAGAAATTGTTTTGACTTGATGATGACAAGTCTAAGACTAGAATGACTAGTCTTAAAATCAACTTGAAATAAAATAAATTGCGATAAGGTAAATAAATTGCATGAAAGATAAATAAATTGTAAAACAATGAGCTTATATGCTCTAAATAATATATATAGTTATATAGATATATTAGATAGTAAAGAACATAAAAGAAACATAAATGAACATAGAGGAATTATGTTTATGAACAAAAACAAAGCATGAACCTAATGTTGCTTTCTTAACCTTCATGGTTTTAGAAAACATACACTAAGCTCATACTAAGTAGATGAACATGAAAAATTCTTGAGAAATTTCTTACCTAAAGGAAACTAAACTTAAGAAGACTTCTTGAAAGAACTCTTGAGAGAAATTGGAGAGAAATTTTTGTAGAGTAACTTTAGAGAAGAAGAGGTGTGAAAGAAGTGAAGGTATGAAGGGGTATTTATAGGAAAATGTGGGAGATAAATTGTGTTAATTAAATAATTGGAAAATGAAACAATTGAGCATAGAGAGAGAGAGGGCCGGCGCCATTGTTGTGTAGGGGGAAGAGAAATATTTTTTTGTTATTTTGTTAATTAAAGTAAGAAATGAAAGATGTGAAATTGTATTGGAAATGAAAATGTGTAAGAGATAGGTGTATGGTTTGTAAGAGTAGGTTGTAAGAAAAAGTAGAGATAGATGAATAGTATAGAATAGTAGAAAATAGTGTAATGTAAAAGTAGACATGACAATTTAATACCGGTAGTAAGAAAATACGCGTATAAAAGCGATATCTGATATTTTAGCTACCGAAAAATTACGAAATTGATATTTTTGGAAATCTTCATATTTTTACGAGTCTAACGGTATATTCGGAATATTTTTCCTATTCCGCTTCCGACACGTCTTTCAAGAATGTGTCCGATCGGGTTCAAAGGACACTCGAAATTTTGAAAAACAGATATTTTTATAAAACCTATAACTATTACGAACTATTACAACTAATTTTTCCCAACTTCGTTTTCTAGGGCTTGAGAAAACGGCAATGCCGGAGTTAACGGTTACGGTAAACTAGGGTTTTGTTTGACTTAAGAATTCGTTTGACTTCCGATTAGGGTTTAGGTCTTAATTTGGATCCAAAAATTTCGGGGATTTACAACCTACCCCCCTTAAAGAAAGTTTTGTCCTCAAAACTTGAAATTGCAACTTGAATTCGTACCTGATTCTTCAAAGAGATTTGGATATTTCTTTCGGATCTCATCCTCGGCTTCCCAAGTAGCCTCTTCTCGCGAATGATTCCTCCATAACACCTTGACATATCGGATTTCCTTGTTTCTCAGCTTTTGAACCTTTTGATCCAGAATTTGAACTGGGTGCTCCTCATAAGTCAAGTTCTCTTTCAGCCTGACTGGTTCAAGCTCCACAATCCGATCAGGGTCGGGGATATGCTTTCTTAGCACTGAGACATGGAAGACATTATGTACTCCCGACAGGTTTGGTGGTAATGCCAAGCGATAAGCCAAATCTCCTACCCGTTCGAGGATTTCGAAAGGTCCGATATACCTTGGGCTTAGCTTTCCTCGAGCCCGTACACGATGAATACTCTTTATCGGATTCACTTTCAGATACACATGATCACCAACGTTAAACTCAAGGATCGTCGTTTTTATCTGCCCAACTTTTCTGTCTATCTTGGGCCTCTTTCATCCTTTGCTGAATAATCCTGACTTTATCTGAGGCGTCTTGGATGAGATCTGGTCCAATTGTTAACTTTTCCACATCATCCCAAAATAGAGGCGATCTACACCTTCTTCCATACAAAGCTATGGTGGCATCTTAATTGTTGAATGATAGCTGTTGTTGTAAGCAAACTCTACCAAAGGTAGGTGTACTTCCCAGCTTCCTTTGAATTCCATAACACAAGCTCTTAACATGTCTTCCAAAGTCTGGATAGTTCGCTCTGATTGTCCATCAGTTTGTGGATGGTAAGCCGTACTGAAATGTAACTTGGTCCCATACACTTCTGAAGGCTCGTCCAGAATTTTGACACGAATCGAGGATCCGATCCGATACAATCCCTGCTGGAACTCCATGCAGTCTCACAATCTCCCTTACATATAGCCGGGCCAACTTTTCCATCGAGTAGGTCATGTTGATGGGGATGAAGTGTGCTGACTTGTAAGTCGATCCACAATTACCCATATGGCATCATATCCGGCTGATGTTCGGGGCAATCCACATACGAAATCCATGGTAATTTGGTCCCATTTCCATTCTGGTATGGCCAATGGTTTCAAAAGTCCTCCTGGCCTTTGGTGTTCAATCTTTACTTGTTGACATATGGGACACTTCATTACGAATTCAGCTACATCCTTTTTCATACCATTCCACCAAAAGACTCTTAAGGTCTTGGTACATCTTGGTACCACGGGGTGCATGGTATATCCTGAGTTATGCGCCTCATCCATTATTTCCTTTTTCATCTCCTCATCATTTGGTACACATAATCTTCCCTTCATTCTTACTACATCTCCTCATCTATCTCAAAATCGTCATACCTTCCTTGTATCTCACTTTTCAACTTTTGTATGACTTCATCATATCGTTGAGATTCTTTGATTCTATCTATCAGGGTTGGCTCCATTACCAAATGGGAAATTTCTATTTCCGCACTTTGCCCCACAAATTCGATGCTCAATCTCTCGAATTCCTTTATAAGTTCTTTTTGAGTTGTGAGCATGGCTGCAACTTCTCCATGGTTCTTCCGACTCAAAGCGTCTGCTACCGCATTCACTCTTCCAGGGCAATAATTTATTCCAAGATCATAGTCTTTGATCAACTCCAACCATCTCCTTTGCCTCATATTCAATTCCTTTTGTGTAAATAAATACTTGAGGCTCTTATGGTCCGTATAAATCTCGCATCTCTGTCCATATAGTAGTGCCTCCAAAGCTTGAGAGCAAAGACAACTGCGGCTAACTCAAGATCATGCGTCGGGTAATTTTGTTCATGCGGCCTCAACTGCCGTGAAGCATAAGCAATTACTTTCCCTTCTTGCATAAGCACACATCCTAAGCCATTTCTTGACGCATCACTATGGACGGTATATGGCTTTTCTGGATGGGTAAGGTTAAAATTGGAGCAGATACCAACCGTTGCTTTAACTCTTGGAAACTTTGTTCCCTCTTCTCATTCCAAATGAATCTTTCATTCTTCTGGGTCAACTGAGTTAGTGGCTTAGCTATTTTTGAGAAATCTTGCACAAACTTCCTGTAATAGCCAGCTAATCCAAGAAAACTTCTAATCTCAGTCACCGTCCTTGGTTGTTTCCATTCCATTACGGCCTTAATCTTTTCAGGATCTACTGATATTCCTTTCCCTGAGATAACATGTCCTAGAAAAGATATTTGGTCCAACCAAAAGTCACACTTGGATAATTTGGCATATAACTTGTGCTCCCTTAAGGTTTGTAATGCCATTCTCAGATGTTCTTTGTGTTGCTCCCGTGTTTTAGAATAGACCAAAATATCATCAATGAAGACAATCACGCATTTATCCAAGAGCGGCTTATACACCCGATTCATCAAGTCCATGAAAGCAGCTGGTGCATTAGTCAATCCAAATGGCATGACCATGAACTCATAGTGTCCATACCGAGTTCTAAAAGCGGTCTTTGACACATCCTCTGGTTTTATCCTCAGCTGGTGGTATCCAGATCTCAAATCAATGCGTGAGAATACACTTGCTCCTTGTAGTTGGTCAAAGAGATCGTCAATCCTTGGCAATGGATACTTATTCTTTATAGTGACCTTGTTGAGTTCTCGATAGTCAATACACAACCTCATCGATCCATCTTTCTTCTTTACGAATAATACCGGAGCTCCCCAAGGCGAGACACTTGGTCTAACAAATCCTTGGTCAAGCAATTCTTGTAATTGCTTCTTAAGTTCCTTGAGCTCAACAGGTGCCATTCGGTATGGTGCCTTGGATATAGGTTCTGTTTTTGGCATCAAATCGATCTCAAAATCGATTTCTCGTTTTGGGGGTAACCCAGGCAATTCTTCTGGAAAAACATCAGAGAATTCATTAACGATGGGGATGTCGTCAATGTTGGGTCTTTCCTTATCCTCCTCCGTACTTCCCACATAACTTTCAACTCCTTCCTCAACCTCTTCAATTACCTCGAACGAACTTAACTCCAAACTTTTAGAAGTTGCGGATTCTCCCAAAAATGTAGCTTTCTTCTTCTTGTCCCATGAATTCCACCTTTTTATTTCTACAATCTACCTTTGCTTCCACCATGGACAACCAACTCATTCCGAGAATCACTTCGTACTTGCTGATTTCTATTACTATAAGATCGGTAGTTGCTTCATGGCCTTGTATCTTCATGGGGCAATTCCTTATTACTTCTTTGGTAGTCACCACACTACCGGTGGGGGTTTTTATACGAAAACTTGTTGTGATTGTGGTGATAGGTAAACCGGTCTTCAAGGCTACTAGTGGCAACAAAGGAATGTGTTGCACGGTATCGAAGAGGGTATAAGCGGTTAGGTCCCCTATTTGTATGGTTCCTGCGTTCAAGACGCGTGTTACTATTCTTATTGTCCTTATAAGGTTCCCTAGATATCTATTATTTCCAACATACATCATAACTTTATACTCAACAGATATCAAAAGACATATATTTTAAAGGTTGAGGCTAACCTGTAACCAAGCTATAGTCATACTCCTCTCCATGGTCCAGGGCAGCCAACTCTACTCCTTCTTCGGCATCCTCCTCGCAGACCCATTGCCCTTCAAGGTTGTAAATTCTCAGCCCATGCATAGACGATGCCGAGCGACTTCCGCTTCCATTCCCACTCCTTGTCGGGGCAAGTCCTCCTGAGGATCCAACAGGTCGGTTTGCTGTGAGATTCCTTTGGGGACACTCGTTAGCAAAATGTCCCAATTGCTTGCATACGAAACAAGTCGTAGAAGCTTTCTTTGGGCAATCGGATCTTATGGCTCGGGTCACCACAGAAATAACACTTGTTCTGGAGAAGGGGGCATCTCTTGGATAGTGCGCCCCTTTGCATTTCCAACAACTTACTGCTGCCTTGGAATTGTCCTTTTGTCCACCGAAATTTCCCTTAAAGTTGCTAATTGGTTTAAACCTCTTAGAAGGGAAATTGGAGCTTGTTCCTGGTTGAAATTTCCTTCCAAACACATGCACTTTCTTCTCAGAAGTCCCAGCTTTCCTTTTCTTGGCCCCTTCAACAATTCTTGCTCTTTCAACCAATTCTTGAAGGTGGATGTCAAACTCTTCTAACCGCATCCTTAAGTCCTCATCTAACCCATTCAGGAACACTTGTCGTTTCAGCTCCTCACTATACTTATAAGAATCGGAGCATACTGCAGGAGTCGGCTGAATTCCGTCTCATATTGTTCTATGGATTTTTTTCTGGGATATGTGCAAGAAATCCGCACTATACCTTACTCTTAAACTTCCAGGGAAATAATTTTCCAGAAACTCATTCCGAAACATATCCCAGGTGATAGGTGGCGGCAATTCCCTACTCTTGGACTCCCACCAGACGCGGGCATTAAACCTCAACATAAGTACCATAGCTTATTCGAAGATGATGAGGAACTTCATAGGCGGCAAAAGATCGTTCTATCTGCGCGAGCCAATCTTCGCTTCATCTGGTTTCCCAAAAGCTCCGTCAAAGTAACGGTTACTTTTGATAAAATCTGGGAGTGAAGTTCTGTATGGTCGGGTGGTGGCGGAGGCGGCAGGGTGCTGTATGTGATTGAGCATCAGGTGCTGCTGGTCCATGTACAGATGCTTGGGGTGCTTGCTGGGGTGGTGCTTGTGCTGGTGCCGGAGGTGGCATATTCCTCTGTTGTTGTTGAACTAACACATTAAGAAGCTGTGTTAATTGACCCAGAGTGGCTTGGAGATTGCCTTGCTGGTCTGGGGCAGGAGCCACAGGGGGCACTTCTGGTTGGTTAACTTCTTCAGGCGGGTTATTTGATGCCTGCCTCATCCTTGGTCGTCCCCTTCTAGGTCGGCTGTTTTAATCGTTTACGTAAATACTAGATTATTAAGTCTTTTACATACTAAGTTACGGAAATTGCGGAAATTTTCAAAGAATTATACATGTAAAGAGAAATATCACACAAGAGAAGTTTAAGCAACTAAATCAAGAGATGAAATTTGTTTAAACCAAAATATTTAATTAAAAAGCATAGAAGGGAATAAAATTTATAAAGAAATCAAGGTTACAAAAGAAATTCAAAATACAACAAATATTAAACACTTTTTCGAAAACATAAATTAAACTACTAATCGATCCTATATCCTAAGTCGATCTGGTTACAAAATTCTTGTTGGACACATGGGATTGCTCATGTGGATCCTTCCTTCTTTCTTTGATCTTTTCTTCCTGGTGAGGGAGTTGCATTACGGTGGTTGGGTCTAGAAGTCGTCCTTAGCCATCTTAGTTACGAACAGCTTCAAGTTGCTTCGGTCCATCATTCTTTTCCTTTGCGGAGGGTTGATTTCTAGACGTGCTTGGCTCCCGTTGATCAAACTTCGTCTGCGCTGCATGCTCCTCATCGGATACTTCCATCACTTCTTTCTCGATCAGGTTTCTTACGCGAGATCGTCTTCGATTCGGGATATTCTCATCAGGCCATTTGAAATCTTGACTGGCTTTACGTTGGTTGGAAATATCCTTATCTCGTCCATGATCTGCTGGCTCATCGTGGGCATAGATATATAATCGGCTATGGAATTCCAAGTTCAAAAATCAAGGAAAACTGGACGTCTATCGCTTCGGGAAGTGAACTTAGCTTCTTGGAGTAGAGTTGTGGTTGTAATGGCACGTGGGCCGTTCCCTTACCGTAAGGAAACTTCTAAGTTAGTCCAATAGGGCAAACTCCTTACATAGGCTTCTTACTTTAACCGGTAGTCCACAAGGGTTTCACCATTTCTTAAGTTCAGGCCTTAACTCTAACTTCTCCAAGAGTAAACTATAAAGGACAAGGGAGGTCATTAATTCTCCTTTTGAGAATTTCTAAACTTGTCTAATCCTATCTAAGTCCTTTCGTAAACATATCTATCTTTTTCTATTCTAGATTTATTCCTATTACCTTTATTTCTATAAACTTGTTGCTCTGATACCAACTTAAACTGTCACGCCCCGAAGGGTACCTAAACGTGGCAGTCCGCCACATATAATATCAAGGCTTAAGAATGGCTACCTTAGTCATGCGAAAGCCTTAGTATTATATGTAAGGCGTCTAACACGGTAATAGGAGACGCTTTTGGGAAGCATAGTTTAAGCAAGTAAAGATAAACATACAAGAATCCAGAAATAAAGAATATCATATCATTAATAACCAAGGTCTATTACATAATTTCTTAGGGGCATACCCCCGCTAATTCCATGGATCGTGATAAACTTCATAACACCAAAATACTACATTAAAGATTTCAAAGGAATTCTAATCTAAGTCTTCGAGTAGATTTCCTCCAAAAGCTTCAATATAAACGTACACGGATACGGGAAGACCTCGGGCAAAAATAGGTGTTCCTGAGAATAAATATCTATAGGGGTGTAAGCTTATGGGCTTAGTGAGTAAATCCCAAAATTCATACTCGAAGAAAATTATCAATCAAGTTTATTATTCAAATATGAAATGCAACAACCACGTGAGCATACAAGACATATGACTTTCCGGGAATCATATGTTGAATGAATTACGCCCTTCATTCGGGGTTGGGTATTCAGGCCAATTACAGCCACAACTTTTAAAAATACTTTTATAGATCTTACCGGCTCCTATACGCCATCAAAACATGTAGTTATTACAGGCTCCTACTAGCCACCAATTTTGTAGTTTTTACGCTCCTACTCGCCACTTACATGATATACCGGTTATGTCTACCACCACTATTATACACTTGTCCCACCAATTGTATAGTAGTGAATGCAATGTGACTCAACATATGAAGTGCATGAATAATTTCTTTAATTAAAGTCTAGTAGTTACATTTAACTTCTTTCAAGTGATCAACCAATTTCAAACATTCAAGATATTAATGCACATACAACTTTATTACAAACAAATGAGTTTCGATATACTTAGTATTCTTCAACATATTATCATACACTTTTTTTTTTTTTCTTAAATTCTAGTGCAACTAATTTTACAAGCACAATCAAGAGTATGAAAAAAAACGGGGAATAAACTCACTCGGCCATGATGACACCTTTCTTGAATTGGATGGTCGTTCGGAATTTCCACTTAATCGTAGTAATCTCGGGATACGAACAATCCTCCTCGTGATTATCTAATCAAGAAGAATACCCAAAATGAGTATTTCATGAAATTCTATTCTTGAAGATTCTAACTTTTCTTAAAATCGTGGTAAAATCGTATAAGGGGAAATTCCAACTTAAAATGGCCATAACTTGCTCATTTTAACTCGGAATTTCGCGTATAATATATCGTTTTCTACCTACTCGAAAAGATCTATGCATTTCTAAGCTTATTTCCATAAAACTAAGTCGTTTGGGTTCCGAAAAGTAGCGACCAGATTTGCCACGAATTTGCAAACACTTGTTTTCCTTCTTGTAAACAAAGCTCATTTGAAAAGATAATATTTCAATTATTTTGTAAACTTTTGAAAGGTATTATATATTTGTAATGACTCATAACAAATGTATGAAGTAAATGAAGTTGTCTCAACTTATAAAATTAAGGTTTTAAAAGACTTTGAACTTGAGATTCTTGAATATTTATTTTACTTTTGAAAGATCTTGAGTTATTGAGATGAATATTCTTTTTCTAAATTTAATCTCTTACTTTAATTTCCTAAGTGTGTTTTTTTTCAAAACTTGGATTCAAAAAGTAATAAAATGACAATTTTTGTTTCTTGTAATGATTCCAAAAGAATTTTGATGATAAGTTTTCATAAAACCTTTTGTTTATGTAAGAAAAATCATTTCCAAGCATGTTCATGAGTTTTTAGGAAATCTATTTCCTATTCTTATTTAATAAGAACCTTTAGTTTTAGAAAGACACTTTCCTCTATTTTTGTTGAGACAAAAACATTATGTTCATGCATGAATATGAATCATAACTATAGAAATATAAAGGAACATAATAACTTGAAAGCTTAAGTAAATAATAAGTAAATCAAGTATTGGGACCTTAGCTTCATCAAGGTACCCCGGGACTAAGAAAAGACTAGTCCGAAAAAAAAAAGAGAAATTGTTTTGACTTGATGAGGACAAGTCTAAGACTAGAATGACTAGTCTTAAAATCAACTTGAAATAAATAAATTGCGATAAGTAAATAAATTGCATGAAAGATAAATAAATTAAGACAATGAGCTTATATGCTTAAATAATATATATAGTATATAGATATATTAGATAGTAAAGAACATAAAAGAAACATAAATGAACATAGAGGAATTATGTTTATGAACAAAAACAAAGCATGAACCTAATGTTGCTTTCTTAACCTTCATGGTTTTAGAAAACACACACTAAGCTCATACTAAGTAGATGAACATGAAAATTCTTGAGAAATTTCTTACCTAAAGGAACTAAACTAAGAAGACTTCTTGAAAGAACTCTTGAGAGAAATTGGAGAGAAATTTTTGTAGAGTAACTTTAGAGAAGAAGAGGTGTGAAAGAAGTGAAGTGAAGGTATGAAGGGGTATTTATAGGAAAATGTGGGAGATAAATTGTGTTAATTAAATAATTGAAAATAAAACAATTTGGCATAGAGAGAGAGGGGGCCGGCGCCATTTGAATGGGGGAGAGAAAATTAATTTTTTGTTATTTTGTTAATTAAAAGTAAGAAATGAAAGATTGAAATTGTATTGGAAATGAAAATGTGTAAGAATAGGTGTATGGTTTGTAAGGTAGGTTGTAAGAAAAAGTAGAGATAGATGAATGTATAGAATAGTAGAAAATAGTGTAATGTAAAAGTAGACATGACAATTAAATACCGGTAGTAAGAAAATACGCGTATAAAAGCGATATCTGATATTTCTAGCTACCGAAAAATTATGAAATTGATATTTTTGGAAATCTCATTTTTTACGAGTCTAACGGTATATTCGGAATATTTTTCCTATTCCGAGCTTTCGGACACGTCTTTCAAGAACTGTCCGATCGGGTTCAAAGGACACTCGAATTTTGAAAAACAGATATTTTTATAAAACCTACAACTATTAAGAACTATTACAACTAATTTTCCCAACTTCGTTTTCTAGGGCTTGAGAAAACGGTAATGCCGGAGTTAAACGGTTACGGTAAACTAGGGTTTTATTTGACTTAAGAATTCGTTTGACTTCCGATTATAGTTTAGGTCTTTAATTTGGATCCAAAAATTTCGGGGATTTACAGACATGATATGCTAAGGCTGGGCTTGCAATTTCTACTCTAATTCCTCAAACGTTTGCTCTAAGGCAGTTGCTTTCTAATGGACTTCATCTTGGCCATTAGGCTCTGTAGATGTATGCAAAGAAGGTATATATTACTCTTCATAGATTATCATTTTCACTAAAATGTGGGATTAGTCCACTATATCCCAATCCTTGATAGTAGCCCGACTTATGGCATAAAACCTTCACCATAAGGACAATACCAGGCTTAGGTTTACCCTTGTTCTCTGTAACTTAAGCCTCATCTTCCTTCTTCCTCTTGTCTATCCACTCTAATATAATATAGGAAAATTTTCAACTAAATTGATTTAAAAATCCTACAAAAATTATACTAAAATTTAGTAAAGTATTCTTATATAATCTTTTACCACATTGGATTGAACCCATGTACCCACTTTAGGACCTTTCTTATGCTTATGTAAGTGTTCCTAATTTTTTATGCCTATCAATTTTTTCGAAAAATAGGCAAATGAAGTTCATAAATATTAAAGATAAGGGGATATTTTAAATTTGTAAAAACTTTATTGAAATGAAAATTAAAAGTAGGTAAAAAATTGTTCTTTCTCTAAAATTTTCACCTACTAAATATTATACACTTGTTTGAACTGAAAAGGGAAAATTACTACTAAAAGAAGACACAATGATAGAAAGAAAAATAATTTAAACTAATAGTTGTCAAACTTGTGATGTTTACTGTCAATCAAAAAGTATAAAACTGTACAATCATTATGATGGTACAATTGTAAGATCATATTCATAAACTCATAATTTAAAAAAAAAAAAAAAAGAACATTCAAACTATTTGTAATTTTTTGATTGAGAAAAGCATAAAATATATTAATATAATCTTGTGAGATGATTTGCAATATTAACAACCATAAAATATATATTATATATATTGGCTAAATTAAATACAATAGAATTATTGTAAAATTTATTATAAACATGAACATATTATTATAAAAAGTTGATTGCAGGAGAAGAAAAATTGACATTTTTATATTTTTTTTTTTGAGAATAAATTTAATGAAAATAGCATTTGTCCATTAGAAATTAAACCTTTATCTTTACTTCTAATAACCATATACATTTTATTAAGTGGAAAGGCATATACGTGCATTTACATAATTCTCAACTTTTTAATATCTCCTTATAAGTTCTCAAGAAGTTAGGAAAAGCTTACCATGATAAAGATTAAAGACCTAACTAAGGAAATATTACAAATTCAAAGTTGAAAATGAGAAAAGTGTATGAAAGTAATGTTGGAATTAATTATTAAATCTTTAAACTTAATAACACATGTGCAAGATTAGGGCACAAACACATAAAACTAATTGCACAAAAGTACCTAAATACATAATGTGGAAAAGGCACAAAATATTGTGATTTTGGATAGTTCTAGTGTTCCAAGTCAATATGTAACCTTTAGAAAATTTCCTTTATCTCTCTCTATTATCTCTAATGATGGGATGTTAGAAGAGTAATATGATACGTATGACTTGGAGACCATGACCATATAATTATCTATATCCATATTTATTATTTCATATTCTTCCCATCATAAAATAGAAAATAATATGTCCAATCTTTACACATATAACCCATACTTATATATATTATATAAGATAAATTTAAAATCCATAACTTTATTAGATCACTTTATTTGGACTTTATATATTATGATAACCTTATTACAAAATTAATTTAATTCACACATATAAGCCCACAAAATTGGTTTATTAAAAATAAACTCTACAAACTCTTACTTGGGCTATATGTGTGTGGCATTATAGTTGTGTATCAAATGTATGAGTACTCTGAAATTTTGCAATCACTGTAGAATGCATCCCGAACAATTTAGTCCATTAATCATATCAATATGGGACCAAAGCGGGCTTCATCATATGTCGCAACTACCCCTTTATGATCAACACATACATTGATACAATGATGACATGGATCAAAATAATAGATATGTAGCATCGACATTACATGTAATGTGATTAACATACCTATTTTCCAACTTGTAACCTTATACTTTTTACAATATGAGTTCATATCAAATTTGAATTAGGAAATATTATAGCAGAATTAAATTTATTACTTTATAACTAAAATTTTAACCATAACAATATCATAGTTTGTAGACAATAATATGTCTATAATAATGAGCGATAATTCGGAACATAAACTCCATACCGAAATTAACATCTTGAAAATACATAACATCCTATGAGCTATATGCTCACGAAAGACATTAGGTGGTAAGCCTTTAGTAAGCGGATCCACAATCATGGAGTTTGTTCCTATGTGCTTTATGAACACCTGTCAATTCTAAACTCTTTCTTTCACAGATCGGAACTTAATATCAATATGTTTTGACTTCGTTAAGATCTTGTTATTGTTGGTATTATAGGCTATGAATATTAAATGTAAAATAGTATAGAATATATATTCTCTAGATATTGTTATTGACTAATCATAAATATTAGTCAATATTTATTTACCTTCCTTTTTTGGTTCCTTAAATCTTGTATATATGTACCCTATGGATCAGTAATTATACAACATTTTCTCTGATCATTTCTTTGTGTTTAAACTTTACATGGTATCAGAGCATTCAATGATCAAATTTTTACGTGTTGCTCAAGTGACTAATGATTTCTTTAGAGTGTGAAATTGTCAAAATTTTTTCTTTTTGTCACCTCCGACCTAAGAAGACATACCACCCACCCATGAGCCCATCTAGAAATTCTTAAAGCCAAAATCCTAGCACGTGTGCCACACGCACCGCCATAAGGTTCACATGCCGGTGCGTGAGGGCGTGTGTGGCTTTGAAAGTCCCTCCAGTTTCCATCAATCGACTCACTTGATTTTATATGACTTGGGTGTATGGTTACTTTTCTCGTTATGTTTTGAAGATTAGGGTTTCGATATTTTGAGGTTGAATCTGGTTTAGCATGTTTAGAAGTTTGTCGAAGGTGGCTTGGTGCGGTGAGCATGGATCAACAAGTCACGTTTTGAGGTGTAGTTATGTTCAAGTTTAGGTTGTGACAGTTGTGTACGACGACCTTTGGTGGGTTTGGTCTTTCGGTGGCCCTTAGGCTATCAAAGTTTGATTGTGTAGTCATCATAGATTAGGTTGGGAGTTGACCTGGTCATTGAGTGTTTTCAATGATTGATGGTGTTTGTTGTATTTAGTCTTCCGTGGTGAATGACTTTATTGTTGTCATTTGGAGTATTTTGCTTTTTGTTGCTACTCTTTCTAAGTTTGTATTGAAGTTATGGGAGACATAAATGGTTATAAAATCTGGAGTGTTGTGTGTCGCTATTGTCATAAGTCTAAGCATATGAACGTGATTGTAGAAAATTGCAAAATAAGATAAGGGATTTCAATCAACACATGTTGCCTCTTCCAATAATGCAGCTGGAAAATCTATTATAGTTTTATTATGAATGTGCTAATTCTTACAGTATCAAGAATCGTTAAATATTACTTACCATTGCTGAATTAGGTAAACCAAAACACGTGTTAGTTTCTTCATCTTCAAATGGGTCATTGATTCTGGTGCCATAGATCACATGAACAGGTAATGTTAATGTAACGCCCTAATTTTATTAGCAATTACAACCCGCCACGTGTCATCTCTTAAATAGAACATGCAAAGGCTTATATTCTAACACCACTATTTAAACATATAAAATATAATCTCCATAACTCTCTCAGAGGATACAGTAGAAAGTTCAAATCCTATAAAAACTTGTAATTAACAATCTTTTCAAACATCCTGTGATCCAACAATGATGGCAAAACCAAAGCCAACATCCAAAATACATAAAATTTCAAAAAATCATTTTAACATATAAATTATTTTAATATAGTTCCAAATATGTAAATGTCTCTCAAAATTCTTCTCATATAAATTTATATATGAATCTATTCCTCAACAGGGTAATCTGGACCGCTATCACCATCCCATGATCTATGTATAGATCATAATTGGATAAAAATCAAATACTACGTCCCACTTCACCTGTATCTGAAAAATGAAAGGAATGAACGAAATCGACCTAGTATGCTAATCCGTAAAACAAATGCATATGCACACGAAACATATATATCAAATGTAACTTAATCTAATGCAAACAGCCAGATTATTATCTTTATTAAGCCAGCAATCAACACAGTTCAGAACTATTGTTACATTAGTCCCGAACCTGGAGTAAACTTAGACCCCATGAAAATCACCAACTCTTTGAAACCTAAATCTACCAGTATTTATCTTAAGTGCAACTCACTAGGGACAACGACACACAAGGATCATCATGGTGCCTCACCAGTATCACTGTCTGCCAGGTCTTTTCTGGTCAAAGCTAATGACTTCCAGAAAACAATTTAAGCCAATAGAATTAAGTTCATTTATATATCTGTTCCTATAGACAACAATCAGAAAACTAAACCTGTAAGCAAATACATCAAACAAGAAAATGTTGTACCTTTTCCAATTCCAGGAACAATCTCCCTAAATCCACAAATCCCTTATGAACAACAACACAAAATCTCCAAATCTCCTGATATACAAAAGAAAAAGAAATATATAAATCCTCAACCCATACAACCCTAACTTATCAAAATCTCCAAACCCTAACCTTTTATGGAAACCAACAACAGTAATTTTTTTTCTTCTATCAAACTCCTCAAAACCCAAAAGAACAGATCTTTCTCTAAAAACCTAATATGGAAATCTACATAACAGACAAATTTCTCCATAAAACTGAATTTGTAGAACCTTTGATTTAAAGATAAGAACTCACCTTTAATTCTTCCTGAAACCAAAACCCTAGGTTTTCTTCAATTATCACTAGACAAAAACTCAAGAAGAACTTCCTCCAAAAACCCTAGATAGATAAACCAATAAGAACAGACATGATATATCGCTAGTCGTTCTTTTGTCTATGATTAAAAAGACATAACTTACCTGATTTGAATCTTGATCCTTCCTTGGTTTCTCGAAAGATTGGATCTCTACTAAAACTAAGGTTTTTTTTTAGAAAAATCCCTTCAAATCCAAACAAAACCTTATAAAAATGAATTATATTTATGAAGAACATGATAGATGAAGGCGAAATTACTTACACTTTGATCCAAATCCGATCTCCACGTGATTCTCTCTTCCAAGAACACTCAAGAACTCTAAAAACGTTCTCTGGACGGCAAAGGAGAAAAGGACTTATGAGAAAAAGAAACCCTAAAGTTCTATTTATACAAAGCATTTAAAGCAGGTAAGCTAGCACTTACCGATGGCCTTTAATCTAACGCTGGCGACCTATGTCCTTATGCCGGCGGCCTTCTTGTCGGCTTTCACAAATTTTCATAATGTCCGGGAGCTTTAGGCCGATGGCTTTCACATATAGGCCGACGACCTAGAGACCATTTTTTTTTTTTTTTTTTTTTGTCAAAGCCATTCTTCAAACATCTCTAGGTCATAGACAAACCATCAACTTAATACTAAGATGGACTATAAAACCCTATTATTTTCAACATATGATAATTTGCCCTTTATCTTAATTTATTGAAGATTTTGCTATCTTTAGGATTTGTTGGCCATCATCAATGTGATAGATGATTATTATATATCTCATTTATTAGGATGACCAAAGTTCCCTCCCCTTAATTAACAAATGACATTCATTTCCATTCTTTATAATTTTTTTTTCTATTTATTACGGTTTATTTGTTATCTACTTTCCAATCTCATACCTTCTCTCCGTCACTTTAGCTAATGGGGTTTTAACATCTCATGTTCTTGGGTCTAGTATAGCTAATCAACTCCATCGGTTCATTTGTCTTCCATTCTAAACTGTCTGATTTATCCTTCAATTTAATTTCTATTAGTAAGCTTATCGTTCAATTAATTTTGCATCTCATTTTTCCTGACTATTGCTTACTTTAGGATCTTATGACGAGGAAGACTATTGGTAAAGGACATGAATCTGGGGGTCTCTACATTCTAGACACAAAAGTACCACATTCTATTGCTTGCTCTGGAGTTGTAACCCCTTTTGATGCACATTGTCGATTAGGTCATCCATCTCTCTCTTTGTTGAAGAAACTTTGTCCTTGGTTTCACAGTTTGGAGTCATTAACTTGTGAGTCTTATGAGTATGCGAAAGATCATCGCATTAGTTTAAGTCCTAAAATCAAAAAACGAGCGAATGCTCCTTTCGAGTTAGTCCATTCGGATGTATGGGTCCTTGTCCAGTGGTATCTAAAATTGGATTTAAGTATTTTGTCACCTTTGTTGATGATTACTCCCGTATGACTTGGTTATATTTAATAAATAATCGCTCTGAGTTGTTCTCTCACTTTTGTTCTTTTTGTGTTGAAATTAAGACTTAGTTCAAGGTTTCAGTACAAACGTTGCGAAGTGATACTGCCAAAGAGTATTTATTTGAATTATTTCAATCTTACACGATTAAAAATGGCATTATTCACCAAACTTCTTATGTAGATACACCATCTCAAAATGGTGTTGCTGAGAGAAAGAATAGGCATTTGCTTGAAACTGCTAGGGCTTTGTTGTTTCAAATGCATGTCCCCAAACACTTTTAGGCTAATACTATGTCTACAACTTGTTTTTTAATTAATCATATGCCTTCATTTGTTATGAATGGTGAGACTCCTTATCATACTCTTTTCATGAATAAACCTTTATTTCTTATTGAACCAAAAATATTTTGTTGCACTTGTTTTGTTTGGGATGTGTGTCCTTAGATTACAAAACTTGATCCTATATCATTAAAATGTATTTCTCTTGGGTGTTCTCATGTTCAGAAGGGATATAAGTGCTATTGTCCTATGCTTGATAGGTATCTGGTATCGGTTGATGTAACTTTTATTGGGGATACCCCTTTCTCTCCATCTTTCGACAATGCAAGTCAGAGAAAGGATGATGATTTGTTAATCTATACAATTACATCCACAGCTTCTACTCCTAAACCTCCCCTTCAGGTCTATACTCACAAACAACATGTTTCTGAACAAGCTCCTGATACATGTCCAAAACTAGCTCCCTCATCATCAAATTTAATCTCCACGGATGACCTTCCCATTGCCTTTTGTAAAGGTAAACATCAATGTACTTCCCCTGTTTCTTCTTTTGTGTCTTATGATCACCTATCAGCCTCCTCTTGTTCCTTTATTGCATCTCTTGATTCTATCTCTATCCCTAAAACTGTTCATGAAGCCTTATCCCATTCAGGATGGTGTAGTGCAATGATAGAGGAGATGAATGCTCTTGATAAAAATGGTACTTGGGATTTGGTAGATTTACTTGTAGCGAAGAAGGCTATTGGATGTAAATGGGTTTTTAATGTTAAAGTAAATCTCAATAGCTCAATTGATCGATTGAAAGCTCGTCTTGTTGCTAAAGGATATGCCCAAACTTACGGAACATATTATTCTGATACCTTTTCTCTTGTTGCTAAGTTAACATCTGTCATATTATTTATCTCCATGGCAATAGTGCATTACTGGCCTCCACATCAATTAGATATCAAGAATGTCTTTTTACATGGAGATCTTCAAGAGAAAGTATATATGGAGCAACCTCATGGGTTTGTTGCTCAGGAGGAGTCATGAAAGGTTTGTCATCTTCGCAAATCATTGTATGTTTTGAAGCAGAGCCTCGTGCTTCGTTTGGAAAATTTTAGCCAAGTGGTTGATAGATTTGGGATGCAGAAAAGCAGGTATGATCACTCTGTATTCTACAAAAAGTCTACAGCTGGTATTATTTTGTTAGTAGTCTATGTAGATGATATTGCCATTATTGGCAATGATGCTACAGGTATTTCATCTCTCAAATCCTCTCTTCACAGTCAATTTCAAACAAGGATTTAGGGATGTTGAAATATTTTTGGGTTTTAAAGTTATGAGGAGTAAGAAGGGAATTTTTCTGTCCCAAAGAAAAAATGTATTTGATTTATTATCCGAAATAGAAAAATTGGGTGTTAAACCATGTACTACACCAATGGTTCTTAATTTGCAACTGACAAGAGAAGGCGGGTTATTTGAGGATCTTGAAAGATATAGATGGTTGGTTGGGAAATTGAACTATCTTACGGTAGCCGTCTAGATATTAAATATTCAGTTGGTATTGTGAGTCAATACATGTCATCTCCAATTGTTGATCATTGGGTCGCTGTAAAGCAAATCTTATGCTATTTAAAAAAGGCACCTATACGTGGTATCTTGTATAAGAATCATGGTCATACTAGTATTGAGTATTTTGCAGATGTTGATTGGGCAGGATATAAGGAAGACAGGAGATCTACTTCAAGTTATTACATTTTTGTTGGTGGAAATTTAGTTTCGTGGAAAAGTGATAAACAAAATGTTGTATCTCGATCAAGTGCGGAATCATAATATAGAGCTATGCCATAATCAGTGTGTAAAGTAATGTGGATATACTAGCTCTTAAATGAAGTAGGACTCAACTTCTCACTTCTTGTAAATTTGTGATGTAATAACCAAGCCGCTCTCCATATTGCATCAATCTAGTGTTCCACGAACGAACTAAACACATCAAACTAGAGAACAATTAGGAGACCTCTTTACAAAGGCTCCATGAAATACCCTAAACCTTCACCTAGATTAGAAATTGAATTTAGATAGATTAAATAAATCAAATAAAGCATATGAAATAATCAGACAAGTTGACATAATTAGATTAGTAATTAATTAAGTTGAAATTTGAGATTTCAATTCTTAAATCTCTAAACATGTTATTTAAAATGTTTAGAGGATTCCTAAACTCTTGATTATTAGCTTAAACACTAATTCCTAAATCTTTACAAAATTTGAGTTTATTTGGTTGTATAAAAATATCAATCTTTCAACCCGAACTCAAATTAAATATCTTTTTATCAAAAATAAATTCCTAAATTAAGTTCTTATTATAAGTTCTTAATTTCTGACCTATTGGTTCTAAAATTACCTTTTAAATATTTCTGGAACTATAGATATTGATCTGATAGTTCTAAATCTAATACCTTATTTTGAAAATACATTTATATTTATACTTTCCCTTTTTTTTTTTTCATTTTCCTTCCCTGCCCTCTTCTTCATTTTCTTTCATTTTTTTTTGTTTCCTTTCTTTCTTTCTTCCTTTCTTCCTTTCTCTTTCCTTTGATCTCTCCCTCTCAATCTCAAATCCTAGGCAAGATCAAGAAGAGAAATTAAAGCTAAGGAAGAAGATAGGAAATAAGAATCAAGCTAAAAGTGTGGAAAGAAGTTCATTTATGCATGTGTCTCAAAAACTAAGTTTTCTATCTTGAATTATCTTTGTTTTAATTGTTTTTTACAAGCTTATAATTGATATATAGATGTTAGAAATGTAGTTATTGTTGATGATGATTGATGTGATGATGCTTGGCTCGGGTTTTGGGTGATATCTGATGAGTGATGTGGGTTAAGGCCGTGGATATTACTTGTTTTTACTTTTTATTTAAGTTAAGAGCTGGATTTATATTTTAAGTTGTAATATTTCTTAAAAAGGGCTTGTTGGTGCCCATATTTTTCTAATTAAGCATTTGTAAAGCTTTGTTTAAGTGAGAGTTCTTCCACTTAAGTGAGTGGAAGTTTTGAAATGTTTTTATTTAGAAATTATATTATAAAATAGATTTTTCGCTGCTAAATCCAGTTATTTGAAAATATAACTAAACTATTTCATAACCTAAATTTGAGTAGCAATGTCCAACATAAACAAAATCTTTTAAAGAAAGCCTTAGCGTGTAAACTTTAGAGTATTATACGTAGCGGTAGCGCCTTAAGTTATTTAATTAATCGGATTAAATTTTTGGGACGGTACACTCTAGATGGGGTTCGGGTTGATTATCTTTGTAACACGTTGGGCATGATTAATATCTATGCTCCAACTTGAGGGGGAGTGTTATAGGCTATAAATATGTACATGTAAAATAGTATAGGATATATTCTCTAGATATTGCCTATTGACTAATCATAAATATTAGTCAATATTTATTTACCTACCTTTTTTGGTTACTTAAATCTTGTATATATATAACCTTATGGATCAATAATATATACAACAATTTTCTCTGATCATTTCTTTTTGTGTTTAAACTTTACAATTTGAATACCACGCTGCCGATTTATTGTCATAGAATATTTTTAGTAGTCTTCTAATATTATTTATAATGCATAGTCTGGTGACAAAATTTCATAGCCATATCTCATGGTTAGATGCCTCATAATATGATATAAATTCTGCCACCATGGTGGAATAAGTTATAAGTGTCTGCTTATCACTTTTCAAAAAAACTACTCCTCCAGCAAGCAGATAAATATATCTTGATGTGGATCTTAAGCTATCTTGGTATCTAACGAAATCAAAATCAGAATACCCAATAATCTCCAACTGATCTGATTTCCTATGTGTGAGCATATAACCCTTTGTTCTCTATAAATATTTCATGACTCTCTTGGTTGCTTTCTAATGATCTACCTTAGGATTACTCAAACATCTACTTGACATTCTAATAATGTACGCAATATCCGAACACGTACATATTTGAGTATACATAAGGATCCATATAGCTAAAGCATAAGGAACCTTTTCCATCTCTTTCCCTTCAAGATCATTCTTGGGACAATGACTTAAACTAAATCTTTCACCATCAGCTACAAGGGTATCTCTTGGTTTACAATCATATATGCCAAACCTTTTGAGTACTATCTCAAAATAGTTCTTCTGTGATAATCCAAGAATACCCCGTGAATGATCGCGATGTATCTAGAGTCCTAATACAAAAGAAGCTTCACCAAGATCTTTCATTTTAAAATTTTGTGATAGAAATCTCTTGGTTTTACTCATCAGGCTCATATCATTTGTAGCAAGCAGTTATAACATCTACATATAATACCAAGAAAATAAACTTGTTCCCACTGAACTTATGGTATACATAATCATTAGTAGCATTCATCTCAAAACCGTATGAGACAATGATTTGATGAAATTTTTGATACCATTGTCAAGATGCTTGCCTAAGCACATAGATGAATTTATTTAATTTGCACACCATTTTCTTTGAATCTGCTAATTTGAAGTTTTCTAGTTGCACCATGTCAATTTTTAATGTTGTCTTTACATTCATATGATGCAACTCAAGATCAAAATGTGCTACAAGTGCCATTATAATCCTTAAAGAGTCTTTTGATGAAACTAGAGAGAAAGATTATTTATAATCAATGTCCTCCTTTTGAGTGAAGCCTTTAGCCACAAGTCATGGTTTGTACTTCTCTATATTGCCTTTAGCCACATAGTGAAACTTTTAATTGCCACTATGTGGTTTTTTTTATATAAAAAAAAATTAATAAATCACTAATAATCTATTTTACTTTATTCTATTCATAGGAATTTAGCCTTAATCTGATGCATTTTTGATAAATTCCTATGAATCTTGTGCTTTTATTGTCTAAATGTAGCTTTTTAGCTCCTAAAATCAAAAGAAGAGAAAAGAAAGTGCTTTGATTAGATTTAGAGAAAAACAACAACAACTGTGCAAAGTAGAATTTGGTCGAACCATGCAAAAGACCCATCGAAAGCGAAATAGCAAGGCAAAATAAAGCACAATAGTTCATCGCGCCCTGCATCGAGCCATTGACATGACCGTTAACTTCTGTTTGAGGTGATCGAGTCTTGGAGTTCACGATATAGCTTTTATCGCCCTTAATATCGAGCCTTAAATTCACCCCGCGACTGAAGCTGGATGAAAATCACATCATTAAGGAGAAAAGCACAGCTTAGGTCAAGCTCAACACTTGAACCCTCGACAAACTCGATTTACCCCTTGGTTAAATCTAGACAAAAACTCGAGCCTTCTTAGCAGAATGCTACAGCTTAGGTCGAGCCCTAACATCCAAGCAATGCTCGAGCATTCAATCTTACCCCGCGAAAAGTGACCTTATGAGCTGGCAATCCAGATGTGCATGTGTGAAGACATGACGAATTTTTTATAAAGAATCTGCCACGTCAGCAAATAAAATCGTCATGATTTTATGTCTCTATCCTATAAATAAACGTGCATAAGCATGCGATAAGGTGGAATATCACATGTATCATTTATAACAAATTTCTAACGCGGTGTAGAGAGAGAATTCTTGAGCAAAAGAATAATTTCTTCTTGCTTTTGAAACCTCGAAGTTTTCTGGGTAAATTCATTATAAACTCAACATTTTTGTTTTTTTTTGCAAGGACCTTTGCTTAATTTGTCATTTCATCTTAAATTCCATATTATTTCTCAAGAATTTATGCTTAATGCTACATACATGGAGGAATAATCATTTAATAGGATTTGTGAATTATGACCTAATTCATGCGATTTCAAGGTATTTTAACGATTACATATTGTATATTTTAACTAATAGCTAAACCTTAATTTTGTGGGTCTAAATGCATGGTGTATCTTTTAGATTCATGTCTGATTTCAACTGAATAGATTGACAGATCATCTTTTGAATAGATCTGGGCTACTAATGAAGTTGCTCAAAGCTTTAAGAGGAATGGTAAACTTTTGGTCACTTTTTTTTAAAATTCATTAGGTTGGTTTTAAAACAAAGAATTTTAAAATTTTATGTGGATTTAGACTGCTGATAACTTGCGAAGAGATTTTGATGGTTTGGTTTGGTCTAGATCTAAAGTTTCTTACCTTGAGAGAGGCTTTAACTTACATTCATGAATCCAATAGTGCAAATATACTAGTAAACAACTCTATAAGTTTGTTAAGAAATTACATGATAAGGACTTGTTGAGGCAATCCCTAAGACTATTTCTTGCATTAACAAGTTTATCTTACGATTTGCCCTCAAAACCTATGTATATTGATTAACTCTAGCATAACTTTTTTTTTTTTATTATGCTCTTCTAAATTTTCTTTTACTAGATAAAAGATGAAATGTGAGTACGGTAGATACCAACGATCCCTTGGAATATGACCTAATATTTTCTATGCTACTTGGTTAGGCGCACTTGCCTGATGTTGATAGTGACTGAATAAACATAATTTATTAGTTTTATAAATTTTCAAAACTTCAACTCCATGTTCTTTAAATGTTTTTAAACTCAATGAACCAAACAAACAATCACCATCAAACATTATTTTGTCAGATAAAATCTCTAGGTTGCCTAAATATGTAGTTATGTATTGTATTACAATTTATACAACTATATGTGTTATTGTAACACACACACACACATATACACAATAACATTTTGTTTGTAACATTGTATATATAGAGTGTTATAACATTAAATATGACACACTTAAATAGAGTCTAGAGCGTCAGTAGTCTTACCATATATAATACTCAAGTATTACACGTAAAGGCTATTCTTAACTAAATGAATTTCTAACAAATTTTAGATTTAGAAATTCTTACAACGGAAACCTTACAATACAAGTATTAAACACTCAGAAACAATGTCCACCATATCTAAACGTCTAGTCTCTCACCAACATCCAACCCATATACCACATATCCATAACATCCAAATCAAATCATCTTCATAACTTAAAGAAGAAGGAATGAGCTAAAGCCAAGTATAACTATAAGTCTCTAGTTCTTTTAGTAAATATAAGTAAACCCTAATAACTAGAAGTCAAACTAGAACCCTGAAGTCAACCTAGTTCTATGTTAAGGCTAGTGAATCTAGATCTGGCAATCCCACGCATGAAACCTAAAAACAATAAAAATGAGATAATTTCGAATTATAGTTTGGAATTATATAAAGAAGCTTAAAAAGATCAAATTTATCGAAAATTCTTTTGTTTCGGATCTAATCGGGAACATATTTCAAAAACCGCACTCTGGTGCACCGAACGGTAAAAATATTCCGATAATACCATTACACTCATAAAAATATCATAATTTCAAAAATATCAGTTTTAGAATTTTTTTTAAAATATCAGATATAATCGTTTACGCGCATTTTCTTTACTACGGGCATTTTAATTGTCTAGTCTACTATTCATAGTACTATTTCTACTATTCATTACTATTTTACTATCTCTACTTTCCCTTACTACCAACTCTTACACACCTATTTCTTACATTTAATTTTCTTATAAAATCTTACACATATCATATCTTACTTTTTAATTACTTTTCATTAGAAAACAACAAATTTAATCATTTTTTCCCCTTTCCCCTCTATAGCAGGTGCCCCTCTCCTATTTCTCTACCCATTTTCTTTTCTTTTTCATTTAATTTTAATCATACTAATTTATACTCCAAAACTCTATAAATAACCCTTTACTCCTTCATTCCTTTCCCACACTTTGTTACCTTAACAAAACTATACCAAATTCTCTCCTTAAATTCTCTCTCCAAATTCCTCTTCCAAACTCTCTCTTCCCTCCACAAAACCACTACCCACATATTAATACAACCACCTCTTTTCTTCTTCAACAAAATACATTACCTTAGGTAAAACCTCTCATTGTTATTCTTCATATCATGTAACTTAACATGACCATAGAGTGTGTTTCCTAAACTTATAAGGTTATGGAAGCAACAATATGTTCATGTTTTGTTCTTATTCATGCCTAAACTTTCATTATATTATTATTGTTATTATGTTATTATTATGTTGCTATATTGATATTATTGTTATTATTACTCTAATCTAACTCATATATGTATTACATATATGTATATCTATTTTTGAGAGCATAAAAACACACTGACATAACTTTTTATTTATGTTCTTGCTATTTATTTATTCCTTACAATTTATTTTTTTTCATGGAATTTTATTAAGACTGGTCGTTCTAGCCTTATGCTTGTCCTTATCAAGTCAAAATAAATTCTTTTTCCTTTCCTTTCTTTTCTTTTCTTTTATTTTATTTTATGGACTTGTCGATAATCTAAGTCCGGGAAGCCTTTATACCAGTCTAAAACTCTCATGATTTTCTTGTTTTATTTTCCTTTCTTTTCTTTTTACGATAATCTATCTCTAGTCGAAAGCTTTGATAAAAGCTAAGATTTCCAATACTTGACTTATTTATATATTTTTTACTTATTTAATTTTCTACATCTCTTATTTTCCATTAATTTATTATTCTTTTACATGATATAGTCATATGCTCTTGATCATACACAATCACTATGTTATTGTCTAAATAAAAGAAGTTCTTTCTTTCATTAAAAATTTAAAACTAAAAATCCTTACAAAAATATTTTTTGGCACTTAAGAAAAGTTTCCATTTAAACTTAGGATTATAAGTCAACATTCCTTTTTTCAGAATTTAAATATTCATCATAGATTTTAAGAGCTAATGTTAAGTAAAGCTTTTCTAAAACATAGTTATAAAGTTTTTTTGCTCTTTTTCAAAATAAAATAAATTTATTACTAAATCTTAATGTTGATAATTCTTTGGTATACAGGTTTTTCTTAAAATTTATTTAAAAAAACTCATACCAACACTCTAACAAATACTAAGAACTAGACAAATTTTAAGTCAAGTTAAAACCAATTCACTAGTCAAGAAAACACTTAGAAAAGGAATATTGTTAAACAATATAGAGTAACAAGTTTCAAAAAATATAAAAGCTTATTTTCATAAAGTTATGAAGTAGAAAATGGTAGTTATGATATAAAAACTAATTTATGAAATAACTAAAAATTTTAGTTTTCATTTCAATAATTTACAAAGGAAACTTGTAAACTCCGATCTTTATAAAAAAGAGATTGTTTTATGAAAATCATAGTTTGGATATAACACTTGAATTACGCATGTAATATGAGTTATATGTGTACAAAATAGATTTTTTCAACTATATAAATTATCTATGTATTACTATGGGATTTTTTGTTAATGAAAAGCTTGGAAAATTATTTTTTTAAGGCTAGGAATTTCTGTAACAATTTTGTACCATACCATTTTGAGACTCAAATGGCTTTTTATGACAAAAATAATCTTTAAAATAGATAGATCTTTTCGAGTAGTAGAAAACATCATATAATATGCGAAATTCTGAGTTAAAGTGAGCAAGATATGGCTATTTTAAGTTGGAATTTCTTGTCATTGGAATTTTGATGAAAATGATAAAATAGAATTAGATATTTTAAGTAGATCTTGGATGAAATACTCATTTCAAATATTTCTTTTGTTTAGGTGACGAGGACGAGGACCTTCTCTTTCCTAAAGATTAATTTGACTAATAGAAATTGCCATAACTGAGTGAGTTTTCTCTTACGTTTTATGTATTCACATATGTGCTTGTAAGATAGAGCACTAGATATTAGCAAAAAATAAAAATTGATATGCATGTGGGTTATCATGGAACTATGTATGTGATTCATTATGTATGATAAATAAACGATAAATATATCGAAACTCGATTGGTTAATTAATATAAATTGCCTCTATATATATTGCTGTGTGTGCAAATATTGATTGATCATCTTAAATGAATCAATGTCGGATCGGGAATTCCTTAAAACTAATTTGCTCATGCATATCACTTAGAATATCATCTTCGCATTTTGCTACTACTCCTCAGTGTGGCTAGGGCTGGGCAAAAAAATCGATCGAACCGTGAACCGAGCCGAACCGAGTCGAACCAAATCGAAAAATTCGATTTTTTTCATTTCGGTTTGGTTCACGGTTCAGTTCGCGGTTCGGTTCGCAATTTCGAACCGATTGCTGGATGTACTAGGTAGCTTACAATTGTCCTAGGTTTATTTATTTGTTCTAAGTTAGATGAATGTCCTAGGTCTAGTCATCTGTGGTAGGTTGATTAGCGCTAAGTCTGATCATTCAAGTTATTGTATTGTCCTTGTTCGCTCATTACTGCTCGATTGCTAGATGCACTAAGTAGCTTGCAGTTGTCCCAGATTTATTTATTTGTTCTAGGTTAATCGAATGTCTTAGGTCTAATCATCTATGGTGGGTTGATTTAATGTCAAGTCTGTTCATTTTAGACTATTCATTTGACTTCGTTTGTTATATACCATGCTAGTGATATCATCTATTGTAATTGTTATCACATGTCTTGTTTTGGATTGTATTGGTTGTCAGTACGATGCTCACAGATTTTGAATTCTTGCAACTAACTTGATCTAACCTATGGCACTTTAGGCTAGATAGTTAGAACCCAATGTGACCATTCTCATTGGTTTTATTTATGTGCCTAATTTGCTAATGGGTTGATTTCTATTGTGATGTCCAGGTTTTCGATGCATTTGCATTTAAACAAATGCGTGAGGAGAAAATAATAGATCTTTTCCAGCGAATGTGGTACTTGCCCCAGCTTGCATCGGTGAGAACATCATTGACACTCTATGCAATCTTGCTTCTATATTCATTGCATTTTGTGACAATCCCCTAATTGAATCGACTTAATTTTTGTAGCAAATTGCATAGGTAGGTGGTAGTTTCTCATCATGCATGACGGTTTACTATGGAAGGTATATGGCTAATGCGGACAAGTGCAATGAGGTAGGTTGGACACTTTTCTTGCAATTACATAGTAGTGAAATTGGTTACCATTGCATTTGTGTCTTCTCACGCATGTGATATCTTCGTAGATTTTAATCCTTGTTAACGTGGATGCAAACCACTGGCTAGCAGTAGTGCTATACTTATATCAACAATGTGTCCTCGTCTTCGACACGATGTACCTTATCGGATGGAAGAAATCAAATAGATAGAAAGAACTTCGTAGCATGGTGAGTCATTTGATCACAAGTCTATCTTTAAGTCATCTGAATACATTATGGAATTGACATTGTTTATATTGCTCTCAATTAGTCTGTGTAGCTTGGCAACTTAAACAAACTCTTTCACACATGGACCTGTAATGGATGACATGCTCGAAGGGATCTATGGAATGAGCCCACCAGCGACTGGAAGTTTGTTTATCAAAGCTATGTTCCAAACCAAGTGGGCCACAACAACATATATGTCTTTTAACACTGTTAATAAATTCCCTTTGCATGCATGATATGTAGTATGCCAATGCTTATGTTTACATGATATGTAATAACAATTGTGGGATTTATGTAATGAAGTTTATGGAAGCTTCGGATTTTAAGGAAGATCTGTCAGACTTGGTATGTCCATCGTGTACATTGTCATAATGGCTTCCAATGTGTTGATTCATCATATTCGTATTCATGGTAGAGTGTGCTTATTTCTTATAGGTGGCTGCATATCACCACAAATGGAGAAAGTTGACCTCCCAAATGTTATAAAGCGGGAACAAGTTGATGCAGGACATCATGGCGATTGTCAACGAACACCTTGTCAAACAATGATCAATTGGTATCGCATGTTAAGGAAGGTTGGTGCAACACATCATAACTAAGGTTGAGGAACAAGGTGATGAAGGACATCATAGCTAAGGTTGTTGATTTAAACTAGATGGAACAGGTAATTTCTTATGAGTCTATGAAAACTACATGTGGGAACTTTTCTACAATGGTAATAACATATGCCCTATTTCATAGTTTGTTTTGAATTGTTGGCAAGACATCATTGAGAATGATGTTAGCACAATACACCATCGAAAGATAATGCTACCAGTACCCACTTTCGGTCCTTGGTAGCAACTTATTTTGGCCTACGACAATACCCACTTTTAGACCATGATGACACCCTCTTTTAGATTTTGAAATCACATTTTCAAAGTTAAGGCTGGTCCAACACACTATCTATATGGGGAAATGAGGATAGCAACATCATATTATGGAAATTAAATTGGTCCAACATACCATATGTATTGGAATTGTCTGCCGTAACTCCAAATTTCAAAAATTGTTGTAATTTGATGTAATTTATGGCTAGGTAGGTTGACTGGCGGTTGAGTTTGACTTGTAAGTAAATGGAAGGTGTTCAATTTAACACCATTTTTATGACATATTAATTGTTGGGTGGACCATATTTTTGTTATATAAGTGAAGGGAGCAAGAGAACACCAAATCCATTTCTGGAAGGTGTTACACTTCAATATACTAACTATTGGTGGACCATTTTCATGTTATATAAGTGAGAATGAAGGAGAGAAAACCAAATCCATTTCTATTGGGTTCGATCATTTTTACAACACATTCACATCAACACATTTATAAAGTACTTTGATATGTGGCATAAAAAAATACCCTTGAGGCAAGTACTCTGATTTGTGGTCGCTTTTATGAATGTCTACGTCTTATACGTTCATGCATATGTGCTTAATAGATAAATGCTACAGGTTTTTAATCTATCGTGGCTTTTCTTAATGTCCCAGGTCCTCCTATTTGTCCTGGGTCCTCTTGCATGTTGTGGGTTACCTATGTTCTAAGTCCTTGTAAATGTCCTAAGTTGGTCCATTTGTTCTAGGTCTCCAAGCCTTTGTTTGTTCTATCTTGACTCATATGTTATATGTTTCCGAGTGTCTCAAGTGGTTGTATTTGTCCTAAGTCCTTTCATATGTTGTAGTTTGCCATATATTCTAGGTCATTACGTATGTTCCAAGTTATCCCATTTGTTCTAGGTCTTTGTTTTTATTCTATCTTAACTCATATGTTATATGTTTCTGAATGTCCCAGGTCATCGTACTTGTGCTAGGTCCTGTCACATGTTGTGGGTTGCTATGTTCTAGGTCCTTATAAATGTTCCAAGTTGATCCATTTGTTTTAGGTCTCCATGTCTTTGTATTTGTTCTATATTTACCCATTTGTTATATGTTTCTGAATATCCTAGGTCGTCATATTTGTCCTAGTCCTCTTGCATGATGTGGTTTCCTATGTTCTAGGTCCTTGTAAATGTTCTAGGTTGGTCCAGTTGTTCTAGGTCTTTAGGCCTTTGTATTTGTTCCATCTCAATTCCTATATTATATGTTTTCGAGTGTCCCAGGTTGTCGTATTTGTTCTAGGTCCTCTCGTATATTACCATTTGCCATATGTTCTAAATCCATTTGTTATAGGTTTCTAGATCTTCGTATCTATTATATGTCCACTCATTTGTTATATGTTTTTGAATTTCCAAGGTCGTCATATTGTTATAAGTCCTTGTAAATGTTCTAGGTTGGTCCATTTGTTCTAGTTTTCCATGTCTTTGTATTTGTTCTATATTAACTCATTTATTATATGTTTCCGTAAGTCTCAGGTCATCGTATTTGTCCTAGGTCCTTTGACATGATGTGGTTGCCTATGTTCTAGGCCTTATAAATGTTCCAGGCTCTCTAAGCCTTTGTGTTTGTTCTATCTCGACTCCTTTGTTATATCTTTCCGAGTGCCCCAAGTCGTCATATTTGTTATAGATTCTCTTCTATATTGTGGTTTGCCATATGTTATAGGTCTGTAAGTCTTCGTATCCGTTCTATGTTGACTCATTTGTTCTATGTTTTCGAATATCCCAGGTCGTCGTATTTATTCTAAGTCCTTGTAAATATTCCTTGGTTGATCCATTTGTTCTAGGACTCCATGTCTTCATATTGTTCTATGTCGACTCATTTGATATATGTTTCCAAATGTCTCAGGTTGTCGTATTTGTCCTAGGTCCTCTCGCATGATGTGGTTGCCTATTTCTAGATACTTGTAAATGTTCCAAGTTGGTCCATTTGTTCTAGGTCTCTAAGCCTTTCTATTTGTTCTATCTTGACTACTATGTTATATGTTTTCGAGTATCTCAGGCCATCGTATTTGTTCTAGGTCCTCTCGTATATTGTGGTTTGCCATATGTTCTAGGTCCATTTGTTTTAGGTCTCCAAGTCTTTGTATCTATTCTATGTCGACTCATTTCTTATATGTTTTCAAATGTCCCATGTCGTCTTATTTGTTCTAAGTCTTGATGTCTTTGTTTTTGTTCTATGTCAACTCATTTGTTATATGTTTTCGAATGTCTCGTATTTGTCCTAGGTCCTCTCGCATGACGTGGTTGCCTATGTTCTAGGTCCTGGTAAATGTTCCAGGTTGGTCTGTTTATTCTAGGTCTCCAAGCTTTTGTGTTTGTTCTATCTCGACTCCTATGTTATATGTTTCTAAGTGTCCCAGGTCGTCATATTTGATCTAGGTCCTCTCATATATTATGGTTTTCCATTTGTTGCAAGTCCATTTGTTCTAAGTCTCCAGGCCTTCATATCTATTCTCTATCAACTCACTTGTTATATGTTTTCGAATGTCCTAAGTCATCGTATTTGTCATAGGTTCCTGTAAAGGTTCCAGTTGGTCCATTGTTCTAGGTCTCCATGTCTTTGTATCTGTTCTATATCAACTCATTTGTTATATGTTTCTGAATATCCTAGGTCATCGTATTTGTCCTAGGTCCTCTTGCATGATGTGGTTACTTATGTTCTAGGTCCTTATAAATGTTTCATGTTGGTCCATTTGTTCTAGGTCTCTTGGTCTTCGTACCTATTCTACGTCGACCCATTTGTTATATGTTTTCGAGTGTATCAGATCGTCATATTTTTCTAGGTCCTCTCGTAGGTTGCCCTATATACTAGGCCCTTGTCAATGTTCCAAGTTAGTTCATTTATTCTAAGTCTCTAGGTCTTTGTATTTCTTTGTAGTCATATATTATTATCGAGAGTTTACGAATTTCGTAAGTGGTAACATACTTTTTTATTTACTGCAAGTATAATGGAGTCCATGGTGTCTAGGAATTTTTTAAAGGGAAGGATATCATAGATAGTGGAAGTAGTCAGTGTTGGGCTCTCGATCAAAACACTAGGGAAAGTAATAAAAATACTGCATTTATAGGTAACAAAGAGCCAGCATTTAGTAATAGAGATGTTAGCACCTACAAATTTTTAATGGCGGAAGATATTTAATCATTCGAGTTTTTTTGGCACAGTGAAGCAAAAGACTTCTACAAAATGTATGCTATATCAATGGGGTTTGATATAAGAAGAGAAGATCGACATAGAGTAAGTGACAGAATTGTGACCATGCAGCATTGGGTTTGTAGTAGGGTAAGGACATCAAGAAGTGGTTCTACAAATAATCGATCAGTGTATAGACGCTCTGTTACACGAACAAATTGTTTGGCGACTTTCATAATTTTGTTAGGGCATGACAAATTGTGGGGAGTGAAGGATGTGGTCATAGAGCACACACAAAAACTTGTGCTACCAAACCATTCGTTTTTTCTTAAGACAAATAAGAGAATTTTAGCACTGAAAGGGGCGCGCATAACATTCTTCAAGAATCTGGAATCAAGCTCCAAAAAATAATGGAGCATCTTGTAAATATATGGTTGGATTTAATAAGGTTAGATTCGTTGAAAAGGATTTGCATAACTACATCGGAGCCGAGCAAGAGAAAAAAGAACAAGGTGGTGATGCAATGGCAATGATTGCACATATAACTACAAGAGCTGAAGAAGATCCCGCATTTTTCTATCGATATCATGTGGAGGAAGAGCGATTGGCAAGATTGTTGAGGATTGACTCCAAGGGATGAGCAGATTACCTGTGCTTTGGAGATGTTATTGCTTTTGACTCAACGTACAAGATCAATGTTTATAAAATGCCATTTGTTGTCATTATTAGGGTCAATCACTACCACCCGACATCTATCTTTGGTTCAACACTCTTAATAGAGGAGACAACAAATGCCTCTTATTGGGTGCTCCAAAACTTCACCGATGGAATGGGAGGGAAACATCTAGTATCGGTTATCATCGACGGTGTAAGACCATGCATGTGCACCATTGTAGATGCTTAGCCCCATGCAAGACATAAGTTGCATGCGTGGCGTCTAGAACATAATTGTCAAATGAACCTTAAGAACATGGAGTTTCTTGTGTACTTCTAGGCATGTCTGAATGAGTTGATGTCAATCAAGGAATGCAAGCATAAATGGGTAGAGGCAGTTTCCAAGCACGGTCTCCATGGCAATGCATGGATAGAAGCGACATCACAAGTCAACATTCTAAGCTAAATCTTACCTTCGTATGAGCTTTTTTTTTTTTTTTTTTTGGGGGTAAGGGGAGGGGGGGATGTAGACTTCACAGCGGTGTGAATCACTTAATGCACTCATTAAACATGTATATAGAAAGGGTTCAGGTTATACCAATTTGTGGAAAGTTTAAATAAAGTTATCAAGAGCATTCAACATGGAGAGACCACGACCGAATATGAAAGATGGCATAAAGAACCTGCAGTGGAGAATTTTTTAAGGAAAATTGAGTCCCATGTTGCCAAAATGTTCATGTGTGCTTCGTTTAACAGGATCTATGTCCAAATCCATAAAGAGGGTCTTTGGTATGTCATCGGCAAAACCGATGGCGTAAGTTTCAAATAATATACAGTGCGACTGTACAAAGATGAGACAAAGGTAGAGCATGTGATGTATAAGACACATGAACCATCCATACATTCCTCATGCTTGGAATTTAAGACCAATGGGCTTCTCTGTTGTCATGCAATTCACATTGCAAAGGTTGAGGAACAAGTCTAAATACCTTTTGACTTAATTATGAATAGGTAGACTAAGTGATGAGGATCATCAAGCATCAATGGGTCCAAAGTTCAAATCCAACGATCCATTGCAAGAGATTGGAGGTCACATGACAAGAGCTAAGACTAAACGAATGAGGGAGGCATTGCAAGGACTTGTTATGGAGTTGCAAGATAAGGAATTGCATTTATCCACAAATAAAAATGAGTCAAAAGTGCTTAACATCATCAAAATAAGCTCCGGAGGGGATCTAAATGGAAAGCAAGTGAAATAGAGCAAAGAAGGAGCCAAGAAGTGCCCTGCAGGATTCATGGCTGCCGGCCATTATTCCTGCTCATTGCGAATTTTTGAGTCCAGAACACTCAAGGCCGCCGGCCATCTTTTGTTGGCCGCCAGCCATCTTTTATGGACGAGATTTAATGTATTTTGACGTTTTGTTTTCCTTTCTTTGGCTATTAAAACCCTATTATGGTTATGTATCAAAAACAAGACGAATCATATGAATGTTATTCATTCTCTTTGAGAGAAAACTCCATCTTGTTCCTTGTGAACGAATTTCCATTTGATTTTCTTGATCTAAACACTCAAGGAGGTCGACATGATAACTAGGTTGCGATCAACAGGTTTGTTCGAGGTCTAATTCCATTCCATTCATTGATAATTAGGTTGCAATCAACAGGTTTGATTGAGGTCTAATTCCATCCTACGACGACTTGTCTCAAGACGATCTTCGGGTTCCAATTCCAATCAACGATTTGGGGGTTCTAGGTTTAATATACCTAGGGTTACCATATCATTTGGTATCAGATCTACGGTTTCTTGTCACAAGTAATCTATCCTTTATCTTTATTTAATCTTGTTATCTATTTGTTATTGTTCTTGATTAGGGTTCTTGAGTCAAAAAAAAAAAAAAAAGAAAGAAAAGAAAAGAAAAGAAAGAAAAGAACCATCTTTATATTGTTCCATTTGTCAAAAAAAAGAAGAAAAGAAAAGAAAGAAAGGAACCATCTTTATATTGTTCCATCTGTCAAAAAAAAAAAAAAAAAGAAATTGTTATCAATATTCTTGGGATCTTGTCATAGATCTAAGTTTCTGTTCCGTCTTTTCAATTCTCAGAATTTGCGGTATATACGTTCTTGAGATTGGATCTTGTTCTTTTTCAATTTCATCTTTGACTCCGACTAATTTGTTGTTGAAATTTTCTGGTTATTGCGTGAGTTCACCTTAGTGATTTATTTTGAGAAAATCATTGAGCGAATTCCAAACAAGGGATTGTGAGATTGAGTTGTGAGGAACATTATTTTCTTGATCGAAAAGACACGAGTGTGAGTGTCATTTGTTGAGTGAAAACACGTGAAGGAGCGAATTGTGAGGATTATTATTTTTTTTTTCTTGTTTGATTATTACTAACCAATTTTCTACAGGTGTTAAGATATGGGTAGTGACGGAGAAAGTGATAAGATTGATATGAAATTGTTCGTCAAATGGATACAGGATCAGTTTAGGATGATGAATGCAAGGCTTGACATATAGAATCCGCAAGTAAGACTAAGAGCAATAGAGGAATGAGAGTAATGAAGAAGAGATTGATGAATCTGAGTTTGAAGGATCCGGAGTTATAAGAAAGTGGAGGAATGCTCCAAAACAAGATAATTTCTTAGGGAATATCAAATTAAGATACCTCCTTTTCAAGGTAAAAATGACCCGGAATTGTTTTTAGAATGGGTGAGGAAAGGTGGATCATGTCTTTGATTGCCACAATTACTCCGAAGACAAAAAGATCAAGTTGGCTTCTGTTGAGTTTTCCGACTATGCTAGTGTGGTGGGATCAACTTGTGCGAAATAGGAGGAGAAATGAGGAGAGACCCATTAGTACTTGGGATGAAATGAAGGCGGTGATGCGAAAAAGATTTATCCCTGGTCACTATTATAGGGATTTACATAGAAAATTACAAGGTTTGACACAAGGGTCAAGAAGTGTAGAGGATTATTACAAGGAAATGGAAGTAGCTATGATCCGGGCTGATGTGAAAGAGGATGATGAAGCTACTATGGCTAGATTTCTCAATGGATTGAACCGTGAGATTGCTAATGTGGTAGAACTCCATCCTTATCTTGATATTGAGGAGTTGTTGCACAATGCCATAAAAGTGGAGCAACAATTAAAGTTTAAAGGGTCTTCTCGATTTGGTTCTACTTCTAATTCTTCATGGAAGTCCACTTGGAAGAAGAACAATTCAGATTTGAAGTCCAAGGAGGATTCAAAGGCCAAAAGTCCTGTTACTCCATACAAAGGTAAATCTGAAACTAAGTCTTATGGTAAATCTCGTGATATTCAATGTTTCAGGTGTAAAGGATTTGGACATATTGCTTCTCAATGTCCGAATCAAAGGGCTATGGTTATTTTGGATAATGGCGATGTTGAAAGTGTGAGTTCAGGAGATGATCCTGATATGCCAGCTTTGGAAGACTGTAGTGATGTAGATGTGGAAGGTCCTGTGAAAGGAGATTTATTGGTTACTAGGCGAGTCCTTAGTACTCAACCTAAGGATGAGAGTGAAAGTGAAGAGGTACAGCGTGAGCATATTTTTCATACCCGGTGTCATGTGCAGAAGAAGGTATGTACACTGATTATTGATAGTGGTAGCTGCACTAACGCTGCGAGTACCTTGCTAGTTGATAAATTGAAGTTAAAATCTGTGAAACATCCAAAGCCCTACAGATTACAATGGTTGAATGAATGTGGGGAGATCAAGGTGACAAAACAGGTTCTTATTTCCTTTTCTATAGGAAATTATCATGATGAAGTTTTGTGTGACATAGTTCCCATGCAGGCTAGTCACTTACTGCTAGGCCGACCTTGGCAGTTTGATAGGAAAGTGACATATGATGGGTACAAGAACCAATATTCTTTTGTTCTAAATAAAAGAATGTGATTCTCACTCCTCAGAAACCATGGGAAGCATGTGAAGATCAAGTGAGGGTAGCAAGAGAGTTTCGAGAGAAACACATGAGTGAACAAGATAAGAGTGGCAAGGAGAGAAAAAGTGAGAAACAAACACTTGTGAGTTATGATAGAGGAGAGTCAAACACATTGAGTGGAGAGGAAGTTGCAAGAAAAAGTGAGGTTAAAAGTGCAATCATGGCAAGGAAACAACTACTTGTACTCATGTACAAGGATGTTTATTTTACTACTTCTGACCTTAACTCTTCGTTGCCAAGTGTGGTGGTTTCTCTTTTGCAGGAATATGAGGATTTATTTCCTGAAGAAGTTCCAAGGGGATTGCCTCCACTAAGGGGGATTGAGCACCAAATTGACTTTATTCCAGGTGCTTCTATTCCTAACCGGCCAGCTTATAGGGCCAATCCCGAGGAGACAAAGGAGATTCAAAGGCAAGTTGATGATTTGGTAGAAAAGGGGTTTGTAAGGGAGAGCCTCAGTCCATGTTCAGTTCCTGTTATCTTGGTTCCAAAGAAAGATGGAACATGGCGAATGTGTGTTGACTGTCGAGCTATCAACAAGATTACAGTTAAGTATAGACATCCCATTCCTAGACTTGATGATATGCTTGATGAGTTGCATGGTGCTTGTTTGTTTTCCAAAATTGACTTGAAAAATGGCTATTACCAAATTCGTATGAAAGAGGGAGATGAGTGGAAAACTGCTTTTAAAACTAAATATGGTCTATATGAATGGATGGTAATGCCTTTTGGATTAACAAACGCGCCTAGCACGTTTATGCGATTAATGAACCATGTTCTTCGTGCTTTTATTGGAAAGTTTGTTGTTGTTTACTTTGATGACATCTTAGTTTACAGCAAAACATTGGATGAACATGTTCAGCATTTACAATCTGTTTTCACTGTCCTGAGAGAAAACAAATTGTATGCCAATTTGAAAAAGTGTACCTTTTGCACGGAAACTGTTGTTTTTCTTGGATTTGTTGTAGGTGCACATGGGATTTCCGTTGATGAAGACAAGGTGAAGGCAATTCGAGAATGGCTAACACCAAGGAATGCAAGTGAGAATGTGATGCTTCCGGGAAGGGTATTGGTGGTGTTTTGATGCAGGATTTGAAGCCAATCGCTTATTTTAGCGAGAAGCTCAGTGGAGCAGCATTGAATTACCCCATCTATGACAAGGAGCTTTATGCCTTGGTGAGGACTTTGCAAACGAGGCAACATTACCTATGGCCCAAGGAGTTCATCATTCATTCAGATCATGAAAGTCTGAAATTTCTCAAACCTCAAGGTAAGTTGAACAAAAGACATGCAAAGTGGCTTGAGTTCATTGAAACTTTCCCTTATATGATAAAGTATAAGCAAGGAAAAGAGAATGTGGTTGCTGATGCACTCTCTCGAAGGTATGTACTTTTGACTTCTTTACATACTAAGTTGCTTGGGTTTGAGCTTATTAAGGGATTGTATGAGACTGATTCTGATTTCAGTCAAATCTGGGCTGCTTGTGCTGTTTCTGGTTATGCTGATTATTATAGGCACGATGGTTATTTGTTTAAGAAAAGTAAATTGTATGTGCCTAGGAGTTTTGTGTGTGAGTTACTTGTTAGAGAAACTCATGGGGGTGGATTGATGGGACACTTTGGTGTTCAAAAGACATTGGATATTTTGCATGAGCATTTCTTTTGGCCTAAGATGAAACGTGATGTCCAAACTGTTTGTAACAAATGCATTGAATGTAAACAGGCTAAGTCTAAAATAATGCCTCATGGAGAATATATTCCTTTACCTGTGCCTAATCAACCTTGGACAGACATCTCTATGGATTTTGTATTAGGATTACCACGATCTCAGAGTGGTAAAGATAGCATATTTGTTGTTGTTGATAGGTTTAGTAAAATGGCTCATTTCATTGCTTGTTCTAAATCTAATGATGCACAACATATTGCTGATTTATTCTTTAAAGAGATTGTGCGTTTGCATGGGTTACCTAGATCCATTGTGAGTGATAGGGATGTCAAATTTTTCAGTTATTTCTGGCGTACTTTGTGCAACAAGTTAGGCACAAAATTGTTGTTTTCCACTGTTGCACACCCTCAAACGGATGGTCAGACGAAAGTAGTCAATAGGACTCTTTCAACTTTGTTGCGTGCTGTGATTCCTAAGAACTTGAAGCAATGGGAAAAATGTTTACCCCATGTAGAATTTGCATATAATAGAACTGTACATTCCACAACATCATATTCCCCATTTGAAATTGTATATGGCTTTAATCCTTTGACTCCATTGGATATTTTGCCTTTACCTGCTAATGAGTTTGTTGATGTTGAAGGTAAGAACAAGGCAGATTTTGTGAGGGAATTGCATGCTCAAGTTCGGGCCAATATTGAAAAGAAAAATGAACATTATGCACGTCAGGCCAATAAGGGTCGTGTGAAGGTTGTTTTCCAACCAGGAGATTAGGTGTGGGTACACTTGCGAAAGAAACGATTTGCTGCTCAAAGGAAAACTAAGCTACACCGTAGAGGCGATGGGTCATTCCAAGTGTTCGAGCGCATCAACGATAACGCTTACAAAATTGACTTACCGAGTCATTATGGTAATGTAAGCGCAACTTTTAATGTTTCTGATCTTTCTTTGTATGATGCAGGTGATTCGAGGACGAATCTATTCGAGGAAGGGGGGAATGATGAGGATCATCAAGCATCAATGGGTCCAAAGTTCAAATCCAACGATCCATTGCAAGAGATTGGAGGTCACATGACAAGAGCTAAGACTAAACGAATGAGGGAGGCATTGCAAGGACCTGTTATGGAGTTGCAAGAGAAGGAATTGCATTTATCCACAAATAAAAATGAGTCAAAAGTGCTTAACATCATCAAAATAAGCTCCGGAGGGGATCTAAATGGAAAGCAAGTGAAATAGAGCAAAGAAGGAGCCAAGAAGTGCCCTGCAGGATTCATGGCTGCCGGCCATTATTCCTGCTCATTGCGAATTTTTGAGTCCAGAACACTCAAGGCCGCCGGCCATCTTTTGTTGGCCGCCAGCCATCTTTTATGGACGAGATTTAATGTATTTTGACGTTTTGTTTTCCTTTCTTTGGCTATTAAAACCCTATTATGGTTATGTATCAAAAACAAGACGAATCATATGAATGTTATTCATTCTCTTTGAGAGAAAACTCCATCTTGTTCCTTGTGAACGAATTTCCATTTGATTTTCTTGATCTAAACACTCAAGGAGGTCGACGTGATAACTAGGTTGCGATCAACAGGTTTGTTCGAGGTCTAATTCCATTCCATTCATTGATAATTAGGTTGCAATCAACAGGTTTGATTGAGGTCTAATTCCATCCTACGACGACTTGTCTCAAGACGATCTTCGGGTTCCAATTCCAATCAACGATTTGGGGGTTCTAGGTTTAATATACCTAGGGTTACCATATCACTAAGAGGGTAAGAGAGTTGTACAGCTACGAGGCTCCTCAGCTAATGATGAGCAGACAAGCATGGACTAGAGAACTAGGTATGGAGCATTTACAACTGCCGGTAATTAATTGTGTTATTGGGCTAGTTAAACGAATGATGCATATAACGGAGTCTCGAGAGAGGTCACATGACTATTAGCCAAAGTAGAGGGACTCTATGTGGTGAAGGATGTATCTAAAGAAGATAACATGAGCTTTGAAGCGAAAATCAAGGATCCACTCAGGCAATAGAGGCAAATAATGGCAAAGCAAAAGAAGCCACCTAACAGCCCAAGAAAGTGTAGCAACTGCTGTGGAATAGGACACACTCGGAAAACTTATCCGAATATATGTCCAGATATAGCCACCTCCAATACACTATGGGTAGAAGATGAGCAAATTGTTGTATACAAAGATGATGAAGGATAATACTACAAATTATTTCAAGGGGATGGGAGCAACTAGAGGCTGGACAAAGGAAAATACATGGACATGTTTGCATGAGATGTTCATCGCCAATATACGGACCCATATGATACCTTCAACCACAACCGGTACACCTTATCCATACCCCATTTTGTGTCATAAAGTTTTCATTAGTCATTCAATTATCTGTGGGACCTCTTGCATTGTGGTATGTTTTTATAACATAAAAGAGGTAGAGCAAACACATAAATAACCAAACCAAGTTTTCCTTTGCAGGTAGCTAGGTGTCCAAATAAATGAAATTAGACGGATTGATATATAGACATAACTAATCCATGTTGTTATCGTAGCGCATTTGTTCCATGTATTGGCACTTTCGTGTACCATGTTTGATGTTTCATCATGAATCGATCAATGTCCTAAATTTTGTAATTTTGAACTACATATGCATACTCGTTCAATTGGTATGAATTTCCTAGGTTTTGTTAATATATTCCAGGTATTCACATTTGTTCTAACTGTACGACGACTTGAAACATCCTTGCTAACTTAGGATATATGTGGTAACCTACAGTACTTGACCTAGAAGATCTAATTGGACATAGGATAGAAAACAATAGTACTTGTTCAAAATGTACCTAGAACAAACAAACACACCCAAAACAAATAAACATACCTAAAACAAATTATACAAACTTAGAACATCCAGGAACCTAGGTCAAATACTAGGACCTAGAACATAAGCATACGAACCAAGGACATTCATTAACCTAGATCAAAAAGGAAACCTAGTATATAAAGAAAGACCTAGAACATTCCTCAACCTAGCACAAAATAAAGAACCTAATACATTTCAAACAACTGCTATTGTTGTTTATCCTATGTCTAGTTAGGTGTTCTAGGTCACAAGTCTCAGGTACCAGGTCCTAGGTTACCGCATATCTCCTAGGTAAGTGCGGAAGTTCCAGGTCATCATACAGTTCGAACAAATGTGTTTACCAAGAACAATAACACTTCTTCAAAATGTAAAAATTTCTTTATTTTGTATTAGGTTGAATAATGTTCGAGGTCCTGCTAATTTGTTCTAGATATTCACATTTATTCTAGCTATACAATGACTTGGAACTTCCGTGCTTACCTGGGATATGGGACCTGGAACTCGTGATCTAGAACATCTAATTGGACATAGGACAAACAGCAATAGCACTTGTTTGAAAATGTACCGGGTTCTTTATTTTGTGCTAGGTGGAGAAATGTCCTAGGTTCTATTAATATGTTATAGGTATTCGCATTTTTTTTAGTTGTACGATGACTTGGAACTTCCACATTTACCTGGAACCTATTATTTGGGACTCAAGACTTAGAACATCTAACTAAACATAGAACAAACAATAATAGGACTTGTTCAAAAATGTATCAGGTTCTTTATTTTGTCCTAGATGAAGGAATGTCTTAAGTTCTGTTAATATGTTCTATGTATTTGCATTTGTTCTTGCAGTATGATGACCTGAAACTTTCACACTTACCTTAGACATATGTGGTAACCTGGGACATTGTACCTGGGACTCATGACCTAGAATATCTAATTGGACATAGGACAAACAACAATAGCACTTGTTCGAAATGTATCAGGTTCTTTATTTTGTACTAGGTAGAGGAATATCCTAGGTTTTGTTAATATGTTCTAGGTATTTACATTTGTTCTAGCTGCACAATGACCTGAAACTTTCGCACTTACTTCGGATATATGTGGTAATCTAGGACCTAATACCTAGGACTTGTGACCTAGACTATCTAACTGGACATAGGACAAACAACAATAGCACATGTTCGAAATGTACCGAGTGCTTTATTTTGTATTAAGTGGAGGAATGTCCTAGGTTATGTTAATATGTTATAGGTATTCGCATTTGTTCTAGTTGTACGATGACTTGGAACTTTTATACTTACTTGGGACATATGTGGTAAGCTGAGATTTAGTACCTGGGACTCATAACCTATAACATCTAACTAGATATAGGACAAACAATACTAGCACTTGTTTGAAATGTCTTGGGTCCTTTATTTTGTATTGGGTTGACGAAGTCCTATGTCTTCTTTCTTTATGTACCAGGTTTCCTCTTTTGTTCCAAATTAATGGATGTCCTAGGTTCCTCTACTTATGTTTTAGGTTTGAGTATTTCTCATCGGTTGTTGAATGTTCTAGGTTTATATACTGTGTTCTAGGTGTGTTTGTTTGTTCTAGATCAATTTTTATTGGATGACTGAGTCACCACTTGAGCACAAGTCATCGTACAAAAAAAAGTAGCGATTTGACCTAAGAATTTCCGGTTAGTGAAGGGCTCACATTTTTTCAGAGGTCTTCACCAAATCTCACCATTCCAAGCACGTTCTTGAGGTTGTCTCTCTTTCTTTCTGTTTTGTGGCATATTTAGGATCCATTTGGTTCGACTTATTCTGGTCATTTTAACATTTTATTTTTTTCATTTTCAATCAGACTATTTATCAATAAATAGATGTAGATGAAAAACTCATAAAAAGATCAAATGGATCGAATACAGATGGGATACAAATAAGATATAGATAAAATACAAATACATACTATATGAAAATCAGGCAATCAAAATATACCATAATTACTTGCCTACTAAGTGTTTGCATAATTTCCTTTTCCTCCCCTTTTATTCATTCTCTCTCCAGTTCATGCGCATAAATTGCTTATACATCAACACTAGCCAACATGACATTGGTAAGAGTAGTGATATCAACATGTCCAAAACTTTACGCAAACCTTCACCATTTTAACAAGTGTTTTGAGAAATCATATGAAAGGATTAATGACAAGTACAAATATATGGAGATTTACTAAAATGACTAACAATGGGTTAGAATCAAGTTTCCAAAAGAAATGCAGAGTTTTTTTTTTTTTTGAACCAATTCGATAATTATAGTTATAAAAAAATGATATCTCAAGATATTTTGATCCAAAAGAATGTATATGCCAAAAAAAGAGAGATATATTATTTCATATTTAGCCATCATTTAGAAAAAATTATGTAAATAAAATTCGATTAAAAATATTACATAATTATCATTACTATATCTCATAATAGGGTTTTTTTTTTATATCGCAACATACAATACATGAATAATTATCCAACATGTATTGTATGACCAACGTGTTGGTCACACGATACACATTTAGGCCTATATCACATGTTGGCCATGCCATATAAGTTTTTTCAAAAGTTTGACAGATTATATTGCTATATCACATGTTAGAAATGTAATACTTGATAACTTAGTAATTTTTATTCTTTAAATTATGTTTTTGTAATTCTTTTTTATCAAGATTAGTATATGTTTCTTCACTCTACAAAAACAAAAGGAAGAAATCGACAAAAAAGGAAAAAAAAAAAAAAAAGGTCCTGGAGCTTCCTTTAAGCTTTTGTGGTCGAGTTTCTATTCTCTCTAAATTTTCTTACTAGATACACAAATTTAGAGGATAAAATTAGTTGTAATGAATTCCTATTGTTTCTAAATTTTTAAAGGAAAAACTTTTACACCAATTTGTTTAAAACAACTTGCATAAAAAAAAAAAAAAAAAAACAGGTGAAACACATGTTTACCCCTTATATAAAAAATATTTACCAATATAAAGTTGATAAAAAAAATCCAGTTCAAAATCATCTTTAGAAGTCAGAATATGATGATTTGTAAACAAATCATGTTAATAAGATGGCTTAACATGTTTGTCTATGGTCGCTAAATCGTGTTTAACAATCGTGATATATCATTTAAAAATAAACAGTACATGGTCCAGGTGGTAAGTGTTTGCAAGTGGGTTTGAATATCATCATAGGCATGTTTTTTTTTTATTGTTGCGTTACTTTTTTTATTATTTCCTGCATGCTTTTTAGGTTACCATTTTTTTTGTAATACTATTTTCGTTCTCCAAATTTATCGCGATAAATAAACACAATATTCATACAAACATGTGTACAATTATCACTTTTTTTAATTGTGATATAATATAATGTATAATTTTTGTATATCCCATATATAATTCTCTATTGGTAATTATTTTTAATTTAACTTTATTGAAGTAATTATTATTAGTAGGGACCCTAATTTGAAAATTATTGAAAGAAACTACTCTTTACCATGACATAAGCCTAATATCTCCTTTTGCTTTAGCAACCGCCAGATTGCTCGAGAGATACCAAAAGCAAGCAAAGAGAAACTACATGTGAAGAAGATGAACTTAGAGGCATGTGTCATTTTCCTTTTTCTTTATTTTCTTCTCCCATTTACTTTAGTTATTTTGGTTGATTTTTATAGAATTTTTTTTTTTAAAAGTGTGGACTCTACATTTTAATTAATTTGATATATAATACAATGTTACTTGCTCATTGCCTTAACTTAACAGACTAAACTATCGGAGTTAGCTTAGGTATTACTAGGGCCATAAAGAGTCGAGGTACTTAAACTTAGCTCATTTAGCTAAATGAGTCGGCCTAAGCCTGTCTTCAAGCTTTCGAGTTAGCTCACGAACAGGTTCATTAAGTGTTTGCAAACCAGGCTCGTAAATATACTTATTAAGAGCTTGTTTAATATATATAATATTAATATTATATTATATATAATTATTTATGTAGTTCCTAGTTAACAAACAAGAGGGGGGAATGGTAAATTGTTTGTCATTGAAAACTTTTGACAAATTTTAGATTTTATGCATGGATGCAATATGATCGGGAACAAATTTAAAGTATGGAAAAGCAAATGAGGCTTAAGATTTATAGAGGCTTCTTCTTATAAGTCAGTCCACTCTTCCAACTCCACTACTGGGGATTCGGTTATCAACACTAGTCGTTCCACTAATCCAATAAAAAATTAGAGATTACAAACACCAATGCTATCTTGCTTTGTCTCACAAGCCTCACTCTAGACTAATCACAGAAGTACAAGATACTAGGATGTAATCCTCTCAACAAGCATTCAACCTAAATCTCACAAGTAAAGAGTAAGGATGGTTTAATGAGATACGATGGAATCTTGAAAGATTAAGAGCAAAAACATGAGTAAAGCAGCTTATGAAATATTTGAAAAAGGCTTTGGAAAAATATCAATATTGAGATGAGTATTTTGAGTGCTTGTTTTATACATTGTACTTCAAACTTTTTTTCTGTTTATATATTCTTCTTGTAACGTCTCTTTGACGATATCTCATATGTATCTTAAAAAATGATAGAAACGTCATCTTGTAGATTTCGAAGGTTTGAAGCTTAAAGAATATCCTACAATATCTGGTTATAGTTATCTTGAATTTATCCTAATCAGTTAAAACAAATATCTCCTTCTTTCCTTTAGTATGAGCTGCTGTTGCTTCATTTAAATTTTCAAATTTAAGTGCTTCTAATAATTATTTGAAAGAAGTTGTTATCCAAGTAATATATTGCTCCACAAAACTTGAAAAAAATATGTTAAATATATCTTATCTTCTTCTTCCACAAATCTTATCTTATTCATGTTAATGTTATTTTGATGAAGATAACCTTCGTCTTCAAACTCTATCTTCGATTAGATCATATGGTGGCTTCATGCCTGAAAGTACATCTTTGAATATATATGAAAATCTAGAAAGTAAAATTAGAAATAATTTTCTATTTAGGGTCTTGATAACAATAGTTACTTATTTAAGATCAAAATGAAAATAATTATCAATATATAGTTCTAAAATCACATTTTATACATGAGATATATGAAAAATATACATTATACGTAAATCATGATTAAAAGAAGTGATGCCCGTATGTATGCACAGGTATCATGTTTAATAATCGCCATATCCTTTTGAAATGAAACAAAAACAATACCAAAATAGAAAAGTAAAAGGAAACTGACATCTACCATAATTGACATCCATAGTACCAAAAAATAAAAAGGAAAACTGACATCCACAATAAACAAAAGCATAAAGAAGTGAGAGAGATAGGAGAAAGTAATTTGACGCCTACAATAAGTAAAAAGCAAAACAAAAAGTAAGAGAGAGAGAAAGAGGAAAGTGTAGTAAGAAAAAACAAATAAAAAAAGGAGAGAGAGAAGAAAGGAAAAACAAACAAAATTTAACGGCATCATAGGCATATAACGAAAAACAATCACAATATATGAAGAAATTACTATATCGCCATTTTTAAACGTGATAGAGGTATGGTAACAAAACTTATCATCACGATTTATAGCCACGATTTACTTAAAAAATAGCTTTATCTCATCTTATAAACACAATTTATCGTAGTATTTTGGTAATTTTTTTTATCTGGACTATATTTTGATAATTATTTTTTAGAGGAAAGGTAGACATGTTTTTTACCCAGTAAAATTACTTGGACTTATTGTAATAAAACTCAAATTCCGAACTCACGTAATAATTTGTCCCGATGGATTTAATCCTCTGTGAGTGGAACGCATTAGATGTATTATCAAAATACATCTAATAAATTAGAGTTAGGTCTTCATATTGATCCTTAATAAAAATTAACCTAGCTTGTTAAGTATAAAATCTTTTTATTAAGCTTTAAGTCTTTTGCGTAGGTTTTGATAAAGCCTCTAAAACATATTCTAATAAACCTTATGATATGTAATAAAATCTGCATACTTAATAAAATAGATCACATATCTTTAATTCTTTTTTGTTATCATCAAAACCATTAAGAAAATATTTAATAATTATTTAATTTAATATAACAAATATAATTAAAAATATAATTATATAAGTAAACGAGCCCTGACACGAGCTCTGCTTGAGAATCCTTAACGGTCTTGGGCCCGAGCCTGCATGTTTTAGGCTTGTTAAGAGCCTGGCTCAACTTGAGCCTATTAAGAATTTAAATGAGTTGAGCCCGAGTTAGCAAAAACTTGGCTCAACTCGGTTTTTTTGTACCCCTAGTAGTAGACCACCAATTAATTGCATATTTTGTAAACTTAGATGCTAAACACAACATTAACCTCAAAATAAACAACATGGCTTGTTTACTATACTTTAGGATGTTTACTTTTTGTTTGACCTTTTGACTAGAGGAAATGGGATGAAAGTTTGTGTTTGGGTATTTTTATTGAAGTAAAAATGAGATAAATTCAATGGAAATCAAAGGGATCAAAGTAAGGAAAATGGAAACAAAGCTCCTAAAATACTAAAATACCTAAAAAAGAGAAGGAAACAAAAGCATTATTAGACATTTTAGTCATTTCATCATTTTATTTCATTTCATTTCTTTTATGTCCATTTTTAATATCCAAACAAGTAGAAATATCTTGTCTCATTTTATTTTATTTTCATTAGCTTTCTACAACTTTTTGCCTTCAAAAATTTACCAAACACATAGTAGTAAATGTTAAGTTGAAAAATATTGTACTTTACTAAATAGGTATATGCCACATTTAGCATTCGAAAAACTAAAATTTTAAAGTGTTAATTTGATGTTTAAAGTTTATCCATTTTTTTCGCTATCTATCTTGAATTAATTTAAAAATGTTGAAAAATTAATAATTAATTTTATATACTCTACATTTTGGGTGTGTTTATATAACATAAATATTTTTTTCTTTTCATGTGGTACTTAGAAAGAAGTTTGAATAATTTATTTTTTGGGAAAAGGAATAAAATATTAATATTTTAAAAATAATTACGGAAATGCCATCGAAAAAAAATTATTCCTGATTTTAGGCAACATGGCATCGTCTCTTAAATAGACAAGGTCATAAGTGACTGACCTCGTCTCTCGAAAAGACGAGGTCAGGTATTCCTCCATAAAATTTAATTTATTACTTGAGAAACCCAAAAAATTATGTATAAAACCTGTCAAGTAGAAATATAAATGGCTATACGAGCCATTAACCAAATTCAACACAGCTATAATACCATTTCGCCTAAAAACACATGCTGAATCCCAATCTGAATCATTCAATCACAGCGGTATTGTGATTGTTTGTCAGCACAGTACAATGAAAATATGGGAATTTGTAGGCTCGTAACATAATATGAAGCGAAATGCTGATTCATTTTCTTTTAAAATGTACAAGAGAAAAGGAGTACAATATACATACAAGAACAATACGAAAAAGTAAGAAGCTATATGCAACAATCAAAATAAAGAAAATCTATCATCTACTACTGCTGCTGATGTGTGTCCCTCCTTTGTTGTCTTCGGCCTCTACCTTGCCTCACGTACTTCCTGGGTAACGAGGTACGCAGATGAGGATGCTGTATAGATGGAACAATATCTGTAACTGCAGCATCCTCATGTGCAGTAGCAGCACTGTACTGATGGAACGGGACAGGGTCTGGCTCGACCTATGTGAGCCCCTCTCCCGTATCATGTGATGGCGATGGTCGTCTCTTCTGTAGAGCCAAGGGGGTATGGAACTCAGAGTATGACGAGTCTAGCATAGGGGTGTCCCCCATATAGTAAGATGTCGATGATGGGCTAGCCTCGTCCTGAATGACTTGGGAAGGACCAAGCTCATCAAGTGAAGGTAGATCGGATGGCTCAGGCTCATCTCTGATATGTATACCTGGTGCTCGAGCTCGTCCGCGACCCCTGCCCCGTCCTCGCCCATACCTCTCTCTAGGAGGTTATCGTCTCTGTACGGTATGAGACTGTGGGTCACCCTGTGTTGTTGCTATTGGTGGAACTGGTGACACTGGATCATTGAAATTCAACCCCATAAACTCTTCCACCACACGACAGACATCTCGCGTAGTGGATGGAATGAGCTCCGAAGGCATGTCTGGGATGCTATAAATGAAATCAGCTTGCGAGTAATAGCAAAAAATTATATTGGAGTAGCTGCCAAGTCAGTACAAGTCCATATAAAGCTTATAGAGACAGTTATCTTACCATGTATCGTATGATAGCTCCCGTGCGTCTGATCCAGCGTCGAGTGATCGCATGATACCACTAGAAGTAATCGTCAGATGTCCCAGCAGGCAAACCTGGCAGCTCAACTATGCAATCACGCCGAGCATCCCACTCAGCTATCCACCTGGCATGCTCCACCTGCCAGTTCCACTCGGAACGTCCTCTCATGTCAATCTCATGGAGGGGTCTCATGTCAGCAGGGGGGCTGGAATCCCTTAGAAACCACCAAACTGTCTGAGCACTCTGTCAGGGTAGTAGTGCTCGACAAGATAGAAGCATACCAGGAGGACCCGTGCATGCCACACATCGCTCCCCGCTAAGCAGTATGGAGGCAGGGAGGGCAAGATCGAACTATATGGGTCCCATACCGCCTGATGTAGTAGCAAAAGTAAAATATTGCGTTAACAGACCATCGAACTATAGCAATTTAACAGTACAAGTCATTGCAAATCAATTGAGGTATAGGAGGGAACGGATGTCATACCTGATGCACCGTCTGTCGATCGAAAGATGTGCGGTACTTAATCAGCAGATGTGTCGATACTCGGGCCACGTCAAAAGTCGCACCCCAATGGCTGAGTGGGTGACCCGCGGTAACTGATGTGTGTAGGCAACGAACTGGGGCAATGTGGGGGAAGTGCTCCCATGCCTATATCTGCAGGACAACTAACAGTCCTACCATGTCCCCCGTGTCGACTTAGGAAGCTAAGCATAGCTGCCTGTATAGCCAGGCCAAACAGGCAGCTCCCCACGCGTGCGACCCGGCCGTCTCAAAGTCTCAGAGCAGCTGGAGGTACATAAGATGGACATAATTAGAGGACTTTTCTGGGACAATAAATCCCCCAAGCAGCAGCAAAATGTATGACCGAGCGTGGTGTCTGATCATCAGATCATCAGCAAAATCAGGTAGGTCGCTGAAGTGGCTATCCAACCATGACATCTTCAGGCGACCACCATCCATGTCAACGCCAGGCTGGGACCGGAGTCCGAGCAACTCGTCGCATAAATCAGGATAATCCATCCTAGCCGTGCCCATAACTGCCAATCCATCTACAGGGAGGCCCATAAGGACAGAAACATCCTATAAGGTCACATACCACTCGCCCATGGTTATGTGGAACGTGTGTGTCTCTGGTCACCACCTCTCGACCAAAGTTGTAAGGAGATGTCAATCCAGCTGAATGAAAGGCATCTGAGCTGCCCCCATGAACCTTGCCTGAGACAGGAATGGTAGCAGCCGCTCGTCAACCTCGATAGGTACGCTTGCTGATCGCCTGAGCCTCGCCTCTTTGCGCCGGCAATGCAAAACCTCATGCTCCTACAGTAAAGTTATCGCATTTATTATAGACCAATCTCACCTTAGCCATCAAATCTGCAATCACTGAATTTCAAAGAATGAACTAACCTGTCCATCCCAGGCTAAAATGGACCTGTGTATAGGCTGTTGTGTGAGTAATGAGCTATCGATCGGTCCTGGATCCATCTGCGAAGGAAAAAGAAAGAGATGTTGTCAAAGTCGACATGTGTTGATTAAAAACAAGCATAGCAAACATACGATTAATCATTACTCATTAGTGCAGTAATAAAAACATATGACAATAAACAATTACCACTACGAATAGTCGTGCCCGTAACTAGTCTACCCGCCGATCCCGCCGATCCCGCATTTGGAAAACTTCTTATGTTGTGGTCCTGCTGCCCACAATAATCGCATGAATAACCTCGGGAGCCCTCTCGAATGTCCATCTCATTTTGGAATCATTTCTCACTAGGCCGGCCCTTTTTTCTAATAAGTCCTGGATTAGGGCGCCACTTTGGTAAGTCCAACCGAGTCCAATTTGCCTTATCGGCTGTGGGAATGAAGGAACGACCATACACTCTTAGTTGGTGGTCCCACCTGTACCACTGTCCTACGTAGGCAACACAATCCATGTGCATTGTCCCCATCACTGCCATCGCATGTGAGCATGGAATTCTGTATGTCTGCCACTTATTACACGTACATCTACATGATCTTAACTTCACTTTTTGTATATGGTCCCCCTTCTGACCATACATTGTTGGACGTGGTGCAGTTATAACCTCATATATCCATTCTTGGTAATCGAAACAAGTAACTCTATGGGAACTAGATATGTTGTTTCATCGCTCAAACTTATTCGCAGCGTATTCTGTGAGCAACTTACCCATACTCATGGCATCGCTGGCTTCATGCCTTTGCTTATTAAATATGGAGTTGCAATTGTAGAAGGTTTTCTTTACCAATGCTGCCACAGGTAAGCACCTGGCATCTTTTATAACTGAATGGTAACTCTCTGCCATGTTAGTTGTGCCTTGGCCAAATCTGACACCTTCATCGTAAGATAAAGTCCACATGCATGGAGGCAACTCGCGAATATATCGTGCTGTCCAAGGATTGCTTTGAAGTACAGTATTGAAATATCCATGGAACTTGCGACTCTGGGCTTGATAGGTAGCTTTTTTTACTATTTCCTTACATTTCTTGCTTTTGGCCTTCGAATTAAAGTTGCTTGCAACATGATGGATACACCAGCGCTAAGGCCACCCCCTAGGCCACACCGCATTCTCACGTTCGACCACACTCTTGATACCGGCATGCCGGTCCGATATCAAGCAAATATTGGATCGGTCTTTGAAGACGTGTTCTAGCACTTTTGCAAGGAACCAACTCCATGTATCCGCCTTCTCCTCATCCACAAGGACATACACCAACGAGACTATATGATTAGCCCCATCTACTGCCATTACAATAAACAATTTGTACTTGTACTTGCCATACAGGAAGGTACTATCAACTGTGATCACAAGTCTGCAATGATTTAACATATGTAACTTAGTCAGTGAATATCAATAACCTAAAACAAAATTTAACAATGATTACAATACATACCTGCAGTGGTGGAACGCCTCAATGCAAGGACCAAATGCCCAAAAAAGCTTGTCTAGGAATACGTGGCCGGTGGTATTTGAATCTTGAGTTTGCCACTCAACCTTTGTTCCTGGATTTGCCTCAGTAATTGCATTAAGTAGATGCAGAAGCTCCACATAAGATGCCTCCCAACTTCCATACACCTGTTCAATGGCCTTTCTCTTTGCCTCACGAATTCTCTTGATATGAACATTATACCCGAACTGCTTTAATATATTCGTTTGGAAATCCTTCGCCCTCACATCTGGAGAATTGCGGATCTCCAATATTATGGCCCTGGATAAGCTGGTGGAGTCCAACTGAGAGTGATCCTGTCCAGTGATTTCATCCAAGCAAGTGTAAGGTCCTTCATATTTAGTGATGTGAAACCACCCACCATGTTTCTTCTAACTACCTCTGAGTCTCCACTTACAACCTCTGTTGTGGATATCAATACACTTAACTGCCCATGCTCTTGGGTCCGAATCCACTACCTTTAAATTATAATGGTTCGTTATGTGCCACATTTTAACTGCTCGTATGAGATGATCTTTGGTCTCAAAACACATTCCGACCTTGAATTCATCATTGAAGCTCCAATTCCCAGCACTCATTTCCTGCTCATCATCATATGCTGCGTAAGTACTACCAACTTCAGCATTGAAAAACGAAACTGCCGCTGAGCTCCCTACTGCATCAACGTCAGTAGGAGCAATGAAACGGTCCAGTTATTTCCCCTTCGTTGTACCTCGGGCAATGCATATTGTTGTCAAATTACTTCAACATTAACATTTTCATCATCATCATAGTCGTCATTGGATTCACTTGCCGATGAGTCTTGCACAGCATCCATATCACCACCACCTACTGATGTAGGTCCACAAAATTCAAAGTGACCTATTTCCACTTATGCACTGCCTATTATCTGAACTGGAGTAGAGTTTGAGTCTACCAACCCCTAGCTCCCAATATTTCTATCATTGCCCATTTCCCGTGCAGGTGCTTGTGATAATTCAGTTTCCAATGTCTGCACGTAAACAGCCACTGAGCCTTCTGTGTATACCAACATCTCTTGTGCCGTATCATCATTGGTCACTAGAATAATATCATAACATAGCGTCCTATCTCCAATAGCTACCCTATGATATAGCTCCACCCGATGTGCACACCAATTTACCTTTAATCTATTGCAAATAATCTCCACTATCTGCTCATATGTTGAATTCCTACTAACACTAACCATAGCAACATGCCGCTTATCATAACCAAAACCATCGTCCCCTTGCATAATATTACCATGAGAGTACAGTATCAACTTCGCCTTATCCATTTCCTCACAAATTCTGCCATCTCATCAAAATTAGCTTCCACGCATCAAATTAAAAAAATCACACTTATGAATTGCATTCCTCGTAACATTTAACATAATTCCTAAACTTGCACCTCCACTTTCAAAGATGAAATTTAATCTTGTAATCTATTCTGCTTTCTTACAAACTTGATTTTTCCAAAGCAAATATTATACATATACATACCTATACAACATACAATAAGAAAAAAAAACACGTCGGCATTGGAATCATGCTACAAAATTATTCTAACAATACATACAATCTACATTCAACAATACGGCATGAATGATTGAAAAAAAAATTAAAAATACGCGGAAATCTAACCTCAACGTTCGCCGTTTGTCGTTCTCTGTTCGTCGCCGATGGTTTCGCTTTGAATCTCCTCCTTTCGATCATCCTACCTAACCAATCACAATACAATCAACTTCGGACAAATGGGGATGGGCGATTGCGGTTGATTTGTGGATTTCGGTCCCAAAAATCGGAGGAAAATCGCTATTCCGATTAGGGTTTCGGCGAGCCAAAAGGGGGAAACGGGGAATAAGAAGCGCGCACGGAGAATAACTCGCCGACCTTGTCTCTTCAAAAAAGGAGGTTAATCACTAATGACCTCGTCTCTTGAAGAGACGAGGTCACATGCGGAGCAACCTCGTCTCTTCGAGAAACTAGGTCATTAGATGAAACCTCATCTCTCGAAGAGATGAGGTCATTCGTCTCTTCGAGAAACGAGACCATGTTGCCTAAAATCGGGAATACTTTTTTCCCGATGACATTTCCATAATTATTTAAAAAATAAATATTTTATTTCTTTTCCCTTTATTTTTTATCTGTATTTATATATATATTTATCATTTATATTTGATCTGAATATGATTTGTATAATTTTTCTTTTAATTCCCTCTATTTCGACCTATTTCCACTCCCTTTCCCTCCCAAACACAACACACCAGTAAAACCTCCCCTCGCGTTGGAGGGGCTTGTAAAATGGAGGTGTGAAGGGTTTTGTATCGATATACCCATATTTTTGAAAAAAAAAAATCTCAAAATACCCAACTTTGCAAAGTTATTCCAGAAATAACCCACCAAAAACGCGTTTAGAGTGTGCGTACGAAGCTTTTGCGGTCGGGCACATGCCCTGTATGCGCCTTAAGATCTGCCCAGCGTTGGAAAAGTGGGGTGGGGTCGGGCGCATGCACCATATGCGGCTAAAGTCCAACGTACTAGATCTGGTATGATGATACTTGCTGGTCAGCCACTTACATGTAGATGGCATATGCGCAGAATGACGACTCATCATCCTACACATGTGGTCACCGTATATCGCCAAGCCTTGGATCGCCTTTCGCCTCACCAGGTATGTACGTCACATGTATCATTTCATTGCATACGTCTAACATTTGTTCATATCTCATCATACAATTATTGTCCTATATGCAGGTGGATTAGGAACCATACCTGAGAACTTATTGGCGAAACTTCCTCCTTTTTGTTCTGCAGGGCGACACATATGGACAGCTCGTGTACCGCTTATTTGCTTCGCCATCATTGAGTGGCACATCCCAGATAGAGTTGCGAGACAATTTGGAGGCCTACAGCACATCCCGACCAATGTTAACACAGATGGAGCGCTCCATGACGTTGACCTACGCGGAAAGTCAGATGCAAATTGGCAGCAGCTTCACATGAGTTATGTTGCTCTGTAGCAGGATCGCCATGCAAACCTGGTTGAGATTGAAGAGGAACCCGTGGTCAATGTTGAATATGTGAATTGGTACTGGCGTATCACTCGTAGATACATCTCTCATACTGGCGCATTGATAGGACATATGGTGAGATCAGGAACATTAATTTCAGTATAATGTTATAGCACATTCACTAAAATCAATTTTGCTATTTTTCAGATATGCATACTGGGAGATATCAGCCGATCAAATAGTTTGGACCGCACACATGATCTTGCATACGAGTTAATGAGAATTGCGAGAAACGAAAACGAAATCGGGCTATATCCAGCAGGGGGACACATGTGGGAGAGGAAGCCCAGTCACCTATGTAGACGAAGGAGCCGAAGCAAATGTTGAACCACAACGTCCACGTCGCCGACGGACATATATGGCTCGTCGAGGTCATCGAATTGCATTCCTCGTAACATTTAACATAATTCCTAAACCTGTACCTCCACTTTCAAAGATGAAATTTAATCTTGTAATCTATTCTGCTTTCTTACAAACTTGATTTTTTCCAAAGCAAATATTATACATATACATACCTATACAACATACAATAAGAAAAAAAAACACGTCGGCATTGGAATCATGCTACAAAATTATTCTAACAACACATACAATCTACATTCAACAATACGGCATGAATGATTGAAAAAAAATATTAAAATACGCGGAAATCCAACCTCAATGTTCGCCGTTTGCCGTTCTCTGTTCGCCGCCGGTGGTTTCGCTTCGAATCTCCTCCTTTCGATCATCCTACCTAACCAATCACAATACAATCAACTTCGGACAAATGGGGATGGGCGATTGCGGTTGATTTGTGGATTTCGGTCCCAAAAATCGGAGGAAAATCACTATTCCGATTAGGGTTTCGGCGAGCCAAAAGGGGGAAATGGGGAATAAGAAGCGCGCACGGAGAATATAACTCGCCGACCTTGTCTCTTCAAAAAAAGAGGTTAATCACTAATGACCTCGTCTCTTGAAGAGACGAGGTCACATGCTGAGCAACCTCGTCTCTTCGAGGGACGAAGTTAATTGCTAATAACCTCGTCTCTTGAAGAGACGAGGTCACATGCGGAGCAACCTCGTCTCTTCGAGAAACGAGGTCATTAGATGAAACCTCCTCTCTCGAAGAGACGAGGTCATTTGTCTCTTCGAGAAACGAGACTATGTTGCCTAAAATCGGGAATAATTTTTTCCCGATGACATTTCCATAATTATTTTTAAAAATATTAATATTTTATTTCTTTTCCCTTTATTTTTTATCTGTATTTTATATATATATATATTTATCATTATATATTGATCTGAATATGATTTGTATAATTTTTCTTTTAATTCCCTCTATTTCGACCTATTTCCACTCCTTTTCCCTCCCAAACACAACACACCGGTAAAACCCTCGCGTTAGAGGGGCTTGTAAAATGGAGGTGTGAAGGGTTTTGTACCGATATACCCATATTTTTGAAAAAAAAATCCCAAAACACCTAACTTTGCAAAGTTATTCCGGAATAACCCACCAAAAACGCTTTTAGAGCGTGCGTACGAAGCTTTGGCGGTCGGGCACATGCCCTGTATGCGCCTTAAGATCTGCCCAGCGTTGGAAAAGTGGGGTGGGGTCGGGCGCATGCACCATATGCGGCTAAAGTCCAACGTACTAGATCTGGTATGATATACTTGCTGGTCAGCCACTTGCATGTAGATGGCATATGCGCAGATGACAACTCATCATCCTACACATGTGGTCACGCATATCGCCAAGCCTTGGATCGCCTTTCGCCTCACCAGGTATGTACGTCACATGTATCATTTCATTGCATACGTCTAACATTTGTTCGTATCTCATCATACAATTATTGTCCTATATGTAGGTGGATTAGGAACCATACCCTGAGAACTTGTTGGCGAAACTTCCTCCTTTTTGTTCTGCAGGGCGACACATATGGACAGCTCGTGTGCCGCTTATTTGCTTCGCCATCATTGAGTGGCACTTCCCAGATAGAGTTGCCGAGACAGTTTGGAGGCCTACAGCACATCCGACCAATGTTAACACAGATGGAGCGCTCCATGACGTTGACCTACGCGAAAGTCAGACGCAAATTGGCAGCAGTCTTCACATGAGTTTATGTTGCTCTGTAGCAGGATCGCATGCAAACATGGTTGAGATTGAAGAGGGACCCGTGGTCAATGTTGAATATGTGAATTGGTACTGCGTATCACTCGTATACATCTCTCATACTGGCGCATTGATAGGACATATGGTGAGATCAGGAACATTAATTTCAGTATAATGTTATAGCACATTCACTAAAATCAATTTTTCTATTTTTCAGATATGCACACTGGGAGATATCAGCCGATCAAAGTTTGGACCGCACACAGATCTTGCATACGAGTCAATGAGAATTGCGAGAACGAAAACGAAATCGGCTATATCCAGCAGGGGAGCACATGTGGGAGAGGAAGCCCAGTCACCTTATAGACAAAGGAGCCGAAGCAAATGTTGAACCACAACGTCCACGTCGCCGACGGACAGATATGGCTCGTCGAGGTCGTCGAATTGCATTCCTCGTAACATTTAACATAATTCCTAAACCTGCACCTCCACTTTCAAAGATTAAATTTAATTTTGTAATCTATTCTGCTTTCTTACAAACTTGATTTTTTCCAAAGCAAATATTATACATATACATACCTATACAACATACAATAAGAAAAAAAAAAACGTCACGTCGGCATTGGAATCATGCTACAAAATTATTCTAACAACACATACAATCTACATACAACAATACGGCATGAATGATTGAAAAAAAATATTAAAATACGCGGAAATCTAACCTCAACGTTCGCCGTTTGCCGTTCTCTGTTCGCCGCCAGTGGTTTCGCTTCGATCTCCTCCTTTCGATCATCCTACCTAACCAATCACAATACAATCAACTTCGGACAAATGGGGATGGGCGATTGCGGTTGATTTGTGGATTTCGGTCCCAAAAATCGGAGGAAAATCACTATTCCGATTGGGTTTCGGCGAGCCAAAAGGGGGAAATGAATAAGAAGCGCGCACGGAGAATATAAATCGCCGACCTTGTCTCTTCAAAAAAGAGAGTTAATCACTAATGACTCATCTCTTGAAGAGACGAGGTCACATGCTGAGCAACCTCGTCTCTTCGAGGGACGAAGTTTAATTGCTAATACCTCGTCTCTTGAAGAGACGAGGTCACATGCGGAAGCAACCTCTTCTCTTCGAGAAAGAGGTCATTAGATGAAACCTCGTCTCTCGAAGAGACGAGGTCATTCGTCTCTTCGAGAAACAAGACCATGTTGCCTAAAATCGGGAATATTTTTTCCCGATGACATTTCCATAATTATTTTTAAAATATTAAATTGTATTTCTTTCCCTTTATTTTTTATCTGTATTTATATATATATTTTTCATTTATATTTTATCTGATATATTTGTAAATTTTTCTTTTAATTCCCTCTATTCGACCTATTTCCACTCCCTTTCCCTCCAAACACACACACCGGTAAAACCTCGCGTTGGAGGGGCTTGTAAATGAGGTGTGAAGGGTTTTGTACCGATATACCCATATTTTTGAAAAAAAAATCCCAAAATACCCAACTTTGCAAAGTTATTCCGGAAATAACCCACCAAAAACGCGTTTAGAGCGTGCGTACGAAGCTTTGGCGGTCGGGCACATGCCCTGTATGCGCCTTAAGATCTGCCCAGCGTTGGAAAAGTGGGGTGGGGTCGGGCGCATGCACCATATGCGGCTAAAGTCCAACGTACTAGATCTGGTATGATGATACTTGCTGGTCAGCCACTTGCATGTAGATGGCATATGCGCAGAATGACGACTCATCATCCTACACATGTGGTCACCGCATATCGCCAAGCCTTGGATCGCCTTTCGCCTCACCAGGTATGTACGTCACATGTATCATTTCATTGCATACGTCTAACATTTGTTCGTATCTCATCATACAATTATTGTCCTATATGTAGGTGGATTAGGAACCATACCCTGAGAACTTGTTGGCGAAACTTCCTCCTTTTTGTTCTGCAGGGCGACACATATGGACAGCTCGTGTGCCGCTTATTTGCTTCGCCATCATTGAGTGGCACTTCCCAGATAGAGTTGCGAGACAGTTTGGAGGCCTACAGCACATCCCGACCAATGTTAACACAGATGGAGCGCTCCATGACGTTGACCTACGCGGAAAGTCAGACGCAAATTGGCAGCAGCTTCACATGAGTTATGTTGCTCTGTAGCAGGATCGCCATGCAAACATGGTTGAGATTGAAGAGGGACCCGTGGTCAATGTTGAATATGTGAATTGGTACTGGCGTATCACTCGTAGATACATCTCTCATACTGGCGCATTGATAGGACATATGGTGAGATCAGGAACATTAATTTCAGTATAATGTTATAGCACATTCACTAAAATCAATTTTGCTATTTTTCAGATATGCACACTGGGAGATATCAGCCGATCAAATAGTTTGGACCGCACACATGATCTTGCATACGAGTCAATGAGAATTGCGGAGAACGAAAACGAAATCGGGCTATATCCAGCAGGGGGAGCACATGTGGGAGAGGAAGCCCAGTCACCTTATGTAGACGACGAAGCCGAAGCAAATGTTGAACCACAACGTCCACGTCGCCGACGGACAGATATGGCTCGTCGAGGTCGTCGAAGCACATCCTCCATACCTACCCACCAACAATATCCCGTGCATGTACCAGCTTCTAATGTCCCTACAGGTAGCACATTTCCATCTGATACCACATTTGCTAGAGGTAGCACATACTTGGGTGATATATCACACCCGAGTGGCAGCTCATTTCCGGCGGATTTGTCATACCCATTTGATGTCATAGGTGGTTCAAGGTACGATCCGAATACATTTATCACTCCATCATTCAGCCACGATCTGTATGAATCATTTACTACACCTCTAGCACCACGTAGAGAGCGTGGTATCCATATATCAGATAAGCCTCGACTACGAGAAGGAGAAGGAGAAGCGGTAACACATTTGACCCAGTCTACTGCATGCTACAGTCCAGTGGCCCCTAGAGATTTCGAAGAACCTTCTGCTGAAGCAAGCGACCAAAGGGATGATCCACCACATAGAGGCAAGGAGAAGGAGTTTGTGTTTAGAAGATTTGGAAGAACATTCACTAGACGATCGAAGAAGAATTAGTTAGATTTTAATTACCTCCATTATTGATTCGTACTTATCAAATTTGTAATTGTATACCAACTTACTATCTTGGTTAGAATGATTTTGAAGTTTTGTTACTGAGATGTTGTCTATGGTGCACTTGATTTTTTATTGTTATGTATTTGGGATTATATGCCATTTTATGGGGCTTAAAAAAAATTTTACTGTCTTTGAGCGCATTTGAAGCATGTGTCACACCGGCATCAGGCGCACGCGCGCGCCGAGGCTTCAGGCACATGTAGGGTATGCGCCCACCTCAGGCACATATAGCGCATGCGCTCAACCTCAGCAGCTCAAATGCGCACAGCGCGCACAGCAAGACGTCGAGCACCACAGCACGCACAGCAACACGTCAGGTAGTGCGTTCTAGCCACACTTCAGGCGCATATAGGGAGTGCGCTCGAGCTTCAGGCGCATATAGGGAATGCGCCCGGCCTCCAACTCCTGTACTCACCACTTCAGGCGCATATAGGGCATGCGCCCGACCTAGACGCACTCCTCAAATGCGTTTTTGGTGGGTTATTTACGGAATATCTTTGCAAAGTTGGATATTTTAGGATTTTTTTTTCAAGAATAGGGTATTTTCGTACAAAACCCGAGGTGTGAATAACACTATGAGCATCAGCATCAGTAGTGCTGTCGCTTCCCTCCAAATTCAAAGTCAACAAGGCTTCTCCATCTCCAGGTCTCTAACTACAAACACAAACCCAAAATCAGGTTCAAGTGCGAGAGCGAGGAGACTGTTGAGAGCAGCAGCAGCAATGGAAGTAGGAGGCACGGATTCGGATGGCAGGGAATTCAAGAATGCCCAAGAGATGTGGAGAGAGCAGATTGGTGATTCCACCCATAAGAAATCCGACTGGTACCGCAATGGCGTTGGCTACTGGGAGGTTACCCTTTTTTAGTTTTTATTTTCGCATTTTCCATGTTTGATGTAATGTCTGTATGATAATAGTAACCCGTCATTTCACAGAACACATATTTTGGACTTTTGAATTGTGACCTATAGGGGTCACGCCACCTAGGGAACAACTTAATAGTTGCATCAAGGTCAGCCGTGGAAGGGCATTTATTTACATTTTAAGCCTGCAATGCAATTCCATGAAACCTATTTAAGAAAATATGGAGTGGCCATTCATTGTCCAAGGTTTGTGTACGAATTCAATGCTGGAATTGATTTTCTTCCAAAATGTGCTAACCGATATAAAAATCTAACAAGTTAAAAATCCTATAGCAATTATAGCAATTGCATTACTGTCTTATCCTGTTCAGCAAAGTAAATAAGCAATACATTTCTAAATAGCTTGAGTGAATGCATGTAGGCAAGGAAAGGAAATGTCGATTCTTTTGTTTTAAACAAATATATACAAAGTAGAAAAGGAAGGCAAGGTATGGAAAGGAAATATGAGAAGAAAGTAAATCAGTAGAAATGCATTTTTTGTTTATGTTTGGATATAGGAGTAGAATTGCAAGGAAATGGGTTGAAAGAAATGGTGATTCGACTAAAATACCTGAAAGTTGGAAAATGATTTAAGTGTAATTAAGGTAAATTTGTAAATTTTTGTCTTTTCCATCGGTTTCCTCCGGTTTCTTTCCGATTTTGGAGAGAGAAAACTGAAACCCTTTTTCGATTCAATTCAGCCACTTTCATCTCATTTCCACAGCTTTTTAAATTATCCAAACAACCATTTTGCATCCATTTCCACAGCTCTCATCCATCTTCTGTGGGTTTTATTGATCGAAACACTTAGATGTGATTATGAATGGGCATTCGAATGATTTTTTTTTTTCATTTTTTTTTTGTCTCTCTTGGAAAGAGAAGGGTGTGGAGGCCTCTGTGAATGGAGTATTAGGAGGATATGGACAAGTAAATGAAGTTGATATTAAGGGAAGTGAAGCTTTTCTCTCCACATTATTGGCAGAACGATTCCCAGGTGGTGGGAAGAATCAACATCTTGTTGCCCTTGGTACACCATCTTTCTGTCTCTCCTCCCTTATTCAATATCCTGCATCAATGATAGAAATCATGGGAACATTTGCCATGCAGTTCAGATAGATTAGCAGGATTGCTTCTGTCTTTGCTGCTTGAAAAGTATCTAATTGCCCTAACTACAATTAAAGCCTTTGAATCTTGGGGGGTTGGCCTTGTGGATGAGGGTTAAGAACTTTCATGACATGCTGCACGAGGTCCTGGCTTTAATCATGACAATGCCACTTCCTGGGGCTTCCTAATAGGGCAAACCATATTTGGTTATGTGGTTTTCAAATATACGTCTTCTGTGAATCTAATATAAGTGTAGACTTTGTGGCTAAGTTTAGAAGAGATCAAAATAATGATTCAACTCTTTTGATGTTTCACAAGCTTCTATTAGTTCCTTTTTTGCCCTTAAACACTAGGAACTTTTGTCACAAAAGGCCTGCAAAATCTTTTCAGCAAATTCTTCTGATTCCTCATAATTATTACTTTTACTAATGCATTCTCTTTCACCCAAAAAATGGGGTAAAAAGAAAAGTTTAAATATGTATGGAAGCTCATGATTTGAGAACAAGAAAGAGAATATCCTTCTGTTGGAAGAGCTAAAGTTTTATGATTTGAGAACAAGAAGGCAAAATGGGTCACAACAAGCGTATTTTATATGAAGGCATTAAAGTGGTTTGTGATTTTAGCCTTTTTCCCTTCCATTGTACATGGTACTCTGATATATAAGACAAAAGACTATCAAGCATATTGGTTTTTAAATACTCACGAACATGCATACATGAATACGTGTAAATGCATGGTTTTTCAAGCATTCATGATGTACTGAAAAGCAGTCTACAGATAATTAATTAAAGAAAACAGTGTCCTCACATAGGGATGCATTTTAAATTTCTTAATCTCTGCAGGTGTTCTTTATTGTTTTTTATATGTTCATACATATGCGTGTCTGCACATTCCTCCATGTTTAAGCCCATATGCCATTGATGTGCATTTGAGTGACTCTTGTATGTGTATTTGCTTAAAAACTCCAATGATAAAATTTTGAATTTCTAACTAGTAATAGAAATACCAGCATGTAATTCAAATATTGGGTTTTGTTTCCTCGAATCCAGGAAGGCTAAGATTAGTGCTGTATTCTGTTGCTTATTAAAATAATGCTGTATTTTGTTCTCTGGAATTTTTGAAAATCTTCATAATATATCATCTTACTTTATAATGTTGGAAATTCCTCTCAAACTGTCACGCACAGAACCTCTAACGATTGTGTTTGTAGTAAAAGCTATGTTCAACATTCTTTCTAGGTGTATGTGTTTAGAACATAGGGTTGCTTACTTTAACATTTCATCAGCTGATTTTAGTTCTTGCATAACTTGCTAGCACACTGGTGCAGATTGCGGTTCTGGAGTTGGAAGAATCACAAAGAATCTGTTGATAAGATACTTTAATGAGGTAATTTATTTTCTCCATGTTGCTGTTCCAGTTCCTGATTATGCAGGTTGCCTCTGTTTCAAATCTAAGTTTTTGTACCAACCTTTTGATAGTGGCTAGCTAACTTATATATATTGCTTATTGTATTCCGCAGGTTGATCTTCTTGAACCTGTCTCACATTTCCTAGAAGCTGCTCGTGAGAGCTTATCTCCTGAGAACCAGATGAAAGTTGATGGGAACAAGGCAACAAATTTCTTTTGTGTCCCTCTTCAGGTATGACCTTAAATTTCTAATAATAATTCTAAGTTGACGGCTTAGCAAATGTTTAAAGCTTGCTCTATACATGTTTTTTGGAGGAAACAGTACAACAGCAACAACCGTCAAACCTTGATCAACTAAGAGGGTTGGCTATTTTAGAAAGAAACAGTAATTAACAATATTTTTGCATTTTGCTCACGGTGATTTGTCATTCATTCTATGGAAACATGTATAGTTGTTCATTATATACGTGGCTTATAAGATGTTTAGGATTTTCATTTGATACTGACTGATTCTCTAATTTCATTTGCCAAAAGGATTTTGAATTCTATGCATATGGCAGTGTGACCATTTTCACTTTTCCTTTACATATAACCTGCATGCATGTGAAACCTGTATGCATGTGAAGTATTTGTAGTTTTCAGATGTTTGACTGCATTATAAAGGGCTAACTTACTTTTTATAATTTTTTGTATATTTTTCTGAAGGAATTTGCTCCACAAGTTGCAAGATATGATGTGATATGGGTTCAATGGTGTATTGGCCACCTTCCAGATGATGACTTTGTTTCATTCTTTAGGAGTGCAAAGGTATGTTTTTCATGCAGCACTAACTAGTCTAGAAGTGCCATTCCAGCAAATGGACAAACAAGAAAAGTTTGCTTAAAGAAAGGAAAACTTGGAATAGATTAATCAAAAATGATTTGGAAAAGATAAATGCATGCATTTCCTATTTTACAGTAGGTGCTTTGTCTGCATGCCATTGATTTTTCATTCACTTCATTGCAGTAGTAATTTATTACATCTAATTCTTTATGAAAAGCTATTAAGGCATTTAGTTGATTTGAATAGTAATTCCATAAGGAATCCTTATTATGAATAATATTGAATATCCAAATCTATGAATATCAATTAAATGTTGGAATTGATTATTTCCTAATATACCTTCATTAAAATAAATAATTAACAAATAAAAGTCTTATTACATTTCTATTCCATTCCTTAGTAATAGCAATTCTATTATAACCTTATTTATTTAGCCAAGTAAATGGGCAATCAATGTTTGTTGCAAGGATCTTGATTCTATATAAATTTTGAAGCCTTGAAACTTTTGTATTTTAGTTAAATTCTGTGAATGCTTTAATGGTTTTGCAATATTTAGTTTGCCATGGTGATATAAATGCAACAATTAGTATCTCTTTCTTCAAATATTTAGAATGATAGCAGTTGCAATCATTTAAATGGCATTGTTATGTCGTCCTCAAATTATTGATGCATATTACCAAAGAAAATATTACTTTTGTTAGCATTTGCTAAGGGCCTAGGGTTACTGTTATGCGACAATGAATGATGAATCAATGAGATGGACTCCACATTACATTTGAAAGAAATTAATGAATCATCTGTAAAATAACTAAACCAAAAGTTGAAAATGACCTATCAATAAAATACGAAATTAATCTAGCAACTGAGGCCATAAAATCATCATGGAGGGACAAAATAAGGTAACCCACATTCTATGCGACGTTGATTGGTTGACCACTGACAGTTTAGTTGGTTTTCTTCGGGTTGGCTCTTGGTCACCCTATTCAATCTCCTTGGACCTTTGCACTCCCTTGGATTTTTCAATATGTGATTACGCTTGTGCTAGGGAAAAATACCGAATAGGTTATACACACCATTAGCCTAATCACTTGATATGAATTGCTATTAATTTCCTATTCGATTTACATAAATTGCTACTGTGTTTACTTGAGGGGATGACAATTTATAATGAATTGTTATTACTTAAAATAATAAATAACAATTCATGTTTCTCCCCCCATAAATTGCAATCTAATGGTTTGTTTTCCAACTTTTCATAGATATTCGTTTTCAAAATATCATCTATACAATTATCTTTTCTCTGTTATAAAAATAATAACTATTAGATATTTAATCTTTTACTCCAATAATTAGTTATTTTATTTCTTACACCTAGTGAACATTGTACTAGCTATTACAACGTTATTATATTTTGATTGAATTGGAATTCAATTTTCCTCTTATTCATTACAATGAAGTGAACGAGTTGGTGTATGTACATGTATTAGATAACTACCGATCATACTTTAACTTATGGAGGATACGTGGGTAATTTCTAATATAACTATCATACATGTTAAAAAATAATTAATATTTACTCATCACATATATTATATGTTTCGTATATTACCCATCAAAACCTTTCTCCTTTGCTCATGGCTTTTTCTTGTGTTCTTCCTACATATTTTGATATGTTACCAAGAGCTAGACCTCCTGTATTACAAGTTTGTAAAAGAAGAAGTAAGAGGTGTGGTGGGTTATGGTTGCGTTGTAAATAAATAAAAGAAGCTATAAATAATTTAAAAAAAAAAAAAGAGAGAAGTGTTGTAAATAAATAAACATAAATATATAGGTGTTGATGATGAATGAGGAGTTAATGAGTTGGTAGAAGATGAAAAGAAAAATGTGGAATGTAAAGAGGAGTAAGAAGGGTTGGGGGGACGAATATAGACTTGGATATTATTTGTAACACTGGGCAAGTTGCTCAAATATAGTTTTTTTCTTAACTTCTAGTTAAAAGAATCATATTTTACATGCATTCTACATATTTTTCATTGAAATTGGCATTGATTCATATCAATTGGCGCTGTTTCTGAGAATCGAACCCATGACCACATGGTTAAAAGCCATTTTTTTCATGTTTCACTCAAGAGAGTGGTGGATATTTTCCCTGTTTCTTTAAAGTTGCCATTAAATGTTCTACCAGAGGCTGAACAAATTGAGAAACTTCTGGTTGCGATTCTTGGCCATTGATTCTAATTGAATTGCAATAAGAAATCCCTCAAGCATTGGTACAATGGCAAGGCCAATATCCTAATGAAGCTACTTGGATGGATAAAGTTCCTTTTCAACTTCAGTTTCTAGATTTTGTCCTTGAGGACAGGGGAGGTATTTATATGTTACCAAGAGTGTGACCTTCTATATTACAAGTTTATAAAAGAAAAATAAGTTCGATGAATTAAAGGTTGTGTTGTAAATAAATAAATATAAATAAATAGGTATTGATGATGAATGGGAGTTAATGAGTTGGTAGAAGATGAAAAGATAAAATGTGGAATATAAAGAGGAGTAGGAAGGGTTGGAGAGAGGGATAGAATATAGACTTGGATATTGTTTGTGACGCTGGGCATGTTGCTTAGGTATTGATATTAAGAATCATAGTTTACTTGCATTTTGCATATTTTCCATTGAAATTAGCATTGATTCCTATCATCACCAACTTGATTCCTGTCAGTGCTTTTGGTTCAAGAGAGATGTTAGTAGAGTTCATTTTCCATAAAAGATGGCCAATATTTAAGAATTCTTCAACCGCATCAATTATGTTGTGCCCAATAATTTCCTAAACCTCCGTAAAGAACTTGGCCCCCGAAGCCATGAGGGTTGGTTGTCTTTTGGTTGATTAGAAAAAAATATTCTCTTATCTCCTCATTGGAAAAGGGGTGTCGATGCTATCAAACAGTTTCTGGTTCATTGTTCAAGTAGCAAAATTTTGTATATCTTCACTGTTTTCCTGCTGGTTGGCTCCGTCATAAAGCTGTTGGAATTAATTACATCTTCCTGACACACTTCTAATTCTCCTTTTGCTTATTATTATTCTCTTTTAGCAAGCAGCTAACTTTATGAAAGAAGGCTGAATTTTTGTCACCAAATTTGACCAATTTATTCTTTTACTGTTTCTTAAAAATGCATGCTTCTGCTCCTAGAAGTAAATGAATATTCTTGTAAGCTTCCCGTTCCTCTATATGTCTCCATTTCCTAAAATGCAGGATTATAGAGTTTGGATGGCATTTTTAGTGGATAACACTTAATTGGATTGTCAAATAACACTCTTTAAGATAATAAGCCCCTTTTGCCACCCCAGGAACCACAAGGAAAGCTATAACCCAAATAATTTTTTATCTTGCATTAACTTTGATAAGGTACATCAAAACACTTACCCTGGGAATGCTTTCTCTCAACTAGGTTCTATGCCTTGCAATGGTATAGGGACTGTAGAACATAGTAATTTTCATGTTGAAAGAGACCATTTGAATATTGATGTGCTAAAGGCCCTCTGTTTATATATAAACATGCAGTAGGTATGCATAAGAGATATTAATTTTCATGTTGAAAGAGACCATTTGAATATTGATGAGCTAAAGGCCCTCTGTTTATATATAAACATGCAGTAGGTATGCATAAGAGATACTTCGAGGTATTTATGCTGAGAGTGGAGGATGTGAATATTACTTTTGGGGAGAATAGGAAGTTTATGTTTGTCTGTAGATTTTTTTTTCTTCCTCATTTATTATGTGACTCTGATTTAGATGCTTATATATTTGCAGGATGGCCTCAAACCAGGTGGATTTTTTGTATTGAAGGAAAATATTGCCAGAAGTGGTACCATGAGTTTTCCTTTACCTTCTGACTAGTCTTTCTATACCTGATACCCTCGTTGTTGCACCTTCCCACCATCCTTTTTCCCTTTGTTTTGGGCCATCACATAGGTATTGTGAAAAATGGGCCATCTTTGCAGTCTATGGTATCATATTTAATCACATTTGACTGAGAGATAATCACAAAAGTTAAAGGAGACAGAGAACAAAGGAGAAGGGAGAAAATGACACAACTTTAGCAGTTATCATTTTCTCCTTTCTCCTTATACTATATCCATTGGCATGATTTTGATTATTCATGTAGAGTGCAGCATCACTTTCATAATTTTTGACAGTTCCATAGACACATAATTGCTGCCAATTTTTCAATTGCAAACTATACTTGTTTGTGGGTTATATTAATTTTGTGACAATGCTCCATTAACAAGTTTCATTAGATTACATAAGCTTATCATCTGTAAAGGCAGTGAGCTTTGCCACTTTAATGGAGAATGAAATATTGTGCTCTGAAAGTTTGTTCCAATGAAATTTGTCAGGGTATGCCATGCAATTTTTTTTTTTTTTATTTAATATAAGAATTGTGAGTTTTAGGGTAAATCCCTTTTGGCGAAAATGTTTTTTAGACTTATCTCAATGTGTGTATCAATCAAAACTTTTCACTTGTCAAATATAATTGTGATAGTTTCAAGAGTAGTAGCTTGTAATGATAAGTTATGATAGAAGGCAATGATAGTGGCTGACCTCTAGTGTTATTGGTTAGCAATTATAGAAAATGGAAAAAAGAGGCTTTCCTTCTTTTAAAATTGGAAATCATTTTCTCCTATATTCATCGACATTTCTGTGATGGTTTATCATGACCATTGTTGAGTTGTAACATTTTTTGTAAATAGTAATTTTTCCTTTATCTTTTAGATAGGATAATTAATGATGTGTTGGGGGTTGGTACACCAACTTTTAGTATTCTTACCAAGTATACATTGTCTATATATATTGATATTTCTCGTAATTATTATATAGAACAAATATACAAAATTCTCACTTCCAAATTTCTCTCTTAAAGAAATTCTGACAACCATCATTTGTAGATTTTTGGCTCCCGACGTTGGCTGTCACTAAAAGCTAAGTAACCACAATCTCTTAAGAATACTGTAACAATGTTTGATACTTTTAAAACTCTAAATAAAAGATTTAGTGAAACAAGTTTGGAAACGTTTTCCACAAAACAAACTTACCCTTATGTTTTAAGTTTATAGCTAGTTGATTTACGTCAGACTTGAGTGGATGGCATGCATAAGTTGTTCATGAGTTTACTACAACTTTGTATTTGAGACAGCTAATATGTAGAGCTGAATTTTATGGTTGCAGTTTTGTCTTGGACAAAGAAGATCATAGTGTGACTAGGTCTGATTTGTATTTTAAGGAGCTCTTTAACCAGTGTGGATTGCATATATAAAAACAAGGGTATGACGTTGTTGCTTTTCCTTGCCCTCATAGCATTAGTTCTTCAATGTTTATTGGCTCATGTTCTCCAGTATTCTAGTTGGTAATGAGTGATGGGAATCTTTTGGTTGATAGATGTTTGATGGGACTGAATAGATTAAATTCATATATTTCTAGTTCAAAAGGATATTAGATGGTCAATAAAGAAAAGAATTCATTGGGTATTACACATCAGTAAATATGTCCAAATTTCATTGGAATTTGCATACCGCGTATACATAACATATGGCATGTATGTAGTACTCCATGAATCGTTTCTTGTCAATGAGGGGTCAAGCAGGCTTTATAGTTATTCCATATTTGGCTCATAGCTAAATGCAGGTATTTTTTCGTAGAAAAGGCTAGACTCTTTGTGCAAGGAAAAATGCTATTGCTGAGGATCAGTTTCCCATTGCATTCTAAAAGCAGATGGTTGTCACCCAACAATAATGTTATTAACTCAGCTTAAGAATATAGTTGACCGTGCTTTACTACAAAATCAGTGTTTTAGATTCTCTAAAGTTCCTGTCTTTGTGTATAGAACCTATCTTGACTTGGATTTGAGGGCTCGTTTCAGAAATCCCTCTAATATCTTGATGGCTCATTAAGAGATAATGTCCTGATCTCTTAAGAACTGTAATTAGGATACTAACTTACCTAACTTATTACTTCTCATAAGAGGTGTTTATACAAGCTGCATATTCCAGCATCATAATAATAATAATAGAAAAGTCCTAATAAAATAAGAAGACAAAATAAATAGCCTAATGAAATAAACCATGCCTATCATACAGCTTTGGAATGTCGTTGTGGCCCTAACAGGAAAAGTCAAAGTTGGTAACTGATGAAATACCAATACCAGAAATATCCCAATTTCCTAAATAAATCCTCTCCTCCCACTCATTTACTGATTTTTGTTTAGTTCCTCCATACAGCTTATTGGGCCAGTAGGCACTTCCAAGTACTTGTGATTATGCAAAAGCTGTGTTGACTCTTTCATCTCCCCTAAGTGAAACCATGTCATCAGTTTAAAAGTTTAAACTAGGAATGGGAAATTTTTAGTAATGACTTGGAATAGAGATTAAAATTGAAGTGATTTCTTCATAGCCAAGCAATCCTTTTTCCAGCCAATGATAGTTCATTTTGTTCTATGGATTATCAGCATCAAGCTTCTCGAAGTTTTTGAGAAGGGACTAACTGTTAATTTGGCCAATATACATATAAAGGTTTGTCTATCTTGCGTTCTGAACTTCAATGACACTTTTGACGTTTCAGCCTAATGTAAATAATGAAGAGACAAAACTTTATTTCTCTCTCTTGGATTTTCTGATTACTATGTGTGCCACCTGGGAGAGCAAATATGGAACTCAAAATTTCAGAGCGCATAATCCTTTTGGAAGCATCCTAGGTGTGCCTATCTTAATTGTTTGATTGGCAAGCAGGAACCATAGTTTAAAATTAGTTAATACTTTTTAACAATAAATAAAAACTTCATATAGTCGAAGGTTTTTATTCTAAATTATTTTTGCTGTGCTTCTTGGTTAATTAGATTTCCAATCTATTATGGTTTCCTCAAACTGAATCCCATCTTCTGGCAATGGTGCCTGCACATTGGAACTTAACAGTCATACCGTCTAAAATGGGTTTCCCCACTGTTATCCCTGGTTGGCCCTTGGCACACCTTCTCTACAATCAGCTTTGCTTTAATCAGTTGTTATGTATCCATAATTGATTCTTTACATAATGATTAGGTCTCTATCTATTATTGTGTACATGCTTTTAACATAACCAGTGTTTTTTCATTTTGATATTGGACTTCTCTTCTTCTGTTCATTTGTCTTCACTCATCTATGATTTCTTGGAGTGTCTTGAGTGAAAATATGCTAACAAATTCAATATAAATTCATTAAATCTTGCTCCTGGTTGCTGCTTGCATATAATTCTAACTTTTGGCAAAATAAATTTTCATATGATACTATCTAATTCATTTCTGATTTATTTTTCCTTATTCTTCCTATTTGGTATGCTTAGGATCAGAAAGGATTACCAGATGAATTATTTGCTGTAAAGATGTATGCTTTGACCCCTGATGTGCCTAAACGAGTGCATGGTACCAGGGCAAGAGCTCGGGCGAATACTCCCGCCATCATCAAGTGAGACACATCATAGATTATTCACCTGTGAAGGACACTCCTTCCTCAAGAAATATCGATGGTTTCATCATAGATGTCAAAGGTGAAGAAGGCCCAAATGGCCACTCCTTATTGCAGAAGTCTGTCTGAGAGAATCTGAATCTCTTTCTTTTGCATCTTCCTCATTCTTTGACAGGGATATGTGATCATATTTTTATGCAGTATTTAGTTGAGATCTTTCTGTTTGCTTGCTTTAGTCGTTTTATCTTTGGACCATGTACTTTGTGCGAATATCATGAATTATCTGCAAGAGGTTTCCTGTATTGATTTTGTTGGTGGGAGCTGCAGATCTTCCGAACAAGTTGCATTTTGCCCATTCAGCAATTATCAGTTACAGCAGAGACATTGCTTCTTTGTTGTCTTTTTATAAGTGATGGAATAATTCTCTTTAGGTATATGAGACCTAGACGTTCTTGCGCATGTAGGATATGCGAGTAACATATCTTAACTAAGAAAAGAGTAAGACTGGCATAATTCAACCGAGAGAGCTTTCGTTATTCTACCATTTTAAAAATAGATCCGAGATTCGTTTGGCGAGGACCTAATGTGGACTGCTGCACGCCATAACTTGTTTGTAAGTGGCGTTCGGCGCTCGCCAAGAAAGGGGGAAAGGAAATTCTTCTTCCAGTCTTTTTGTCATCGGTCTTTGAGGTAGGGTTTAATATATGTTTAGAGTTTACGGGGGAAAATATTATCAATATACAACTTCGATGAAATAAATTACTAATATAATGTGGCAATATCATGTTTAAAAATAGGATATTAATGTTCATAGATCAAGTGAATAAATCACGATATAAAGTTTAGTGAATAAATCATGCTATAAAGTTTTACTACTATATCCATTACGCGATTAATAATGAGATGGATACTGCGATTTTACATGCAATGTATCTCTATATAAAAACGTAATGTATGTACATATTTTTATTGTATATCATTATTTATACTTATGATTTAGCATTGTTTATATTGGTAATATTTTCATTTTGATCTTAAATAAATAATTAATTTCAATTGGAATCTAAACATGAAATTATTCCTTTTGAGTGATATATATAATATACTGATTGGATGAATAAATGACTTAATTCGAATGATGAGCATATCTCAACCAAATTGCATGGAAGTAATTTGTATAATTTGTGGGCAGCATAAGAACGAAAAATGTGAAAAGTGCTCTGTTTATGACAGTTTTCCCCGTTGGATTATTTGATCTATGTTTGTGTCATTTATTTGCTTGAACTAGTTAAAATAGGACGAATACACATTTTCACCTAGGGTAAATTACAAAAAAATTTTTTAGACAAAAAGCGACATGAACTTATAAGATTGCGACACTAAATGATAATATTAGACACATATTAGTAAGTCCATTAGTTTAAGACAATTCAATTAAGAAATATTACTAAGCAAAACAAATTAAATAAAATATTAAAAATGATTTTGAAAATTCAAAATAGAAAAGGAGTATACCACTTGCGGATGGACTTGGGACCAGTAAGTGAGTTATATGATCCAACATTAGTGGTAAACTGTGATCTATGGCTTGGTCGCTTCCTTCCCTTCTCTATGGTTGCCGACCACCCAACTTTAGGATAGACATGGGTATGGTTCTGAAACCGAACTGAACCAGAATCCGAATTGCTAGTTTTGGGTCTTGAAAATAAGAATCCGGAACAGGAATCTTCTCTCATGGTTCTAGTTTGGTTATATGGAATCGGTGGTTTTCTGTCTATTTTGGAACTCGGATCCATTTTTTTCAAGTAAAAAAAGTGAATTTTATATTTTTAATAAAATAAATTTAAAATTTAAAATAATTAATTATTAGGTCTAAAGTGGTAAATTAATTTAGCCAAAATTTTTAAAAAATTATTATAATGTGCATTTATCATACAAACACAACTACTATTAATTATATTTAGTAATATGGGATTGCAAATATTCTAGAGGATAACAAAAAAATTATAATATACAAAAAATAGTCTCAAATTATTAAGGAATGAATTTTGCTTTTAGAAAGTTTATATAAACTAAATTATATATAATTTAAGTTAAGTTTATTTGATTATATTGATAATAAAACATTAAATATTGTAAATTAACAATAATTTTTTCTATTCATAAAAGAGTAAATATTAATAATTATATCTTTAAGCAATTTTTTAAAATTTTTATCTGATTATTTTAATCTTTTTTTTTTCAATGGAATCGGTTGGAATCGTTGGCTCCACCTGGTTTTAAGCTGTAGAAACGTGTAGAAATCGGAAAACCGACAATTCCTTATCCGATCCTAGAACTAGCCAACTAGTCTGGTTCTGGTTCTAGAGCCACCTGTGACAGTTTCTGGTTTCAGTTTGAAACCAAACCATGCTCATGTTTATTAGGAGTGTTCGACTAGTTTGAATCCACTTTTTTTTCCTTCTTCAAGTTATTTTTCTATCTTTTTCAACAAAATTATTTTTATTAAATTATACAAATATATTTAATATTAATAGTTTACTTAATTATTTATTTATTTATGAATTGACATTTTTCCAAAATAAGGATGGGTTGAAAATAATATAAAAAATATGTAAGTTAATTTTATTTTTTCAAGAGACGAATTTGAATGACAAGAAACACATCTTTGAAACAAAGTTTGTGGTTAATGTGTGTTAAACTTGCCCTTAGTAGGCAAGTTCAATACAACCACAATGAACTCATTTCTTCAAGATGCAAGCTTAAACTTGTTTATTTTTGGGATTATTTTCATTTAATGATAGTTTTGTAATTTTTTTCAAAATATTTTTTTCCCTTGACCCACATTGGTCCCAATCTATCATTAACAAATTCAAATCAGGTAAATGTTAATAAAATTTAGATCATCCTTTTTACAAAAAAATAAAATATATAAGTTACCTTTTCATACTTAACCCTTATTTATATATTACAATGCACTATTATTTGAACAACAGATTAAGTTACATTTGGTTATCATACCCTGCAGAAGAAATGTAAGACAATGCTCCTCTCTTGCACTATATTTTGGTACATGCCATTTTGAAGATCACAATTTTGTTCTAAGGGTTGTAAACCTTTTGCTTTGTGAAATGTCAAGTTTTTGTACCATCTTTGTGATTGTGTATAATTTTCGAGTTTTTTTTTTGGAAAATGTTTAATTTAGTGCTTGAACTTGGGAAACAAACATTAATATTACAAATTAAAAAAATTATAAAAATGCCGTCGGGACAAAAATAATCATAAATTTAGACAAGTTAAACTTGTTTCTTGGAGAGATGAGGTCGCAAATAGCCGACCTTGTGTCTTTAAGAGACGAGGCCACTATAGTGAAGCAACTTCATCTTTACTTACGTCCTCCAAAAGACGAGGTTGTCAACCATAATATTTGTCTGCCTATTTCTTCTTCTTAATCATTCGCATTTGAAAAACCTCTAAATTACTCTCCAATTCAAAACCTTTACCCTAATTTTATTGAACACTCGGCTAATTTTCAATCAATTTTGAGTAATTTCTAGGTCTATTTTGATTGCAGCACATCATAGAAGTAACAGTTTTGTTAATTGCAGCATATTAACGTCGAAATTAGTGTAAGATGCACGAAAATCATAAGTAAGTCTCTTGATCTTCTCATATTAATTTCTCACGATTATTAACTCTGCAATTTAGTTTTTTGGGTGATGTGCATGTTAGTTGAAGTTAATTTCCAATTTGAAGCGACATTGTCATATAAGTAGTTTTGTAGAAGTGGTACTTGATATGTTGCAATGTTGATATTTACTATATGCTTTTATATAAGGATGAAATTATGAAATTATATGTTATTATGCGTCTTATACCAAATCACTTTTAAGATTCTTGTTAAATGTAATTAAAATAAAATCATCTTGGATAATAATAAATAAACTACATGCTAAATTATACTACTTAATTATAGACCTACCATTTGTTTCACCAATGAAAATATGATACAATGTTGAGCTGACAGGTAGTGGTGGAAATGGACAAAGCCAAATTCATGCTATATGCTTATGGCAATATTGCGGAAGGGAATGATGGTTTTGTTATGATAGGCGGTCGGTTGATGTGGTTACTGTAAGTAAGAACTCTACATATGAGCAAGTCATGATCACCATTTGTAATTGAGTTAAGATGAATAGGTTTGACACATCGGGTTGAGTTGTACTATAGGGTTGCTATTGGAGATAAGACATTGCGTTATGATATGATCCCAACGACCGATGATGATGTAGCTTAGGAAATATTGGTGTACACAAAAGGTTCAGTGGCGGGATATGTCAAAATATTTGAAAAGACATGCCACAGGTAGTTAAGAGAGACATTAGAATTCATAGAAATGTAGGTAACCAAGGGATAGGAGATGAAGGCCACAATCCTACTTAGACAATAGTTAGCAACCAAGTGTAGATGGGTAATCTTGAAATGGGTGCACCACATTAAACTAGTGGGAATGATACTGATGCGATGCAAGACTCATCAATAAGTTAATCTAGTGATGATTTTGATGAAGATGGAAATGAATAGTTGATAGGTTTGCCTCAACATGTAACTGATACCCATATACCACATAGGAGAAATGACTAGCACTATTTTGCAGCTCCTAATATGCTGATATAGTAGGGAGCTTAAAGCCAGTGTCATTTTTCACTACAAATGTAGGTAGTGGCTATTTTGCACTTGATGATGACTAAGAAATTAGTGCTGAAAATTGGAGCTTCAATGGTGAATTCAAGGTTGGAATGCAGTTCGAGGGTAAAAATCATCTTATACGGGTACTTAAGATGTGACATATATCGAACCATTACAATTTTAAGTGGACTTAAACGCAAGGTTTTTGGTAGTTTAATGTACTAATATCCATAATAGGGGTTGTAAGTGGAGACTTAGAGTGTCGTATAAGAAACATGAGGGGTAGTTTTACATCACCAAATATGAGGGGCTTCACACATGTTTGGATGAAATAACTCAACATGATCATTCTTAGTTGGACTCTACAAGCATGTCTAGGTGTATTATAATGGAGATACATAATTCTCCAAACATGAGAGCAAAGGACCTTCAAACAACCATCTTAAAAGAGTTTTGATATAGGGTCTATCTTAAGAGAATTCGTAAGACAAAGAGTTAAATAGCCTAATTCATAATACATAAATAAATTTAGTATATATGTTGATTTGAGTAAATTATAAAATTTTATTAAGTGTAGAGTTGAATGAAAATTGATATGTTAGTATGAATTAGTAATTGTGATGAGTGGCATGATTAGTGTGTGAATGTGTTGTATATGTTTGATATTGTTAAAATTGTATTTATTGAATACAAATGTGATTGATAAGTTATAGGTGTTATAAATAAATACAATGTGTTAATGAGCTTTGATAATTATGTTGATTGTTGTTTTAATGCATGTAAAACTCAAGTTTGATAAAAATAAACTCAAACCAAAACCTAAATGAAACTTAGCAAAAATTAAGCCCAAATACAAGCCAAAAACAAGCCCACTCTTTTATCTCTAAAAATCTACTCCATAAGTCAAACATGTTAAAGATAAATACAATTTACTTTTGTCAAATTTCAAAGCTAAAATAGACATTCAAAACATACCCTAACCTACGGTGCTTTTGCTTCACTCCATTCCATCTTTTTCGTCCAATTTCTCTTGCACAAATTGCCAAGAATTTCTTTCCAAGAATTAATTCTCAAGTTGAAGCTTCTTAAGGTTAGTTTGCATGCCTTTATAGTTGTTATTTTCTTTGTTTCCATCATAAGAATGATTTCTTGCTTTAATAGTTTCATGGTAGTTTGAATGTGGTTTTTATGATTCATGTTAACCAGTGGGGTTATATTAGCTTTTGAAGTGTGTTATAGGCGTTTATGGAAGAGTTGAAGTGTGTGGAAATTGATAAGTTGTGATAGAGGAGTTGTGGTGAATGTTGGAGTTGTTTTAAGTATGCATGAGTTGGAGATGAAGGAGTTGATTCATGTTAATTGATGTTTGAGAGTTGTTTGATGTTGAAAAGTGGAGTTTGTACTTGTTTTTTGTTGTTAAATGCTTGAGATATGTTGTATGATGTTTGTATAGGGATTAAAGTAAGGTTGGAGTAGTGAAAAGTGTGTAAACTTTGAGTTTGAAACAGGAGGAATGCGAAAAAGTTCAAACATCCTATCAAATGAGGTGTTTGGGGGAGTTTATGGTGCAAATGGGCCTTGAAACAACCTGTGGTGAAGGGTGTTGTACATTCTTGAGTTTTTGCAAATTTTTCCTTAGGTCCAAACGGCCCTTGCTCTCTCTAACCATTTTGAGTAAATTTTCCTAGTTGAAATAGCCTTGCATACAGCTCGTTTAGAGGGGTGTTTGAGCCCAAACAGCCTTGCATACAGGCCCATTTGGAGGGGTGTTTGGTTTACTGATTTTGTTCTAAAATTTATACAACTCTCCAAATGGCCCTGTATGCTCCATACGATCCCTCGTATGGGTATGAACAGTACTGTACCCCTTTTAAAATAATAATAATACTAATTTTTGTTTAAAATACTTTGATTACTTTATATGTCTTTCCTTAATTGTTTCTTAGTTTGTGATTAATTAAAAACTTATATGAATCCATTATGAGTATTAACACCAAGTTATGTTATTATATGAGTTGATTTGAGATTAACGAATGTTAAATACTTAGAAACTAATTATGATTATATTCAATTGAGAAATAGTGATATTTGATATATATATATATATATTTGTTTGAAATGTAATGTATATATATACATTGTGTGAGTGATTATGAATTGGAATATGATTGTGAGTTAACTATGTTTTATGTGAAATTATTTCTTTAACAGATTCTCGTACTCAACTGAATTCGAATATTGAACTTTTGCTTGATAAATCAAGTTATCAAGGCACGCATTAATGTGATTGTTGATTTTTAGATTATAGTATAGATATTTCTAAACCAACTTTAATAAAAGAAGAATTAAAAATTGTCTGAATTGGTTATGCTTTTTGCCATTGAATCCGATCCGAGGAGCAGCAACCCTATTAATGAGATTAACATGGTAGTTTAGGCACTTAGGCCACTTAGTCATGATGCAATGATCTTTCTTAGTGGCTCAACGGGTAATTAATAGGGAGTATCGTATCGTTGTAATATTTGCTTATTCTTAAAAGGATATAATATGATTTAGTTCACGTTTATGGGGACGATTGAACTAGGTGATATTATTGATTAAGTTAAGTAAAGTTAATAACGACTGTAAACCCTAGATGAAATTATTTTTTCATTATGAGGATTTATTAGAGATATAAGTATTTTGGCTGCTTATATCAACCCCTTAAGTTGCTGTGATTACTCAGAACCCCCAAATTCCCCAAGATTGAATTTGGAGTTTGAATACTCCAGTGTTATATTGTTGACTTAATTAAAGAAAAATAATTTATGACTTGCTTTGCATTAGTTAGGAGTGTATGCCACATCGTATTTGTTTGTATTGCTGTGTACTAGGCCTCTGTCTCACTTTCTCTCTTTCAGGTATTGAAGATGACGAGTTTTATGATTCCTTGAGCTATGGGATAGACTTTGAGGACTTTTTGGATGGGTGTGATGACCAGGACTCCTGGACTAACCTTATTGTTTCTCTAGCAAAAGAGACCAACTCTAAGAATGTCTTGTTTAAAAAGTGTAATAGTATAGACATGGCTTGTTTATAAGCCTAAGTTATAATGTAAAGTATTTTCTTTTCCTCATATAGTATGTAATATATGGCTTGTGGTATCCATATGTTATATTAAAGTATCTACTCTTCGATGAGTAGTTTTTGTTAAAGCTATGTATTTGAACAGGTTAAACAAGTAATTTACATAAACACTTCCTTTTTAGAAAACCTTACGTGTAATATATTTGTATATTATATGTGGTTGGGAGACATAACATGTCATATTTTAATATATTACATGTTGGGTCCTTACAAAGGGAGAATTCATATGCAGAGCTCTCACATCTATTAAATGTCATTCAAGAGGCAAATCCAAAAACAAAAATTGAGTGGAGAACAGTTGAATCAAACACTACAAGGCATAACTTCCTTGACAAACTTTTATAGGTATTTAGACCTTGCATTGAAGCGTTTCAATACTACAGGTATGTTCTGAATAAATGGTTAAATATATTGAGATACGCTTCTCAATTGTGAACTAAGTTATGTTTGTTAATGCTTTGTAGGCCCTTAGTCACCATTGATGGTAGCTTCTTGTATGGTAAATACAAGCACAAACTCTTTATCGCAATGGCAATTGATGGAGCAAATCATATGATGCCATTGACATATGCTCTTATTAATGAAGAGGCAGATAACACATGAAGTTGGTTCCTCCAAAAAAATTACTTGAAAATGTCATCAAGGACTGTACGAACATCTTGGTGCTAGTGTATCTAGCATGTTGCCAGCAATTCGACTCAAAGGCTAAGAGTAAAGAATGCAAAGAATTAATGAAACGGGCGGCTTACCAAACCTAAACAAGAAAGTTCCATGGTTACTTTGAAGCAGCAAAAAAGACCAATCTATGGACATTGCATTATTTTCGCAAGTTATATCCTCGTATATGGACTCTATCTTCCAATGAAAGCATAAAGTTTGGAATTGGTACAATAAATATGGTTGAGAGTTGCAATGTTGCTCTTAAAGATGCTAGGTGCTTACCCGAGGCAGCCTTAGTAAAAAAACCTTTTATAATTGCAATTCCAATTTCAATAGATAAAGGCAAGTGGTGACTGAAGCAATGACCATGGGTAAGGTACTAACAGATTATGCTACAAAAAAGTTTGAGAGGTGGAACAACGTCTCAAGTGCCCATCGTGTTACATGTTTCGACTATCAAAAACGTATATTTGAGGTTCTAACTGCACCGCGACCTACAATGTATGGCCATAAAGGAGATGACATACAAAAAGTCGAGTTGAGATTAAGCAGATATAATTAACCTTATCTTTTGAAGAGACAACGTCAGCTAGTTACGACCTCGTCTCTTCAAGAGACAAGTTCAACTTACCTAAATATGAGATTATTTTTGTATCATTAGCATTTCCGTAATTTTTTTTTTAATTTGTAATATTAATTTCCTTTCCCCCTTAAACTTTGACGAAGGTCAATTGGGTGCTTAACTTTAAAAAAATCCAATTTCATATCTAATTGAACTTTTTGTGTCCCTAAACATTGTCCCACTCAATCGTTACTTGACACGTGTTCATTACTTCAATAGACAATAAAAGAGTAGGGTAGTATTTAAGGGCATGAAAAATTGAACTTTTTAAAATTCAGGTATCTAATTGATCTTTTCAGCAAAATTTAGGTATCAGATTAGGATTAGCCTTTTTTATTTTTTAAGTGAAAAGATACATCATTGAAAAAACTTGTAGTCTTGGGAAAAGGAAAAAAAATATTAAATAATTATGAAAATGACACTAGGACAAAAATAATTCTAGATTTAGACAACTTAGACTTGTCTCTTAAAGAGCAAGTTAGTAAATAGTCAAACTCATCTTTTCAAAAAACAATATTTGTGTAGAAATTGTGATTATACTAGATTGTAAAAGAAACCCTATGGCTCCTTGACTTTGTACACAAAGTCAAAGAGTTAATGTTTCAAGAAGAAAAGCTTAATGAGAGAGATTGGCTTGTTGAAGACTCAAATTTGTAAGTTAAGCTTTTAATAGTTGTCAATTAATACTTCTCTTAGTCATAATTTTTTGCAGTATGGGAAGGAATTCTCAACTGTTTCTGTGAAATAGATAGGAATGTCTGAGGGAGCTAGCGTTTTTCTAACATTCTATCTATTTCGTGAATTTTGACCTTCATCCACTTTCCTTGTAATGGCATCTATTTTCTTTATTAGCCTTAATGTGTACTTTGTCTCTTAAGTCATAGCATAAAAAAGATAGAATTCTTATCCTTTAAGAGCATTTACAGGAAAGAAGATATAAAAAATTTACAAAAAAACATCCTTTTCTATTAGAGAGAATGCTCCTAGGAGGCAACTTTAGAGTATAATTAGGGTGATGAAAGAAACAAGAAATATTTTTGGTGTCTAGAAATTTTCTATATGCTGCTAATTCCTTTCAAATTTTTCATTTGCCATTTAAGGTTTGAGAAAAGAGAGTGGATGTAAAAGTGTATGTTATTGCCTTGGAACTTTCTTGCCTCGTATATTATGGAGTTACATCTATTTATACTACCAACAAAATTTCCAATGGATTGAACATACCCTGCATTGGATTTTAAGACAAAGGTAAAAATATGACATGTACAATCATTGTTTCTACATAAACCTTATTTCTTTAAAAGACAAATTTAAATTGCCTAAATATGAGATTATTTTTGTCTTGACATTTTCGTGCTTATTTATTCAAATATTATTTTTTTCCTTCTCCCTATAGTCTTTTAGACATTTATACCCAAGATTAAAACTATAATACAAGCATATTGGCAAGAGAATTAAACCAATAATACATAAGAAAGACGGGAAAAGAAACATAATAATAAATTTTTTAAAAATTACAAAAATGCCACTGAGATCAAAATAGTCACAGTTTTAGGCAAGTTGACTTCGTCTCTTGAAGAGACGGGGCCATTAGTGCCTGATCTCATCTATTTGAGAGACGAGGTTCTTATTTTTATGGATTTACCTCGCCTCTTAAAGAGACAAAGTTAGTTAAAAATCATCCCCCTCCCCAAACTCCCAATAAACACACACACACACACACACACAAAATCATAAATCACTCCCTTATTACATTAGTTATTATAACTTGTTAAAATCATACACAATCAGCTATATAAATCACTTGTCCACCAACTTCCAGACTTCATAACCCAACCATGATAGTATTCCCAAAGCTAATCCATCCAAAGATAGTCTCAAACCCAATCCATTCGTTCAAAGTCCCAACCCTAATCCATTCAATGGCAATAGTTTTGTGAAACCTTTCACCACAAACATAATGAAAAATCCATAAAACATATATGAAATGATTGCATTAATGTTCTGTTATTTACACCAAAAGTATATGAAAAATTTACATACAACAAACATAAAAGATAAGAATCTATATACAACAATCATAAAAAGTGAAAATCTATGTAATCTCTACTGCTGGATGCCCCGCCTCCCTCGTCTTAGCCTGATAAAAGTCTAAGAGAATGGTGTACGCTGATGGACATCTTGATAGGAATACTCCATAGATAGATCAACCTGTGTGAGCGTGGTGTCCCCATCTCCACTACTAGCTCTATAAGGACGAAATGGGACAAAGTCTGGATACACCTAGGTAGGTCCCTCCCTCATATCATGTAGCGGTGATGGTCACCTCTTTTGTGGAGTAAAAAGGGTATGGAACTCAATGTATGAGATGCCTAGCATCAAGGTCTCATCCAGATGAGCATGTGATGATGAGGATGGACCACGCTTAAAATAATGAAACTGTTAAAGACCAGGCTCATCAGGTACGGGTACATGTGAGGGCGAGGGCAAAGGCTAGGGCGAAGGCTCGTTTCTGATATCTACAGCCCGGTCTCACCCTTTTCCTGACCCTGACCCTATCCCCACCATGCTTCTCTCTTTATGGCCTTCGTTTCTGTGTAGGCTGAGGCTGTAGGTCCTTCGATGCCAGTACAAGCTCTTCCAAGAGGCCTTCAGGGCCGTATGTTAGAACGCGATGCGAGGTGCTCTGGAGGATTGAGAGGTCATGATGTCTACAAGGTTAGATCGAGTCTGTCTCCTCAATGATCGGCAATTTTCCATATACAAGAAGGCTTTCGAGTTTGGCTTGAGGATGCCTTTTTCTTCTTTTCAGAAGGAGTTCTTCAAGTACCATCGGCTATGCCTAGCTGAGGGTACTTGAAGAACGGGTACATGTGAGGGTAAGGGTAAGGGCGAAGGGATGAGCCCTCGCTATTGACCCCTACTTCGTCCCCACCATGCCTCTCTCTATATGGCCTTCGTCTTTGTGTAGGCTGAAGCTGTAGGTCTTTTGGTGCCGGTGCCGGTACCGATGCCGATGCCGATGCCGGTACAGGCGCTAGTGTTGGATCATTCAAATTAAGCCTTATGAACTCTTCCACTACACAAATGACATCTCATGCAGTGATGCGAGTGTTCTCTGCTGGTATGTCGGGGACTCTATAAATGAAATCTGCCTGCATGTGAGAGCAAACATTTAGACAAGTGAATACCGAACACAATATATATCCATATATAACTCATGTAGTCATTGAACTTACCATATATAGAATACTAGCCCTTGTATGAATGATCCAACACCTCGTGATCTCATGGTACTAGTCGAAATAATCTCCAAATGTGCCGGTAGGGATATCTGACATCTCGACAATGCAATCGTGCCTGCCATCCACTCCGTTACCCACCTAGTATGCTCTGCTGCTCAGTTCCACTCGGAACGCCCTCGCAAGTCCAGCTCATGCAGGGCTCTTATATCAGTTGGAGGGTTTAAGATCCTCTAGAAACCATCAAATTGTCTGAGCACCCTGTCTGAATAGTAGTGCTCAACAATGTGAAAGCAAACCAGGGGAACCCACACGCACCATATATCACTGCTAGCCCTGCAGTAAATAGGTAGGGAATCCATAATAACATTGTAAGAGTCCCAAACAACCTGTTCAATAAAAAAGTGCACTATATATTAGTAAAAACAATTAAATTATACACATGTGAACACACAGAACATGCAAAACGATACCTGGCTAGGGATTTGTTTATCAAAACACCCCTTATACTCAAACAACTGATGTGTGGGGGATCAAGTGACATCAAAGGTGGCACCCCAATAACTGATGAGTGGGCTGTCGACGTAGCGGGGCGATGTGTGGGAAGTGCTCTTAGGCTCAAATCTACAGAACTACAAGGGGTCCTGCTATGTCACCCCTCTTGATATAGTCAACCATGCATAGCTACTTGTATAGTCATGCCAAGGAAGTTGCTTCCCATGTGTACTGGCCTACTCTCTCTAAGTCATCGAGCAGTTGGAGGTACATCACATGAACCAAATTGGACGATTTGTCTGCAACAATAAACTATCCCTACCCCCTCGGTAGTAATAGCATATCGTCGAATCATCAAATCATCTACATGATGAGGTAGCACTCTAAAATGTCTATCCAACCATGATATCTTCAGTCGGCTACCATCTATATCCACACTTGTCTCAGGTCTAACTCCTAATAACTGGTGGCACAACCCTAGCCAATCCATCCAAGTTGTGCCAGTAATTGTCTGGCCATCGACGAGAAGATCGATGAATGCTGCAATGTCCTGTAATGTCATAGTCCACTCCCTGTCGAGAGGTGAAAGGTATGGGTCTCTGGATGCCACCTCTCCACTAAAGCCGTAATTAGGTGTCAATCCAGCTATAGAAATGGCATATGAGCAACACCTATGAAATCGGCTTGAGACAACAATGGAACAAGTCGATCACAACAAACATAGCTGAAAGTTACAATTTCGTTCTAAAAGATGCATGGTGCTTACCTATGGCAGAATTAGTAGGAGGAAAAACCTTTACAATTGCAACTTAATATTCAACAGGCAAAGGCAGGAGGCGAGCAAAGCAATGGATTTGGGTAAGTTGCTGACAATGTACGCTGTAAAGAAGTTTGGGAGGTGAAACAATATATCAAATGCCCATCGGGTAACATGTTTTGACTATCATGAACGAATATTTGAGGTTCTAACTGCTCCACGCCCTACTATGTATGGTCCAAAAGGAGATCACATTCAAAAAGTGGACTTGCATGCAAGCAGATGCACATGCAATAAGTGGCAGACATATAAAATTCCATACTCACGTGCAATGGCAATAATGGATACTTTGCACATGGATTGTGTTGCCCAAGTTAGGCAATGATACATATGAGAGAATCAGTTACGGTAATGGGCATTCTTTCATACTTGTAGCAGATAAGATTAATTGAACTCCTCTCGACATACCAAAATGGCACCCCATCCTAGGACTCATTAGGAAAAGGGATAGGCCTAGAGAAAAACGCTTTCAAAATGAGATGGATATTCCAAATGGCCCACGAGATTATTCATGCGATTCATGTAAGCAGACAAGGCACGACATCAGAAATTGTGTAAATAGGTGAGCAGCTAATAGGATAGTTACGAGGCAGTCGAGTTGTAATGGGTGTTTTTTTTTTGTCCTTATTATTCGTTTTACTACACTTACGTGGCATACTTTATATGTTGTTGCTCCATTTTGTACCTAAGCATCTGCTAACACTGTTTATTATTTTCTTCATTACAGATGGATCTAGGATCGCTAAATAACTCCATACTTACAGGGTAGCATGTTCAAAGATCGAGGCTGGCATGAGAGGGATGGGTAAGATTATTTCCTCATCCAATTAATTAGATCATTTAGACAATGTTTGTGATGGATTTGTTTTCAAATGCAAGAGCACGTGGTGTTACATTATCGCTATAGAGAGGCGAAGCTGAGACAGCAAGACGACATGCCCACAGTTGTAGATAATCAACTTGTTCCATTGCTGTCTCAAGCCAAATTCATAGGTGCTACTCATATACCATTTGTATAACTAGATTGGGACCTAATTAGAACTCTAGTGGAGAGGTGGCATCCAGAGACCCATACCTTTCACCTGCCGACGGAAGAGTGGACTGTGACATTACATGACGTTACAGCACTCACCGACCTTCCCGTCGATGGCCAAGCAGTTACTGGCACATCTCAGATGGATTGGCTAAGGTTGTGCCACCAGTTATTAGGAGTTAGACCTCAGGTAGATGTGGATATAGATAGTGGCTGAATGAAGATATCGTGGTTGGATGGACATTTTGGAGTGCTACCTCATCATGCAGATGATTAAATGATTAGACACCATGCTAGGGCATACATTCTCCTACTACTGGGAGGGTTTATTGTTACAAACAAATCGTTCAATTTAGATCATGTGAGGTACCTCCAGCTACTTAATGACTTAGAAAGAGTAGGCCAGTACGCATGGGGAGCAGCTTCCTTGGCATGGCTATACAGATAGTTATGCATGGCTGCCTACATCAAGTCGGGTGACATAGTATGACCTTTTGTGGTCATGCAAATCTAGGCCTACGAGCACTTCCCACATATTGGCCCACTGCTTTAACAAATCACAGCAGTTACCACGGGATACCCACTCATCGATAATTGGGATGCCACGTTTGATGTCACTCAATCCCCACACATCAGTTGTTTAAGTACAAGGGGTGTTTCGATAGATAGATTCCTAGTCAGGTATCGTTTTGTATGTTTTACTGTCCACATGTGTATAATTTCATTGTCTTTACTAATGTGTAGTGCACTTTTTTATTGAACAGGTTGTTTGGGACCCCTACTATGTTATTATGGATTCCCTACCTATCTACTGTCGGGCTGACAATGATATATGGTGTGCAAGGTTTCCTCTGGTTTGCATTCATATTATTGAGCACTACTATCCAGACTGGATGCTCAGACAGTTTGGTGGTTTCCAGGAGATCCCAGACCCTCCAGCTGATATGAAAGCCCTGCATGACTAGATTTACGAGGGTGTTCCGAGTGGAACTAAAGAGCAGAGCATGCCAAGTGGATAGCAAAGTGGGATGGCAGGCGCGATCTCATTGTCGAGATGCTAGATATCCCCACTGACACATCTGGAGATTATTTCGACTAGTACGATGTGATCACGAGGCATTGAATCCATCATACAAGGGCCATTATTTGATATATGGTAAGTTCAACGACTACATAAGGTATATATGGATATATATTGTGTTCGATATTCACTAATCTAAATGTTTGCTCTCGCTTGTAGGTAGATTTCATTTACAATCCCCGATATGCCGCAGAGAACACTCTTGTCACTACACGAGATGTCATTCATGTAGTGGAAAAGTTCATGGGGCTTACACATGCTCAGCCTATATAGAGACGAAGGCCGAGATTGAGTTATAGATATCAAAGACGAGCCTTCGCCCTCGCATGTACCCGTACTAATGAGTTTGACCTTTCACAGTTTCATCATTTCGAGCCTAGTCCATCCTCATCATCATATGCTCATCTAGATGAGACCCCAATGCCAAACATTTCATACATCGAGTTCCATACCCCTTTTGCTCCACAAAAGAAACGACCGTGACCGCCACATGATATGGGAGAGAGAATCATCCAGGTGGATCTAGACCCTATCCCATTTCGTCCTTATAGTGTTGGTCGTGGAGATGGGGATGCTACGCTCACACAGGTTGATCCATCTATAGAGTATCCCCTTTAAAATACCCATCAACGTACACCATTCCCTCATACTTTTATCAGGATGGATTAAGGAGGCGGGACACCCAACAGTAGAGATTACATAGATTTTCATCTTTTATAAGTGTTGTATATAGATTTTTATCTTTTATATTTATTGTATGTAGAATTTTCATATACTTTTGATGTAAATAACAAAATATTAATGCAATCATGTCATATTATGTTTTATGAGTTTTTTATTATGTTTGTGGTGAAAGGTTTCACAGAACTATTGTCATATAAAAGCTTGGATTGGAACTATGAATGAATGCATTGAATTTGAGAATACTATTAAAGTTGGGCTATAAAGTCTGGAAGTTGGTGGATGAATAATTTATATAACTGATCGTGTACGATTTTAATAAGTTATAACAACTAATGTAACAAGGAAGTGATTTATGAGATATGTGGTTGGGAAAAAATTTTAATTGATTGCGTCTCTTGAGGAGACGAGGTCAATAATTTGGCTTGACCTCATCTCTACAAAAAAGGAGATCAGGCTATAAAAATAAGGACCTCATCTCTTAAAAAGACGAGGTTATTAGTATCTAACCTTGTCTCTTCAAGAGAGAATGTACATCCGTAAAAATAAAAAGCTCGTCTCTTGAAGACACGAGATCAGCTACTATAGACCTCTTCTCTTTAAAAGACAATATCAACTTGTTTAAAACTAAAATTATTTTGATCCCAATGACATTTTTATAAGTTTTTCTAAAAAGTTCATCATTATTTTCCTTTTCCCTAAGAAAGACGACGGCTTGAAAACTTTGCTTCAAAAACTCAGGAAATCCTTTCGGAACCCAGCTGTTCCTTGTTTAGGAACGGAAAAACAAAATCCAAGGGTACAAAAGCTTGTCCCAAACAACCCCTCTTTAACATGCATTTTACTTGCTATTATATCAGCGACAAAGTTAGATTCCTTGGAATGTAGATCAAGCTAAATTTTTCAAAATTCTGGTAGCTTCGCCTGCAAAATGTATAATTTTTAAGTTACCTACCAAACATATAATATGAACAAAAATGGTACTAAAATATTGTCTAGTCCGATAAACCAAATGTTAATTGTTTTCTGGTTTGCCAAACTGATCTTAGAAAATACAATAGAAAAGTCGGGATAGGTGCACTGAATTTCTCCTATTTATGCCAAATTCAGGTCAAGTACACTATGTATAGAATGTTCTCAATCAAGATGAATGCTAAGTACAGCTGTCTTATAATGCCCCGGCAAACCCAACTATAGCTGGCAAAAGCATCTCAAGTTGGCGGAGTAAGATCAATTCAGACAAACATAATGGTGATATCAAAAGCCAGAAGATCCTTGGTTTGAGTTCCTGAAGCCAGGAGATTCTTGGTTTGAGTTCCTAAAGAGTCTTTAACAACTTTATCACAGCTCATAGAACCAAGAATACTCCGTTCACTATCAACAGGTCTGGCATCTTCTAGTGGTTGATGTGTATGGCGGAATATTTCAGTCACACCCAAAGCATGACAAAAGCAAGTTTTTCAGGCCGAGAAAAAGTTCCCCATACATGATTTAATATGAAAGACCTACTTCTCACTATACAGAGCTCAATATGTGCAGAGTGCCGCATACAAAACAGAGGATCTTCATTTCAGCAGGACATATTACAGTCATGAACAGGAAATGGCTCTGATAGTAGGATGCGTCTGGTATATTTCAGCCTTTTCAATTATTTCCCTTAGACCAGCGGGTCCCAGATGCATGAGGACCTATTAGGCGAAAAAATTAAATCACAGTAAGGTGAAATGGACATTCAAACAATGATTTCACACATTACAATAGACAAGCACTTGAACAAATAAATTGGCCCCTTATTATAAGAAAAGATTACACCAGATATAGTCTAGATTTTTATCCACTTAAGAGGGGTGGAATGGTGCTTTTTGAACTTTGAGAGTTCACAGTCTGGAATTTTGGCAGATCACTTTAATATTATGAGCTATTACCCCGCCATGAACATATAAGGCTCACTAACTCTGTCCTTCATTAATGTTAATGCAGAACACTCATAGCAAAGAATGCATCCTTCACAGATAAACAGATGATGCACGTCTATTGATGTTTGCCTCTTATACAAAAGCTTCTAGAACTTCTAGTGCATCCATCTCTTGATGACAACGAATTATTAGAGAACTTCTGGCCTGGCATTACATAATTTCTCACCACTTTTCAATGTTCAGAAGTGAATGGATATGGTAATGATACTTTGGCTTCTATATCTTCAGATGATATCTATATATTCTTCGGCAAAATATCAAGCCTCAACTAAGGGCTAAGTTTTGTCAATTCGAAACTGGGCATATTAGTAGCTCTGCTAGTTTTGGTGCCATTGATATCAGACAAAGACATAGAATAACTGATAAATCCAAAATTCAGAGCTATGCCTTTTCAAGACACTCAAAGATGGAAACAACTTGGTGAAACAGTCAACTGCATCAAAAGCCATAAAAGCATCACACTTCGTTGAGGACACATGACTGAAAAGGGAAATAACAACTAATGTACGTCAATTTGTAAAATATTGTTGGCTATGGGCAAAGCTGAATGGTGTTTGCTTACAGACAGGAGATATGCTCTAAGTTAGCAATCTGAACATAAAATGTGAGCCGAGAGTTCTGCTGAGACATCCAATAAAAGATGAATGGTAAATATAGGGAGAAACTTAAGAAAGGAGATTGAAGACAGTAAAGGAATAGCAAAATTTTGGAATATCTATAATATTATGCACATGAATAAGGGCCATCAAAATGTGAGGCCAGAATGTGAGTTTGACTTTCGTATATGGTACCGAAAGGGAGAGATCATATGCTAAGCCTTTGAAACAGATCAAATGCTTAGGCAGTCTTATAGGATTTTGCTCGGTTAATGAATTTGTGCTCAACTTTCTCTGCATGTAAACTAGCTCTTGAAGCTTCTTGGCCCCAAAAAAAAAAAAAAGCCCTAGCTCTCGAAGCCAATCTATCAATAGCACCATCCATTGTTCCCAAGTGTGGTAACAACTGGACTGGAAGCATGTCACAGAAAAGAAACAAGATCAACATGTCTATCCTTGTATTCCTATACTCATCTATATAGATACACACACACCTTAACATCTGGAACTATGGGCACAGAAGGCACTATTCAAGAGCAAAGACACGGGGAGCACAATGATCAAATAAGGACACAGTGGATAAGCTCCAAAACAGTTATATGTTGCCAATGTTCCAGAAATGGGAAATCTAATGGTAGAGTCAACAATGAAAATGCTAGCCAACTGGGAAGGCATAGCAGGGAGTGCATGATCTGATGGTCCCACCAAAGACAAATGCATGCGCAGGCACCTGCATGAGCACACGCACACACACACACCCAAAGAGAGAGAGAGAGAAAGAGAGAGACCTCATTTGCATCTTTGAAAGAACTGACTTTATCTTTCTCGGGCCAACATACCCTCCAACACCTAAGCACAGATAATGGGAGCAGTAAATAACATCATCCAAAGAATAGAAAGAATAATATAAGAGAAAGTACAAGATCCAATCTCATGAGTGCAAATTTGTTAGGTCATATTAAGACCCAACATGAGCAGAAGTGCCTTTTAAATTTATCTGCCACTATAAAAAGGCACTCTTTTCTTCATGATATAATGGGAATAAATTATTAGGAATATATATAAGAGGAAATTACAACAAATATTTATGTTGTTATCTTTTCCATTTATGCATGTTTCAGAAGACAGTCAAATTTTAGAATTCCCTAAAGGTAAAGGTGCCTGTCTAGTGAGGCCCAACTTTTCTTAATTTATTTGACACGCAACGAAAAATCATGCGCCCAACATTTAGTATTAGAGCTGACATGGTTCCTTGCAAATATTAGTAGTATTTACCCAGATAAATAAGCAATATCTTGTAAGGCATGAAGCCAACACCCCAATAGGAGTGCCCTTGCCATGCAAGAGCCCAAACAAGCCAATGACCATGCATTCACCCTATTGAGCACAACCTAATATGCAATCAAAATGCGTGCAGCCTAGACCCATGATCTCAATACATCATCAATTACCATGAGTTGCTGGACACAAATCTAATGCAACTAGATAATTGTAACGAACTAGCATGCAACCAATGATACGCCTGGCCGAGGCATGAGGCAGTAGGTCCATTTTGCAACTCAATGCATGTTGTCTGTTACAGGATTGGGTTTGAATTCCTCTCTTTGGTGTGCTATGGGTGAAATCGCCACTAAGTCCTTGTCTTTAATGATTTTCACCCATGTTAACCTATTTATTTTGTTAGTGGATAGTAGGACTCTTAAGAGGGAACCCCAGATTTCTAGATAAATAATAAGGAAACGTTTTGTGAAGAAATGTATGATAATTTCTTCCTTTTTTTTTTATGCTGTTTAAATACATGAAATACAGAAAATAATTGTCATGTTTGGAATAACTTTTGTATTTTCATTTGGCATGCATGAAAATAGGAACAACTTAGTATTGCTCCCTATCCACAATACATATGGAACTAACCATAAATAAAACCTGAGACAAAGACATTATGCTGCCACATATACATTATCAATGACACACATAACATACTATCACACATACTCTACCAAACAACACAATATAACTACTAAACAAATAGGATAATTATTCAAGGCTCCACTGCAGCTTGTCTTTTCTTTTCCCTACGCTTATACATGTGTTTAAAGGGCATTAAAATCTGTCAGCTACTTGTTGAGGCTGTGACATATGAACCTTTGACATTGTCCTATAGTACAATCCAATGTGTGAACTTCTCCAACACAACCTCCCATTGAGCCACCTGATTTGCAAGCACAAGCTCATGGCAGTCTCTCACAAGAAGCAGAAAATGTATTATTAGTGTTATTCTTAGTGTAACTAGAGGAAAAAAAAAAAAAAAAAGTAATTTTCTGATTATTTTATTCATGTGAAAGGATGTATATATATAAAGAAGATATATCTTCTAGGAAATAAAATCTGCCTCATAAAGCTAATTACTACTATGCAAAAATAAAAGATATTATATACTAGCTTACATATCTTAACACTCCCCTCAAGTTAGAGCGTAAATATAAATCTGCCCAACTTGTTATAGATATTATTGCCCCCATTATGTTATAGATATATTGACTCTATATCATTCAAAGCTTTAAAGATATGTAACAGCTATTCTCCAGTCTTGACATACCCTGTAGAAATCAACTTTTGTTATATCTCCTAAAGAATGAAATTATAGTCGATTTCAACATGTTTAGTTCGTTTATGAAACATGGGGTTAGATGCAATATGAAGAGTCACCTGATTATCACACCACAACCGTGCAGGTATTGGTTCCTTAAAACCAAGTTTTGTAAAGAGCTAGCAAATCCACATCATTTCACATGATTATGCCATAGTCCTATATTCGGCTTCTGCACTCGAGCAAGACACTATAATTTGTTTCTTGCTTTTCCAAGAAATGAAATTACCTCTAGTGAACACAATATCCTATGATGGATTTTTTTGTCTATCTTAGACCTGCAGAATCAGCGTCTAACTAACACTCAACACAATTATGTCCATAATTTTCATACGCTGATCTAAGTCTTGAAGCACCTTTAAGATGGCACAGATTTTGTTCAAAAGTTACCTAATAATGCATAGAATTTTTCTCAATGGTATCAAGTACTCTGGCATTGACTCTCGAAAGCTCAAATCAAGAGTCTCACGTGCCAAGAAGAAGAAAAAGAGTAGACATTGGTCTAAGACCTAGTGTAGGGGCTTGTTGTATGCTCTTTTGTTTTATAGGTTGTGATTAATAGTTTGTCCTGATGTTTGTCACTTTGACAAGGTGACTTTTGTATCACTTTTGTATCTTTACCTTTTTTTTGGGGGGGGAACTCTTAACCTAACCAAAAAAAATAAATAAATAAACTGACTTATAACATTATCTGGATATGTAATATTGGGACGAGTCATTATGAGATAATTTAATTTCCTAACCAATCTTCTATATCTTTCAAGATCCTTAAAAAACTCTTCACCCTTGATGAGTTGTAAATTAAGTGTTATTGAGATATTGCATGGTTTTTCCACTAACTTCCTTGTTTCGAATAATAGGTCAAATACATATTTTCATTAAGACAAGAAAATACCTTTCTTGTTCCTCATCACTTCAAATCCAAGAAAGTACTTTAAAGAGCCAGATCATTCATTTGGAATTGATTGTGAAGAGATTTTTTGAAAGAAGATATTCCTCTTTCATTACTTCCAATAATAATTATATCATCCACATGAACAACAAGAACAATTCCAAACGAAGAATATCTATAAAACACCAAGTGATCGTACTTATTTTTTATCATCCTAAACTTTTCAACTACTTAACTAAATTTTCCAAACCAAGCACGGGTACTTTACTTCAACCTATATAAAGATTCTAAGGGGGATAGTCTATCATACACAATATTGAAGCTTAGAATGACTCTCCCATCTTTCAAAAACTTCCCATATTGTCTAGAAGCGTTTCCGATTCCCAGGTAACTATGGAGGCACACATCACCCTATTTAGGCCGTATAATGATAATATATAAAAAGGTAGTAAACTCTACTGGCAAACTCAAACCATTCGTCTTTACTACACAGTAGTACTTGGAATTATAGTTAAGTATAACATGGTATTTTCAAAAGAAAAAGAAAAACCCTCGGCTCACATATTCCCATAGATCCCAGCTGCTACCTAGTACTAATTTGTGGCATTCCTCAACCCAGTCTCTGCCAGAGGTGACCTAACACTAACAAACTATAAGAGGCTGAACAACCATCATGATTGTTAAAATCGTGATTTTACTATTCACTAGAATGTATAGAATTATAGAATTGTATAAAATTGTGCAAAATCGGTAAAATTATAAATATATAGAATCGTAAACCTAAATTCATAATTCTACCTAAAGTCTGCACTTAAATAATGTTCTATCCATTTTAATTGAAAAAAAACACATAATATAATAAATTCGTAGAATCGTACATTTGATTCGCGATTTTGACAACCGTAGCAACCATAACTCAGTGAAGTATAGTTCTCACTCCATACAGTTCAAAAAAGACAAGCAAGTTATTTAGGAATCATATGCATAGGCAACCAAATGAACACACATATAGTAACTATATGGATAACAAATTTACACCATCCAACAAGGGTTAGGAAAAATCCACTTCCATCAGCTCCCAAGAAACCCCGTTGCTTTGGGACCTAAATTGCCAAAACACCATGGTTATTGTAATAGTTTAAAATAATGTTTATATATATATATATATATATATATTCCCAAAGAGGCATAGTCCTAGCTAATGACACTGGCACGGTTCTAAATAGCAGACCATATCCCTAAATATAACTTAATTCCCATCGCTAGGATAGAGCCCATGGTACGTGTGGGCACTTTATGTTCACAGTCCATCCAGCTCATTACGTGGTGATAACGGCCTTCAAAATGCAATTATGCTATGCATGATTTCCATTCATTACTTTCAGCCAAATAATTTAAGTATGTTTTATTTTAATGATCAAACAATTTAGGAGACACTCACATTGTCAACTATGCTAATTAATCACAAAATAGTTGTTTTAATAAATTAAAGTAATTTGGCACTACAAAACAGCAAGCACAATGCAGTCACATGAGCTCACCTAACCCCACATACAAACCAGTTTATGAAGTTAATTAAAATTGCTATAATCTACATGTACAAGTACAAGCAGATATAGAGATCATAGGATGTACACTCACTTAGCCATGCCCATCAAGTATTGTAATAGTCAATTGGTAGATCTAATCAAGGAAGGATATACAACCGCAATATGCGAGATGGGACGGAGCGTAATATTTACAAACCTCAAAACTATGGAAAAGCACTAAGTTGATTACAATCAAGCAAACAAACAAAAGCAAGATGGAATTGGGAACTATTTATGACAAAAACATAATTTAAGATTTGTCTTGCTAGAGCACAAGAGTTGAGGAAGTATTGCCCAAGTCTAGCAAAGTTGCAAGCACACCAAATGCAATTGAAGGCAGTAGATAGGGCAGCACATCTTCCATTGGCAGTAGGATTTTTAGGTGCAGCAATCAGACAATCCAAAGCGCCTTGCCACAATAAGAAAGATGCAGGGCAGTCAACGGAGCAAGCCACGTCCGTCCAAACCAACCGAGAGAAGGGCACGAGAAGAAAAGGTGCTCACGGGTTTCAAAACAAGTGGAACAAAAGTAGCATGGAGTAGTGGTCATACCCTACTGGTACAATTTGTCGAAAGTGTATAGCTTCTTACTAACAGCAAGCCCATGATGAAACCATACCTAGGGATAATATCCTTGTTCCAAATTAGTTTAAACCAAGGAATTTTTAAGCCGTTCAATATAAACACTTGGTATGCACTTTTGATAGTAAAGTGCAAATATTGGATTTACATGGCTTCCATATCAGTCTATCTTCAGTGGATGGATTAGGACAACATTTGAAGGGATGTTGAAATTTTCCTAAAAAGGAGATGAAGGTAAGTACCAAGAACCATTATCAATTAAAAAGAAAACTCTAGTATTTAAAGGAAAGCCCAAGGAAGCTATTTCCCTCGCATTAAAACTGTTAAGGAGTGGCCCTTGAGGAAGCCAGTAGTCAACCAAAGGAAGATAGATACCCATTCCCAATAGACCACGAAAAGAACTACCGAACTAAACTACACAACTTTAAAAGTTTCCGCCAAGGCCATCTGCAAATAGGAGGGATCTTAATTTCCCAAAAACTTCTTCCTTTAACAAAAACTGTGTGAACCCAATCTACCCAAATGCCTCTAAATCCTCCATTACAAATGTGTAATATATGGTTTAATTGGGTAGTCTTATTCCAAGCTTCCAATTTAGAAATCCCAAGTCCTCCTTCCACACGAGGAGAGCACATACTTCCCATTTTACTTTAGCTTTAATGGTTGTATCTGGCCTTCCACTCCATAGAAAATTTCTCATAAGCTTTTCCACTTCCAAAACAACTTTCACTTGCATAGGAAAAATCATAGATTTTAAAAGCTGTAGTCTATCCAAAAAAAAAAAGGAATTTGGACATCTAAGCTTGTAAACGTGAAGTAATCTTGAGAATCAACAAATCACAATCTTCCCTCCTTTGTTTGAAGGATACAAGTGGCACACCGAGGTACCAGATTGGAAGTTAACCTTTCTGGAAACCCAGGACATTAAGAGCTGCCTCCTTAGTAAGAAGATCTACATTAGCAAAAAAGATCATACTCTTTTCTTCATTAGCACAAAGCCTAGATAATTCTTGGAAATTCTTCAAAGCTTACTGAATGACCGAAATAGAGTGGATATCTCTTTTACAAAAGATCATAAGATTATTAACAAAGCATAAGTGAGTAATCCTATCTCGCTTACAACACCAATGATAAGAGAAAACTGGATTACAAGAGAGGAGAGGTATGAGGTTAAAAGATAGTGAAGAGACTAGAATTACCATTCATATGATCAGTAGCACCTAAGTAAATTACCCATTATGACGTGGAGGACAATATACACTCGTCTAATAGTAGTGATACATAGAGATGAATACTTCAATGCTTCTCGATACGACAAAAATTGTAACTGTCTGTTTCGATGGTGTGACGATGATTGTTGCAATGCGAGCCAAATGAGATATTTGAGATTTATCCCAATAATTTCCAACAAGTGCACATATTATGATCATGCTTGCAGCAAGAATACTAATCAACTCCCCTTGAATCTTGGCTTCTGTTACATCTTTTCTGATTCTCAGCCATGAGACACCATAGGATAACAACCCTTTGTTTTTCCTTAACAATAACTAAAGAAAACATATCTCCACACAAGGAATACCAGCTTTGAAAGGGTCGATGACCTCACAAAGATGATCTAAAAATTCTCTTGTACATGTACAAGCCCAAAAATTATCTTCCAGTGGAAAAACACAATAGGAAAAAAAATACCCTTACTAGTTTCCACAACAGCACAACAAAGTCAACACAATGGATTTTAAAATGAAAAACACCAGCACACGCAAACCAATGAAAAACACCAGAATGCGCACACTTCAACAACATACAACCTGACAAGATGATCAATGGAAACAAGCGACTTCAATAAAAGTAAGAACAGCCTTACCCAGATGAGGTCAGACCTTTAAGGTGGCAGGAACTCGCCACACGCACTTCCACACAATGATAGAGGACGAAACAGAAAGCTTGAAGCAGCCTCACACTCGCACCGAACAGACATCAGATTTCGGAGGGCAAGGGGTTGGCCAGCAGGGTTTCTTCCTAAGTGGGCGGGGTTTCTTCCTAAGGGGGTGGCGAGAAATAATATGCACTCTTTGGGGTGTGATAAAGATCTAGACATTGCTCACCAAGGCAACTGGGGAAAAAAAAAAAACCTAAAATAAAATAAAATAAAAACTAATTTTCCTTAGCTCTGATACCATGTAGCTAGAGAAAAAAAGAAAAAAAAAAAAAGGAATAGTAAATTTATAATTATTTCACTCATGCGAAAGGATGTGTATATATACAAGACTGATATATCTATTTTAGGAAAAAATCTCCCTAATAAAGCTAATTTCTACTGTACAAAAATAGAAGATATTATATACTAGTTTACATATCTTAACACTGATAGTTCTTGAACAACTGATCAAAACTAGCTATCAAATGATTCTTCCTCAAAAAACATCAATGCTTTAATAATCTGTTTTACCATTGACTAGGTCCTGCATCCGGCTCATGAAGCTTCTTATGAAATCCTCAAATATACATGACCAGGAATTAGGGACAAAATATAAGGCTGGTTTATAAATGTCTTCTTAATAAGTTCTCTCTTAGAGTAGCATTCATACTAAAGCAACTCAATATAGTTAGCCAGGCAGTGAGAATAGCCGCATCCAGAACATTACATGCAAGAATGCAACATTATCATAAAACTAGAGGCATTCAAAATGATATGTGAGTTGCAAGCTGTTTTAGCAAATACCGGAGGCACAGACAAATGGAGCTTTTATGTAGATAAACAAACTTTGAGATTTCAGTCTAAGTCTAACCGTTCTTTTCCAAGCCGCCGAGCTAGCTCCTCTGCTAAAGCATGGCCAGGTCTATCATTGTCAGTTGCCAATATAATGCGAGAAATCTAGCATAATCAGTAAACAAACAGAAAATACAGATATGAGAGCAAATTACACTTAAATTACAACAGCTATACTGCAAAGACAACAGGCAAGTTTGCATACCCTATCGAAGTAATCCTTGCAATTCCATAAATATCGAAATGCTGCATCCTGTCACGATTAAACATATTATGCAATTAGAACACAGAAATAATTAAACATAGTAGCATTGCGACTATGTGACAAAATTATCAGATCTAACAGCAATCAAAACAGAAATTACTGTAGAAGATACAATATGCAACTTTTCCAGACTTTCATTGCTGACACTCTCTCTCCGCCCCACCCCAAAACCACAAACAGATTATCAGAGCATTTGCAGGTTCCCTAATTTAGCAACACTCATATCCACATCAAAGTGCTGAAACTGCAGAATCATAATGCACAAAACAGAATCGGTGCTCCCATACTTTGGGTAAAAAGTAAATTCCATTTTTTTAAGCACAGTCAACTTATTTCTTGTAAGCAATGGTGCTTCATGATGGTTTCTTTTCCACAAAGGACCATCCTACTGATAAGAACAGGCAGTCTGCCAGATACATTTCATCCACGTTCAAAACACAGATAGTAATGTAAATCTGGGCAGTGATTTATGTGAACCCTTGCGCTTTCATAATCCACATCTACGTAAATTCATGTATCAGCAAGTTGACCAAATTGAACCGACTGATTTCACCATTTTTCATTTTGGTTCAAGAAAATATACAAACCTCAGTTCAAGGTCTTCAAAGAAAATATAAAAGGAAACATAATATTTGGTTGGGTTCTGTATCAAACTGGGCTGCACCCACCCTGCAGCCAACAATTCTTTAGCATGTTCAAATGCATCAAGTAAATGAAAATCTATCAAGCCAGATCGGTACCTTCTCCATGGAGGGTAGTTCTTTAGAAGACACCTTGGCAGGGGCACCACCTGGGACACTTACACAATTGACAAATCCAGCTTCCTCCACTGAAAGTTTATCTAATTCACCTTCAACCTATGAATATCATTTGAATATGTTGGTTACGGTGAGGAGGGGATGTGAGTGGAGAGAGACAGAGCGAGTATAGATTCCAGAAATTACCACGATAACATCATCGACATTGACAATATCATCAAGTCCATATAAGATTTTTTCAGTACCTTTTTCCTGTACTCAACAGCAGATGGAGAAAAGAAGTCAAAATATGCTGCTATACAAACTGATGATAATAGACATTGGGAGAGCTGCTATAAAGCTATGAATTAGGTATTGATAAGAACAGTGCAGTCAAGTGTAAGATATTTTTTAACAGAATAATTGAGAAACCAAAAGATGACTACAAATGACTTGGCATTTCATCCTTATGCTTGTATACAGTATTTCAATTTTCACTCAAAGCCTTTTTGATCAGCATGGAGGGCACATCCTAGATCTGAGAAAGAGGCAAGAAATAGTTCAATGCGACATTACACACTAATGCTATCTATGGCCTTTTCGACAACTAGAACATTTATGGAATTAAAACATTAATTAAGTTTTATTTCAGCTCTATATATGCCAAAATTCTTTATAGTTTAAAACCATGATTCCACTGTACAGGGATGCTATAAAGGAACATTGTCATGTAGGCCTCAACTCTTATAAGTTATGCATGAAAAAACTATGATCTTATTGCTTAGTCCCAAAGGGAAAAGCAGCATCTACATGAAAGACACTATCATAGTTAGCCAAATAAAAATGTAAATCGTACATAATGATCAATTATTGCAAATAAGAAGTAATCTTGATGTGTTGATAAGATATCAAATTTAATGGTTTCCTAGAGCAATCTGCACCATCCTGGATATGTGTTTCGGTAGCATGGACAGAATCATTTTCCTAAAGGGACTACTAAATTGGACCAGTGAAAAAAAAAACACCAAATGATATGGATCCAGCATGCATATCATTCCAGCTGATCTTCCAGGGGATGTCTGGTCCTTGAGTAGAAAATTGTTTCAAAACCATAAACCGCTTCATAAAAAGCAAATGGCTTTGGTCAATGTGTACTCTACAGTCACATATTATAAATCAGGCAAAGCAACACATGTGTACTCTACTGTCACATATTATAAATCAGGCAAAGCAACACATAGTTTGCAGCCTCCCCGATGCAGAGGCTTGTCACATCAGCCTGGAATGTTTTAGAACAGACAAGCTGAAGAACTTGATTTATGCTTTTTACTTAAATTATTCCACATTTTGATAGTATATCAGATGATCAGATTATTCAATTTTACTTCATTGCCAATGATTTTACTCATTATCAATTAATATTTTGCAGCATCCCAATGCATCAAAGGAAAAAACGGAGTGGAATATGATGTCTCCATCACATAATTAATCATATTTAAAATTAAAATTAGCACCACAACTATCTAATATAAAATTTTAAACTTATAGAGATAATGTAAGCTATTATATTTGTTATATGACACTCCCTTCACTTGTGAGCGGAGACTTTGATTTTGACTAAGACCTATCAAATGAATGACTTTATTTTAATAGGGTTATAATGAGTGAGCAGAAATTTGAACTCATGACCTCCTAGTTGATATCATGTTAAGGTTAACTCCATAATCATCTAATCGGGTCTGTTTGGATAGTCTGTTTTTCATCGGTATTTATGTAAGTATCTGTATCATATTAGTATTTGGTCCATTTGATCAGTTTATGAGTAAAAATATCTATTTTTTATATGTAACTATTTTTTACAAACAACTTGTATAAAAATAACAAAAAGAGAAGTTAAAACAATAGAAAGATGATGAAACAAATAGACCTAGCTTAAGTTTGTAAATATGGTATGAGCTATTATATTTATTATAGTACAAATCACTGCTCGTTCACTTTGCTGTAATTGCAATTCTATTATAGTTTTATTCCTTATGAATAGTTATTATGACGTTTAGTTCATTGAATAGCGATTCCACGATGAATCTCTATTATACAAAACATTAATAGTCATTCTTTATTCAAAGTATGAATATTAATTCAATGCTGGAACCGTCTTTTTTTCAAAATACCACCATTTAATAAAAAATTAATAAAAAAATCCTATTACAGTTCTATTTCATTCCTTCATAATAGAAATTACATTACAGCCACATTCATTCAGCGAAGTAAATGAGCCGTAAAGACCTTTCACCATTGATGTGATTAGTTACTCATGCTATATATATATGGAGAAAGTTGACAAAAAAAAAATAATAATAATAATTCAGTTTTTCCAGACAATGTTTCTTCAAGGTGCATTGATGGTATCGACATGTTCTGGATACAGTTAATTATCATATAACGAACCAAGTGAAACTTGAAACTTTGAGTAAAAGGCCACCAAAAGATGAATAATTCTATTAACATTTAACTGAACATCAGTTCACTTACCTGCCAAAATTTTTTCTCAATGGTGCGGTATTGCAACCCACAATTTGTCCATTTTTTCTATAGGTAAAAGCCATTACTTCCTGCAACAAAAATGCAAAAAATGGTTATGGACTGGAACCCTCAGATCTCCTTGAAATGGAAACAGCTGATAAAAAGCAAAAATATATATGGGATGGCAAGTAATAATTTTATTGTTACATAAATTTCCATGATATGACAGAAAGATAACCAACATAAGCAAAATTAATTGCTCATGACTTTTAAGCAATTAGACAAATTTTGATTCCTGAGAGCAATAAAATTTATTACTAAATTTGTGGTGAAACTTTGCTCTTTCAGTGAAAGGAAGCAAAATTAAAGTAGGCAATAACTACAGCCATCAGTAGGTCTAGGATAGAGAATCCAGAAGGGAGATAAACATCTTTTGGCTGCCTCCAGAGGAAAGCTAGTAGGGATCTTTAAAGAAAATTAATACTATTATGAGCCTAGCAAAACAGGAAAGTAATAAGGATTGTAATGAGCATTTTAATAAAGGGTTAATATTACAAATAGTACCTGAACTTCAACAAAATATATAATTAGGTACCTAAAGTTTGAAATTGATCAATTTAGTACCTACATTTTGAAATTGATTAGTTTGATACTTAAAAGAACTTGATAGAGATACTATTGATAAATTTAATAACTTAAAAAACTTTTCGTGCACACTAACAATACCTCTATCAAATACCAAACTGATCAATTCAAACTTCAGATACTGAGTTGGTCATTTTCAAAGTTCAGGTACCTAATTACATATTTTGCCAAATTTAAGTACCATTTGTAACCTTAAACCTTTAGTAAATAGGTAGGTCAAGAGAAAGGAATGTGACTTGTATAAATATGGCATTGTAGTGAGTAACAATGATACAAGCAAAAGTATTATCAATATTATATCTCAATAATTCTTAATTAGTAACTTGGGTTTTCTATGGATTGGAGTTCTTCCTATCAAGACCCCAACCCAATTCACAGTAGGTTCCACCAAGAAAGGTAGTGACACAAAGGCAAATCCATTCTAAGGGTAGGATGCTTTCTACTAATTAATTGCCTACTGATACAAACAGGATACAGAAAACTCAATCTATAGTCCAAGAATGAATAAAAGCAATCTAGAGATTAGAGCTTACCAATAGGTAGATTCAGCTCCCACAATCTCCCGATTCTGTTTCTAAACAATTATGTAACCCCATCTCCTCTTCTTTGCTACTTCTATTTATATATCCCACTAACTATAGTACACGTCAGCTATTAAACTCCGAACTAAACATAACACCAAACACAACACTCCACAGACTACAACAAAACAAAATACTCTACTAAGCGCCATGCTCCTAATACAACATCACACAACACAAAATACTCAAAACACAAAACCACTCAAACATGCTCACAAACATCAACTCTTAATCCTCCTACTATACACTTGTAACATTGGTTTGTGTACTCTAGGTAATGTATCACCTACTATGTTATCGTGTTTGTAACAAAAACCATGAAATTTGAAGGCTCTAAAATAGAGATGGAACTCCGCTCTAAGTTCCATCTCATGAGAGATGGTATAGTGTCAAACTTCTGCAGATTATCATGCAACACTGGCTTGAGGTGCACCACCTAATTTACTGAGATAATCTACATCTAATGAGCTCACACAACTTCTTGATGGTTACTCTTTTCAAAGATTACAAACTGATTTAGCCATAAATTAGAAAATTATTACATAAGAGAAGATTAAGAAGCATCTTTTTAATAAGTTACACTCTGCTTGTAATCGTGATTGCCCCAAGAGCAGATAAATACTCCATCGTCCTTGAACCAAAGAAAGATACAGAGGAAACAAGTTCTGTTTATTGTTTATGAAGTGCCAGCTGTTTTTATATGGAGATTGGTGAAGAACTTTAGAAGTTTCCATGTGTAGTCTTTAAGCACTAACAAACTCATCTGTTTAACCATAGTATTAAAGCCACAACACTGTAATCCCGTATCCCTAACCCCACCAACCATTATTGCAGCAACACAATTTCTGTTGTCCATATCTTTCTTTATATCAATCATTGTTCTATTATTATTCCTAACGTAAAGGACTAATTTTATTGCCTCACTGGGTCAGGGCCACTACCTGACTTTGTACGATCTTTATTTACCACAGTAGCTTCTGTTTGAGATGAACAAAGGTTGTTGTACCATTGGAGAACAAGAAGAGACAAACCATCATACAAGATCAAGCTTAGTTGTGGAAAGAGTATTAGAGCAGGTCTCTGATACTGTTCATAAGATGCTTGCTATCTTTATAATTTTGTAATCTTCATTCACTTCTAGTAAGTTAGCAACTTTACGAGTTTCCATATGCAGCATTTCACCACTGTCCATGCATCAATGAGTTTGTACTGAGCAAGGAATAATTCTACTAGTTTATTTCCAAGTAAGCAAGGGATAGAACTAACCCATACACACACACACACACACACACACATATAAAAATACTAAGTAACCAAAAATAATAAAGCTAGGGACAGAGCCTCTAACATCTTTCAATTTTAACTTCTTATTCTTGTTTTCATTTAAACTACTATCCAAATTTTAATTGTTGTATCAGAGAAGGTAACATGATCTGCTTTGAAAACACAAAAATGCACAGATTAATGGTAGGGAAAATGGGAAAGATTGCATGCAGTCTTTCAGATTCAAAATTTATGCCATGATAGAGACCATATTGTTTGTTGCAATTACACTAATCTCATCTCAGGTTTTGTATAGTGAATGAGCTAATAAAACATCAAGCATTCCTGGGATCACATTCTCCCAACTTAAAAAACCCATTATGAAGATGAGATATTTTTTTGCTTTCCTAGAGTATCATGTTGACAACTTCAGAAAACCAGAAAATTCTGAGATATTTGAATAGAAGACACAGCATGAGTGGGGTGCTGCTACTTAAACCTGCTTGGCCGGCATCAATTTTGCAAGTCTCCCTTTAGTGCTTCTCATCATATAACTTAAAATCAACTATGAAAAATTCAATAAGTTGGATTACAATTACAGGAGGGAGAAACCATAACAAACACAATAGACGAAGTGCAGGAATTACCTGGTCATGACCTATCTGCCTGACACCATTCCTTGATAGAGTTTCCTCAGATACCATTCGCTCTGCAAAGTACTCAAGTAACTAATAGGAAACAAATTGCAGAAGTTATCAGTGTCCACTATTTAGTAATTCCACACAAACAATCTGAGAACAAAAGATAATGACATCAAGCTCAGGTTCTTCACAGACAGTAGGATGCCATTAATGGGAATTTTGAGGTGAGTGATAAAAGCATTAACAAGCACATCCTTAGGTTCACTGGATACATTTAAACAATTACACTAGCTATCAGTAATTACATCAAAACTTGCATTATGTGCAACTGGGTTCACAGAAAAGGATGATGCCATTTAAAACAAATTCATTCATTGATACTCAAGGTGATGGGCTATATCAAGGTCAAACATAATCGAGGAAACTGACACGAAACAAACCACAACAAAAAGGCCAAAATGAAAGTGAGTTTTGCTAGAAGAAAGAGGAAGTACTGATGGGGTACACAAGACCTAAGAACGATAGAATCAATATAAGGAGATCTTGACCTTTAGTTTAGCAAACCAAGAATCAAAGGTATATGAAAACCTAGACCCATTGATTAGAAGATTAGTAACCCACCGAATAGAAAACCTAGACCAATTGGCTATAATCGAACTAAAAACCTAAGCTATAATGAATGCCACAAGAATCACGCAAGTTCTTAATAAGTTCAAATGAATTTAAAACTCAAGTTAATATCAATGTTAGAAATCACCAAACTGAATAGTTCATTACAAATTTGACCTGCATATAAGCATAAAATAAATTTCACGTAATCTATATAAAAAAGGAAACTAAACGAAATCCCATAAACTAAGAAATAACATAAGGAGAAAATAATTTTAGATAAGAAACGAAATAAATTCTCCAATAGCAATTGTCAGCAATGGCTTATTCCATGACATAACCTAACCCATAACTCTTAAATATACTTAGAAGGATGCAAAATAAAATAAAGATAGATGACATAACCTGTTATGAAGTAGCAAGCGTTTGAGCATCCAGCCCAATCAACATCAGCAAAAGTAATCAGAGATGTATGGGATGAGCAAATGAGTGTAAGGCCCAATGCTGGTGTGCCTCAAAGACATCGGAGAACAAGCTCTACTGACTGCATGTGAACTGTAGAAGGATTATGCGAGTATTGGCTACACTGCTTTACTGCATAGATGATGTCGGAGTGGGTAACTGTGACGTATTGGTGCACCAGCAATAAGGTTTGATAATGAGGGGCCACCATAGCACTGAGATGACTTCGAGGTGATAAGGACAAGGTGGTTATGACTGGTTTCAGTAGATGTATACAATAAAGTTTGAGACTGGGGACAAATTGAGATTGAAACAGGTGGATACTATGAGTAGCATAAGTAAGACAAATGCTAAGAAAGAAAGAAATGCAATGGCCTAAGGTCTTTCATGGCAAGATGACAAGAGAAGACCGATATGTAGTGATTTGAGAGAGTAGTGCCATTGCCAGAGAATATAATATCATCAACATAAAGGACCCTGTTGTTGAATCCCTATGTAAGATGAGCATAGACGTAGCAGATGTATTTTAGTGAATCTTCAAGTGTAATAGAAAGCTGCTAAAATGATGGAACCAAGCTCAAGGACCCTATTTCAAGATATAGATATACTTATTCAGGTGGCATACACAATGTGGATGATGATGATGAAGAACAAATTAGGGGGTTGTTCCATGAAGATTGTTCATTGAGGCAGCCATGTAAAACAGCATTATCGATGGCATGAAACAAGACAATGAATGGTGATGATTTGATAATTGAATTGAACAATTCCATATAGTTGATGTCTCAATGTTAAGTGAATCCTTGAGAATGAGTCAAGCTCTGTAGTGCTCAACTTGTCTTTCAGCATTATGTTTTAATCTAATATTCCAAGTACTACCAGCTATGTTTTGGGTTGGGTGTGTGAGAACTAAAGTCCAGGTGTTGTTTTTGAAAAGAGAGTCAAACTTTTCTCTCATGGCTACTACCTACTTTGGGTAAACATGGGCAGTAGTTTTGTATTAAGCCTTAGAAGCAGAGAAGTAGGGATGAGGGTCAGGATGTTATGAGGCTTTGTGATGCTAGAATTAAAACGTGTATGCATGGAGGGTGTGGGTTGTAATGAGGAAGGCTAAAGAGGATTATAGGGTAATGGTGGCTGGGGCAGGTAAGCCTGTAGGTGTTGTGTTGAGAAGGTGGAAGGAGTGACCAAAGAATTATTTGATGTGATTGTTGATGCAGATAGTGCAAAGGACAAGTAAGTATGAGACTTGGAGCAATGATGGATGTACATGATTGGTTGGTGGAGATTGATAGGTAGAAGGGAAGAGAAGATGAGTGAAATAGTGACTAAGTTTGACACTGCCAAGTTGTGAGTGATACATTACCAAGAGTGTATAGACCTATGTCAACGGTCTATAGTAGGAAAATGAAAAGGAGGTCTGTGTTGTGTTGTAGTGTAGTTGTGTTGTGCGTGTCGTGTGAATGTGCTGTGCCAATGTGTTGTGTTAAGTGTGGTATTTTGTTTGGGGTGCTGATGTGGCTATTAGTTAGTTAATAGCAGTATATAAGTATAAATAAAGTTAGTTAGGGGAGAAAGAGGCAGGAGAGAATTACAAAGCAAGCTTGTTAAGATTGCATGAGTGGGAAGATCCACATTGGGTAAGCTCTGCTTTCTTGGCCATTCTTTGTTATTGTTTGGCTTGTCTTTAGGTTTCCCTTGGTTTGTATCAGTGAGAGCTTGAGGAGGTTTGGGAGGGTTGTGCATGGAAGAGGGAGAGCATAGAGAGAACAGGTGTTTGGGGAGTTGGAAGCTGTGAATCTTTTTGGCAGGAGGAGAGGATGACATGAGCTGTGTGTTGGAAAGTTTGAATCATGAAGGACCACATGGCAACTTACGTAAACCTGGCTAATGGCAGCATCAAGGCAATGATAGCCTTTGTGGAGGGTTCATTAACTGCTCGCAGAGAGTAGAGCAAGCTTATCCTATTAATATGGACTTATTTAATTTTAGATTAGAAGTTGCCATCACTAAATCCTATTAATATATACTTTGAAGTTAAAAATTTCGAACAATCTAAACTTCGAGAAATACCTGTAACTCGTAGAACTAATATTTTAGGATTGTCTAGTAAATTTTAAATTATATGTTCACTTAAAAGAGAGTTCACTGGAGTTGTCTAGAACTCATCTCCAAAAAAGACAAACAATTTATCACATGACGAGTTTATTGAATTACACTTGTCTCTTCGAGAGACCAATTCATTATAATTCAAACTCATCTTCTAAAAAGACGAATTCAAATATACCTATATTTGGGAATTATTTTCAACCCGATGATATTTTTGTAATTTTTTTATTAAAATATTTTTTTCCTTTTCCCTATATAATTTTGTTATCTCCTTTTTCTTTCATTTTTTTTTTCCTTTTTTTTCCAAAAATATCTCTATAATAGCTCAAATCAATTAAAAAATCATAATAGTAATGATGATAATTTAAGGAGGGAAAAAACACTAGCTACATGGATTCTTACTTCTTAAATAAAGATGGAAGGCAAACATTCATTAGTTTTTACATAGCAATGATATCAAGGTGGGGTCTTATAAGGTATCTGGGTGGCTTCAGGTTCTATAAAACACATCCTAAACTTGGATTTTGTACAGAATTAACATTTTTTTTAAAACTTAATCTCAAAATACGTTACTTTTTAAACTTATTTCACATATAATTCGCCAAAAACGCATTTAGTGAGTGCGCTCGAAAATTTATACTAATAGCGCACTCACTGAATGCATTAGAGGTGAATGTAAATTTTTTTTTATTATAATCAAATGCATTCGGTGAAAGAATTGATAGAAGTTTTTTTTTTTTTTTTTTCCAATTTACTCAGACGCATTCAGTGAATGCATCTATTCTCTTTTTTATTTTGTCGAGCGCATCCACTGAATGCATCCAGTCCTATTTTTTCTTCTTTTTTTTTTTTTTTTGGTCTGACACATTCTGTGAATGTGTTTTAAAGCAATGATGTTCTTTTTTTTTTTTTTTAAGAAATAGCCTGCATATAAACACATATGTTCAACAATGAGAATGTTTTCATCAATCATACCTGCAATGTATTCAAACATCAACTTTATCTCAATGATACCTGTAGTGCGTCTAACTACAAATATCACATCCATGACAACAATAATCACAAGAAGGATAGTAAAAACAATACACCCAATATTGACATCAGCAATCTAACTCCAACATCAGTCTAACTTGCATATAACTATACGGTACATATAAAACTCCAATATTAATCAACACTTCCCACCCAACACACAACAACTCCAGTGAAGCGATGACCAAACTTATTATTGCAATATAAGCAATTAGAATCCAAATGGTAAGAAGCATGTAATTACATTTTAATAAGTGTTTAAATACAAATTACACAAATCAGAAACTGTCTCAAATACGGTAATCAAAACATAAACAATGAGAAGAGCAATTGGTCTTTTTTTTCTTCGAACGTCTGGTGAAAGTCTTTTCAAATCTCCTAAACATCGACTCCTTCTCCTTGCCTCCATCCTAATGATCATTCATTTGCTCAATCGCTACACCAGAACCATCTTTAAAATCCCTATGGGCCACTGGACTGTAACATGATGGAAGTAACTGTTGTGTCAGCTGTGTTTCTCCTTCTCCAATATCTGGCTCATCTGCAATATAAAGAGGCCGCTTTCTATAGAGTGCTGAAGGAGTAGCAGTTGACTCATATAAATCATAACTGTATGAAGGAGTTACAAATGTTGTAGGATCATACACTGAATTGCCCATAAAATCACCCAGGTATGAACTATTATCCAGGTATGTGCTACCTAAAACCACATCGTGAAATGATGCATGCTTGGAGTATTCTTTCTAGGTGGGTATAAAGGAAATGCTTCAACACCTTCCATAAGGCCTATCTGACCTTCGACAACTTGAACGCTGTGATTCAACATTTACTTTAGCTCCTTCCTCTGCGCAGGGTACCTAGGCTTTCTCCCTTTGATGTCCACCTACAGGTGGATACATCCCAATCTCATTCTCCTCCTCTGCAGTTGCCATTGACTCATTTGCAAGGCATGTATATGATCCAAACAATCTGATCAACTGATCTCTCCCATTGTGTTGATCTACAAAATTAAAGAAATAATCATTTTAAGAGAATGTGCTATAGGATAACATTGAAAGTAATTATAATGTTCAGGATCTAACCACGTGTCCAATCAAGGCTTTTGTGTAGGAGATATATCTACGTATGATGAACAAATACTAGTTCAAATATTCTACATCAATGTCGGGTCCCTCCACAATTACAACAAGTTATGCATGGTGCTCTTACCACAAAGCAACATATGCTAAGTGAAGCTGCTACCAATTTGCATCTAACCTGCCCATGGGTCAATGTCATGGAGAGCTTTATCCATGTTAACATTTTCCAGTATGTGCTGAAGACCTCCAAACTGTCGTGCCACTCTTTCCGTTAAGTGTCATTCAATAATGGCAAAGCAAATAAGCGGAACACGAGCTATCTATGTTTGTCACCCTACAATAAAAAATAGAGGAAGTCTCTCCAACAAATTCTCAGGGTATGGCTGCCAGTCTACCTACATTCAATGAAAGGGTAAGCATTAAGTTAATAAGGAGTTAGCAACAAATACAAAAAAGTCTTTAATAAAACGTTTCATGTGTTTTACAAACCTGGCGAGGTGAGAGTCGATCCAGAGCTAGCCGATATGTGGGGACCACGTGTGTAAAATGGTGTGTAGTATCTCTTATTCGCCATCTACACACTAGTGGCTAACCAGCAAGTACCACCATACCATACCTACTACGATGAGCACACTGGGAGAATCTATCTCAACCCCACACTTGTAGCAATACGACTGCTCTTACCATCTTTTGGGCACCTGATCCTTATCAAAGATAGCTCGTTTACCCGCAATCCTAATTGAACCTCAACATCCTGTAGAGTTATTATCTCCTCATCTATTGGCATGTAGAACGTATGTGTCTCAGGTCTCCAATGCTGCATTCATGCTATCCAATGGGGCCATAATACCATAGGTTTTAAGAGCCTTTGACGTCTTGCTTGTGAAGTCTCATTCATATAGTAATTCCCCTAGCTTAATCTAGAGAGCCCCTTTTCATAAAGTGCTTCAAGCCAAGGGAACCTTATGGGATTAGGAGTAAAGCATCCTGAGGTTAGCGCATCTCGTTGGGCTTTTTAGATATAAAGGTCAATCAAGGGTAGCCTCCCGCTTAACCAATCAAGCGTTGGAGACCCAAGACACATACGTTTCGCATGTCGATAGGTAAGATGATAATAACTCTACAAGATGTGAAGATTCAATTAGAATTGCGGATAGACGAGCTACCTTTGATAGGGAGCAATAATCTAAACATTCCAACACCATGTCACAACCACTTAGGAGTTGTACCAAGAAACAACTATATAAAGGGAAGGCGAATTAACCTAAATTGGATCGTCAACCAAACTGTTAAGATACCTGAATATGCTAATGAGGAAGTGCTTATCAGACACACACGAGTGTATATACTTCAGTTGATTGGGGGTTTTCTTTTTGCTGACAAATCAGGAAATCTAGTTCACTCCATGTTCCTCGATGTGTTAGGGGATTTAAATGTCGTAAGGCAATATGCATGGGAGTTTGCATGTTTGGCTTGGTTGTACCAGCATCTATGTCGTGCAGCTGTATCGGGTGCCCAAGAAATAGCAAGAGAGGTCATATTGCTACAAGTGTGAGGTTAAGATAGATTCCCCCAATGTATTTCTCGTAGTAAGTATGGTATAATGACACTTACCGATCAGTCATTAACGTATAGATGGCAAATGCATAGAGATACCACATATCATCCTACACACGTGGTTATCACATATCGGCTAGCTTTAGATCGACTCTTACCTTACTTGGTATGTAAAACACATGAAACTTCTTCTTAAAGACCTTTTTGCATTTATTGCTAACTCCTTATTAATATTAACTTAATGTTAATAGTTTTATTGAATACAAATGGATCGGGAGCCATACCCTCAAAACTTATTGGAGACACTTCTTCCATTTTGTACTGCTGGGTGATAAATATGAATAGCCCGTGTTCCACTTATTTACTTTGCCATTATTGAATGGCACTTCCTAAAAAGAGTAGCACGATAGTTTTGAGGTCTTTAGCACATATAAAAAAATGTTAACACAGGGAGAGCTCTCCATGCCATTGACCTACGGGCAGGTCAGATGCAAATTGATAGTAGCTTCACCTGGCATATGTTGCTTTATGACAAAAGCACCGTGCACACCTTACTGCAATTATGGAGGGACCCAACATGGATACAGAATACTTGAACTGGTATTGGCTCATCACACAGATACATCTCTCACATAGGAGCTTCACTAAGCATATGGTTAGACCCCGAACATTATAATTACTTTCAATGTTATCCTATAGAACATTCTCTTAAAGTGCTTATTTCTTCAATTTTGCAAATTAGCATAATGGGAGAAATCAGTCAATTAGATAGTTTGGATCATATACATACCATTGCAAATGAGTCAATTGCAACTATAATTGCAACTGCAACTGCAACTGCAACTACAAATGCAAAGGAGGAGAACAAGATTGAGTTATACCCGCCTACAGGTCGACATTAGGGAGAGAAAGCTCAAGCACCCTACACAGAGAAAGGAGCTAAAGCAAAAATTGTACCACAGCGTCGTCATCGCTAAAAGTTAAATAGGCCTCATGGAGAGCATCAAGCACTTCCTCTATACCCACCCAGCAAGAATACCCCGAGCATGCATCATTTCACAATGTGCCTTCAAGTAGCACATATTCAGGTGATAGCCCATACCCGGGTGATCTTATGGGCGGTTTAGTGTATGATCTTACAATATTTGTGACTCCTTCTTATAGCTATGATTTGTATGAGTCAACTGCTACTCCTCCACCACCCCATAGAGAGCAGTTACTCCATATTGTAGATGAACACAATATTGGAGAAGGGTTAACACAACCGACACAGCAGTTACCTCCATCACGTTATAATCTAGTGATCCCTAGGGATTTTGAAGAAGGTTCTGGTATAGTAATTGAGCAAAGAGATGACCGTCAGGATAGAAGCAAGAAGGAGTCAATGTTTAGGAAATTTGGTCAGGCCTTTACCAAACGTTCAAAGAAAAAATAGACTAATTGCGCTTTTCATTATTTATATCTTGATTACTATATCTAAGACAGTTTCTGATTTATGTAATTTATATTTAAACACTTATTAAGAAATGTAACTACATGCTTACTGTCATTTTGATTCTAACTGCTCTTATTGCTATAATAAGTTTGGTCATCACTTCATTGGAATTGTTGGGTATTGAATGGGAAGTGTTAATTAAAGTTGGAGTTTGATATATATACCACGTAGTTGTATACAGATTGGACTAATGTTGGTGTTGAATTGCTGATGTCAATATTAGATGTGTTGTTTTTACCGTCCTCCTTGTGATTATCGTTGTTGTAGATGCGATATATGTAGTTAGATGCGTTACAGGTATCATTGAAATAAAGTTGATCTTTGAATGCATTACTGGTATCATTAATGGACACATATTATATGTACTGTTTCTTAAAAGAAAAAAAAAAAACACACTGCTTTCGGACGCATTCAAAAAAAAAAGACAAAAAAAAAAAATCGGATGCATTCAGTGAATGCGTATGACAAATTAAAAAAAAAAAAAAAAAAAAGAGAGAACAAACACATTCACTGGATGTGTCCGAGTAAATTGGAAAAAAAAAAAAATCTACGGAGGCATTCAATGAACGCGTCCAATTATATTTAAAAAGAAAAAAAAAATTTACATTCGCCTCGAACGTATTCAGTGAGTGCACTACTAGTGTAATTTTTCGAGCAGACTCACTGAATGCGTTTTTTGCGAATTATATACAGAATAAGTTTGAAAAGTAACGTATTTACGAATTAAATTTCAAAAAAAGCATTAATTCCTTACAAACCCTCCTAAATGCATCTTGGTTGCATCCTAGTAAGAGCTCTTCCAAATGATAGGAAGAAAAATAATCTTCAAGTGCAAGTATCAATTTGCTTGATGACACTGGTCTTTTTTCTTTTGTATATAACGTGAGCTAGTGTGTGTATGGTCTTAGTCACCCTATTTGATGTGGTGACATGAGAGGGCATTGTGTGGAAGATGAAGTTTCTTTGGTGGGATGATTGGAAACTAGGGTACACCAATCAAAGGAGTATCTTATGAAGTTTCGTCTAAGTTCGGTGTGGACTTTCACACTAATTCTGCTGCAAAGAATCTTATTTGGAATGCGTCGGATGCAAGAGTTTGGAATATTGGTGTGTTAAAGAGCACACCCAGTATATACATTGTCTTTGCTATGATATAAGCGCAAATGTGAAGCCTTCTACATCTTTTATCCATGCTTCTAACTCTCAATGGAAGTCATTGTGGGACAAACTTTCTTCTTCAGCAGTGTCAATGTACAATTCACTTTAGGTTGTCATGAGTGATTTAAATATTACTTGATCGGTAGCTGAAAAGCAAGGGGTAATGTTAGTATCGCCTCTACTATAAGAGACATTTGTGGCTTTATGCTCAAGGCAGAGCTTGATGATTTGCAACTTGGGGAGGATTACTTTTCTTGATCTAACAAGCAAGAGCATAATCCTATTCTTCAAAATTAGGCTATATTCTAGACAACCAGTTTGGGCTGCTGAATTTTAGTATATAAGGGATGGGGTAACGCTGGTTCCACCCCTATTATAGGGTGTTTTTAGGCCTTTTTGGATGAGAAAAAGCTTGATGACTTGCGATTAGTGGGGAGTTACTTTTCTTGATCTAACAAGTAAGAGCTCAATCCTATTCTTCATAAATTAGACTGTATTCAGGTGACCGGGTTTGGCAGTTAAATTTTCCTCATGCACAGGGTAAATTTGTCACTCTAAATATCTTTGACCACTCTAGTTGTCCTCTTGGACTATACGTGAAGGCAAAAGAAAATCTTTAGATCCTTTGATTTTTGGGTTAATCATGACGATTTCCTGACTTTAGTAGTGTCTATTTTAAGATGTTTGTCGTATAGGAGCTAAAGCTCCACAAAGTGTAACTGTGCTACCTTAATAAAAATAACTTCTCTTACTTATCCTCTAAAGTAGCAACTGCCAAGGAAAATTTGAGCTCACTGCAAGCGACCACAACTGTTGGTGATACATCTTGCACAGATGAGTCACGATCTGTTTTGAAAGAGTTTCATCTTCTACATGGAGTATAGGAAAGTTTTCACAAAAAAAAAAATCTAGGATTAAATGGATCAAATTGGTGATAAATATTATTTCTTCTTCCACAAACCTTTCATCGAATATAATAATAGAAATGTCTTCCGCTCTCTTTGCAGGGAAGGTTCAATGGTGGCAGGAATATAGCAGTTCATTAAGAGGCATTGCATTACTCTAATTGCTTGTTCAGTGGTGGACAATCCTACCCACAAACTACTATTTTGGAAGACTTGGTTCAATGGCTCTTTACTAACAACCAAGTTGACTTCATCAACAATCTTCCTTCTTCTTCTTTATCTCAAACAAATGGCAAGGCCCTAACTTCGCTTGGTTCTACTATAAGGTTCTTGGTTGCTTGGCACGTCACAGGTTTCAACCTAATTAATGTTGTTTGAGAATTCCTCCATTCAGATTTTTAACTCAAAAAGGTATATAACAACATTGACTCTTTGGTTCCCAAAGTTTCTAACCCCTCTAAGATGACTGATTCAGGTCCATCTCTTGTTGAATTGTTATTTATAAAGCAAATTCAGAGCTTCTTGCTTCTAAGATGAAGGAAATACCACCTTCTCTTGTGGGGTATTGCCATCTCTTCCTTTATCGAAAAATTTCTCCATCCCTTCCTCTATCCGTCCCAAAAAGGAAGAAAATCAAGTGCCTCAGAATTGGCAACAACTTAAAATTGTGGTCACTTTAATTCATTTTACAAGATTGACACGCACCGCACAGTTGTGAAAACACCACAGTAGAACAGAGTAGCGGAGCACATGGAAAAAACTCCACTGGAGAGAGCTCCATATATACACATCTTAATCCAGGGAAAGGGAAAGTGAGATCAACCAGCACTAGAAGGCAGACTTCTCCTCATTGAACGAGGAGAATCTCATCAAAGGAGGAAAAGGCATAGTCTTCCTTGGTTTTGCAGCCACTTCTGATGGTTAATTTCCAGGTGTCAGCCCACTCTAGATTGTTTGGTGTCCTATCTCCGCCGTTCCATTCCTTTTCTTTTGCTAGCTTGGAGAGGGAAACTCTACACATTAGATAAGTTTCAAAGCTTGGGGAGTTAATGCCAATTCCCAAGGTTACCTCTATAACTGCAGTGATGAAAATAATGATCATCTATTTCTTTTGTACTCGTTTCTCCTCACAAGTCTGGGCCCTAGTGGTGGATCAGTTGGGCTGTCCAACTGCATTTGTAAGGCTTGGAAGGGTTACACTGGCCCTCTTATTGCATCCCACATCATCTCATGCCGCTCAAATTATTTGAAAGTAGCTCAATCATTGCAGTTTTCATTCTCTGAAAGTTAGTAATGCCTATTTGTGTGGGTATAAGTGCTTTTGCTGGTTTCTTTGGTTGTCAGACAAATACTAATTGTGTAAAGATCCTTGTAAATTGATGTTGTTTGGTTTACTTTAGTTTCATCTTTTGTATTTATGGAATTTTTGTGCCCCACTACCTGCTTAGTGGTTGTATCATTCTTCCTCAATTAATGAATATATTTATTTACCCAAAAATAAAGTACTTCATTTAATCATTTATGCATACACAAGTCATCTGTTTTGTGCTATAGTTACTGTAGTAAGTTGTGCTCTTCATAATCCTCATCGAAATAGCACTCCTCACTATAATTAGGCAGCGTGTTATAAATTTTCAGAAACCCTAATCAAAATCACAGACCTGATCCTTCCTGGGCTTATTTCTCATTCAATTCTCAGTACGAAAGGCCAAAATTTCGTGAAACAGATAGATTATGCCATAAAAGAATTCATATTAGCATTATTCTTGCAGATAATAAAGGTTCCTATGCAGCATGTCTACTCTGGGCAGAAAGTGACAGATCCAAGGGAAGTTAGAAAATAAGAGACCATAAGTGCTAATGATCATAGCTGATAAATGCATATGACTTTATGGTACAAGGCATGAAAGTAGCACAAACTTTCAATAAAAGAAGCTTTATAACTACCCAATACTATCTTATAACATTACTTTGTATAAAGGGAAACAACTGCCAAACCTCAACTGAAACTAAAAGCTATACCAACTTCGGTATTCATTTATTAATTGCACAGAAGCATAGTAGAAGTTGAGATCAACTATGATGATCTTCATTAAAGGATGCATTTCTTTTCCCCTAGGTAAATGCTCATCACTTTTTTCAATCTCTCTTTTCTTTTATAATTATAATGGAAAGAAACATTTTGCCAGTAAGCAAAAGATTATAAATACAAACTTAAAATCTAAGAGCAAAATCCTTTGGCGTACCTTATTGCCAAGAGGTTGTAACCCTAAACTCTCTTCTGACATCTGCCCACGTGAATGGACATTTCTACTTATATTGAACCCATCAGTTGATTCTCTACCATCTGCAAACACCTGGAAAAAATTACCATCGTGATTTGACCATAAAACCATTGAATGTTTTAAGATTCCATGAAGAAATTATGTCAGAAACCAGAACATACTTGACCAACCCATCCACATTCCACTCGGAAGCATCTCCACATTGCAAGCTCCCTTCAAGATACATTGAGAAACAGAAAGTTTAGCATTGCAAAACCATTTGAGGATATGCTCCAAAATGTCCAATAAAGAAATCCAATAAATCAACACTAACCCACTTTCAACAATATGGAAAGAAAGACTCCTCTCCACTTTTGGCCCTCCCTTACACTATCCGATCAAAAGCAAAGCCACAACAGATAAGGTCAATTAACATTCGCCAAGCAATGAAATTTCTCTCTAGCTCATTGGTTCACGTAAGAGGCTGTCCCCTGACCAGCCAACCATAACAAGACACACACAGCAGAAAAGTTGAAAATCCTGGGATGATTTCTCCTAGCCACTGAAATATGTCTTGTCATGGTTGGCAGGTAAAGCAAGGAAACAGCCACCCTGAAACTCGTGCATTCAAAGCTGATAGTACCCAAAGTCTGGCAAAAACCATTTTGCTGCGGATATTAAAATTCAACATTGATCGATTATCATTAAATCAGTACATAACAATTTCCATTTTCTTTGACTCTTAACCCCATCAGGATTCCCCAAATGGATGGACCGAACTAACAACATCCGCACACAGCCCGTATTGTTAATATATATTTATATGTATAAATTCAACATTCATGTTACCTTTGGACAAAATAAGAGGTTGTAAAGTCCAGGAGTAGAAATATCCTCAGTTTTTATATGAAAATCCTTCACTTTCTGCTTTAGAACTGTCAATTTTGGCGTCTCAACCTTTTCATGATGTTCCAACTTTAGTTCTACAAGGAGTCCCAGAAAGACACATTAGCTTGACAATAAATGTAATATATGAGAGAGTGTGAGTGTGCGTTGGAAGGTGGAAACGAACCTGAGGAGATACGGAGTTGTCGGAGACAAGAAACAGGGAGTAAAGACGTGAAGCTGCTGGTTTTGTTGACAAATGGTGGGAAGGTAGAGCATCTGGTGATTAAGTTTTTGCACAGAATATTACAAGGCATTATCATGATTTACTACCACCACCATCAGCAGCAGTTATTGAGAGAGAGAGGGAGTTTTCTGTCCTCCGTCTCTTCGACGGCTGGTCCGGCTTGTATCTGAGCAGTATCAACAGGGTAAAATAATATTTCCCAACTGCTTTGTTATGTAACATGGACATGGTTGCTGGAAAAAAAAAAAAAATATATATATATATATATCTATTTTTTTTTCCTAGGCCAGATATATGATTAGTGACGTATAAACGTTAATAATATTCAGATAAGGAAAAAAACAACATAATTTTTTAAAAAATTATAAAAATGCTATTTTCTATTTTAGTTAAGTTGATCTTTTCATCTCTTTAAAAGACGAGGTTGGCAAGCATTATATTCACCAGTGCCTTCTTCTTCCTCATTTCGCACAGGGTTTTTTCTTCTAATTCGCAGATCCGAAACCCTAACCTTAAATTCTTCAATTGCGACTATGAAAAGCTCCAAATCACGGTGTGAATTTGAATTGGATCATCACCGAGCATTGCCAAAGTAATTTGATCATGAAAAAGCGAATAAATTTGTGCAGAAATTTGCCAAATTTATCTCGAACTCGATAGGTAGGTGGTTTGATTTTTCACTTAAAATTTTGCTATTACTGATGATGGATTGTTAATATTAGGTGTTGAGATCCTAAAGTCACTGTTAGTGAGGTTGCATTGTGTCATTGTTGTGTTAGGTGTTGAGTTCTTAATTTCCTACGTGTTCAGTTTTCTTTTTCCGTTTTTTGACCTTTTAGAGAAATCGACTTGGAATGAACTTACGTTTTTTTTTTTTTTTGTTGTTGGATTTATTTTGTCAAATGGTGAAGCACATTGTATGTTAGATGGATGTTGTACGTAATATTAGATAAGTTGTGTTGTGGAGTGGGAATGTGATTTGTTTGGTAATCGCATGTGTTGTTGATAATGCCTTGTAGATAATGTTTGAGACAATTATGATTATACATTATAGTTTTTGAATTTGTGAACCAAATTATGAGGTAAGCACAATAGAAAAGTGATGGTGCTAATTTCATGAACTCATCTTATGTTTATGAGATGATAGGGTAGGTGAGAAAATAGATAAGGCCAAGTTTGTACTATGAACTCATGGCAATATTGTAGAGGGGAATGATGGTTTTGGCCATAAACGACCGTTGCAATGATCAGTGTTAGTAAGAACTCAACATATGAGCAAATATTTGATGTAATTTATAATAAACTCAAGGTAAATAGGTCTACATATCGAGTTGAGTTGTATTATAGGATAGCTATTGGAGATAAGACACTATGCTATGATATTATTCCAGTAATTGATGATGCTGCATAAGAGATGTTAGTGTGCATGAAGGGGTCAGTGCATGTCTATGTGTAGATATTTTAGAACGATTTACCATAGGCACCTACAGGGGAAGTGGGTATTGATGGAAATATTAGCAGTCAAGGGTTGGTAGACTTAAACTCTACTCCATTTCAAATCAATAGGTCACACACATGTGCAGATGGATAACTATGAAATTACTGCACCGGATTGGACATGTGATCACAAGATTGATGTGATGCAAGACTCCTCGACAAGTGAATCCGGTAATAACTATGATGATGATGGAAATGATAATATAGAAGCTTTTCCCTAAAAAGATGCTGCAATCGAGGTACAACATAATAAAAATGACCAACGACGTTTTGTGGCTCCCATAGACGTTGATGCGGTAGAGAGCTTAGCATCAATAACTTTTTTCACTTGTGATGTTGGTAGTAGTTATGTTGTATTTGATGATGAGGAGGAAATGAGTGCTGGAAATTGGAGTTTCAGCGATGAATTCAAAGTTGGGATGCGGTATGAGACTAAAGATCATATCATACTAGTAATTAAAATGTGGCATATATTGAATCATTACAATTTCAAAGTGACGGACTCGGACCCGAAGTCATGGGCAGTTAAATGTACTAATATCCATAATAGAGGTTGCAAGTGGAGACTCAGAGACAGTTATAAGAAGCATGGTGGGTGGTTTCACATCACTAAATATGAAGGACCCTACACCTACTTGGACGAAATCACTAGACAGGACCACTCTCAGTTAGACTCCACTAGTATGTCGAGGTGCATTATATTAGAGATTCTCAATTCTCTAGATATGAGAGCGAAGGACCTCCAATTGATAATCTTAAAAGAGTTTGGGTACGATGTTCATATGAAGAGAATTCGTGAAATTAAACGAAAAGCTATTGAACAAGTGTATGGAAGTTCGAAAGAGTCATATACGAAGCTCTGCATAACTTAATACGATAACAAAGGCAAATCCAGGAACAAAGGTTGAGTGGAGAACTTTCGATTCAGATACAGCAGGACACGTCTTCCTTGACAAACTCTTTTAAGCATTTACTCTTTGCATTGAAGAGTTCCAGTACTACAGGTATGTTTTGAATACATGACTCAAATTAGTCATAAATGATTGATATCTGTGAACTAAGTTATATATGTTAATCCTTTGTAGACCAATGGTTGCAATCGATGGACCTTCTTATATGGCAAGTACAAGCAAAAACTGCTCATCGTAATGACAATGAATGGGGCAAATCATATCGTTCCACTTGCATATACCCTTATCGATGAAGAGAAAGGGACACATGGAGTTGGTTCCTTGGAAAATTGCTGGAACACGTTATCAAGGATCACTCCAACATTTGCTTGATATCCGATTGACAAGCTGATATTAAGAGTGCAGTTTAAGTGCGAATGTTGTATGGCCTAAAGGTTGGCCTTAGCGGTGGTGTATATGGCATGTTGCTAGCAACTTCAACTCGAAGGCAAATAGTAAGGAATGTAAGGAATTAGTTAAAAGAGCAGCATACCAAACCCTCGAAAAGGTTCCATGATTACTTCAATGCAGCAAAGCAAAGTCGTCTATAGACATCGAGGTATTTTCACAAGTTGCATCCATACATATGGACTTTATCTTATGATGAAGGGGTAAGGTTTAGAATTTGTACAACAAACATAGCTGAAAGTTACAATTCCGTTCTAAAAGATGACCAGTGCTTACATGGGACCGCATTAGCTAAAAAAACCTTTTACATTGCAACTCTATATTCAACAAGCACAGAAAGGAGGCGAGCAAAGCAATGAGTTTGGGTAAGTTATTGAATGTGTATGCTGCAATGAAGTTTAAGAGGTGGAGCAATGTATCTAATGCCTATCGTGCAACATGTTTCGACCATCAGAAACAAATATTTGAGGTTCTAACTACTCCGCGCCCTACAATGTATGGCCAAAAGGGAGATCACATTCAAAAAGTAAAGTTGCGAGCAGGTAGATGCACATCACATGCAATAAGTGGCACACGTATAAAATTCCGTGCTCTAATGGGTACTCTACGCATGGATTGTGTTTGCCAAGTTACGCAATGGTACAGATGGGAGATCAGCTATGGGTGTATGGGCTATCCTTCATACCTACAGCAGATAAGACTAATTGGACTCTTCTCGACATTCCAAAATGGCACCCCATCCCAAGACTTATTAGGAAAAGAGGTAGGCCTAGAGAAAAACGATTCCATAATGAGATAGATATTCAAGATAGCCCATAAAGTTACTCGTGTGGCCAGACAGGGCACAAAATCAAAAGTTATCTTAAAAGAGGAGTGGCTAGTAGGACGATTACGGGCCATTTGAGTCGTAGTGTTATTACTTTTTTTTTTGTTCATGTGATTTGTTTTACTACACTTATGCAGCATACTTTAGCTGTTGTTGCTTCATTTTGTACTTAAGCGTTTGCTAACCCTGTTTGTTACTTTCTTCCTAGTAGATGGATACAAGATCGATCGATGACTCCATACTTATGGGCAACCTAGTCATAGATCAAGGCTGGCATGGGAGGGACAAGTAGGATTATTTCCTCATCCAATTAGGTATAATCATTTAGACAATGTCTGTGATGGATTTGGTTTTCAATGCAGGAGCACGTGGTGTTGCATTGTCACCGTAGAGAGGCGAGGTTAAGATGGCAGGATGGCATGCTTGCAATTCTAGATGATCGAATTGTTCCATTGTTGTCTCAGGCCGATTTCATAGGTCTTGCTCATATACCATTCGTACAACTGGATTGACGCCTGATTACGGCTCTGGTGGAGAGGTGGTGTCTAGAGACCCATACCTTTCACATGCCAACGGGGGAGTGGACTATGACGTTATAGGATGTTGTAGGACATTGCAGCACTGATCGACCTTCCCATCAATGGCTAGGTAGTTAATAGCACAACTTGGATGGATTGGCCAGGGTTATGCCACGAGTTATTAGGAATTAGACCCGAGCCTAGCGTGCATATAGATGGTGGTCGACTAAATATGTCATGATTGGATACACATTGTAGAGTGTTACCAGGTTATGCAGATGATTCAATGATTCGACGCCATGCTAGAGCGTACATTCTTTTGCCGCTGGGGGAAGGGGGAAGTTTATTGTTGCAGATAAATTATCGAATATGGTTCATGTGATTTACCTCTAGTTGCTCCATGACTTTGAGAGAGTAGGCTAATATGCATAGGGAGTAGCTTCCTTGGCATGGCTATACAGGCAACTATGCATGGCTGCCAACATCGATACAGTTAACATAGTAGGATCCCTTATAATCCTACAGATCTGAGCCTGGGATGACTTCCCACATGTTGCCCCTCTGCATCAACAGATCACAAAAGTCACTGAGGGGTGCCCACCATGTTTGATGTCACTCGATTCCCCACGCATCAGCTGTTTGAGTATAGGGGGTGTTTCAATGGACAGCTCCCCAGCTAGGTATTGTTTTGTGTGTTCTATCTTTCCATATGTATAATTTCATTGTCTTTCATAATGTATAGTGCACTTTTTGGTTGAATAGGTTGTTTAGGACCCCTACCATACCATGATGGATTCCCTGCCTATCTACTACTGGGTTGGCAGTGATATTTGGCGTACATGGGTTCCCCTTGTTTGCTTCCACATTGTTAGGCACTACTATCTAGATAGGATGCTCAGACAATTTAGTAGTTTCTAGGGGATCCCAGCCCCTCCACCATATATGAGAGCCCTGCATGAGCTGGACCTATGAAGGCGTTCCGAGTGGAACTAGGCGACAGAGCATGCCAGGTGGGTAGCTGAGCGGGATGGCAAGTACAATCGCATAGTCAAGCTTCTAGATATCCCCACTGGCACATCTGCAAATTATTTCGACTGGTACCATTCGATCATGAAGCACTGGATCAGTCATACATAGGCCATTATTCGATATATGGTTCAACGACTCCATAAGCTATATGTGGATATATATTGTGTTTGGTACCTACTGATCTAAATGTTTGTTTTCGCTTGCAGGTGGATTTCATTTACAAAGTCCCCAACATGCCACTAGAGAATACTTCTGCCATTGCATGAGATGTCATTTGTATAGTAAACGAGTTTATGGTGCTCAATTTAAATGATCTAGCACCAACACTGGAGGACCTATAGCCTCAACCTACAGAGAGACGATGGCCATGGAGAGAGAAGTGTAAGCAGGGACGGGATCTAGTTTAGGAGCAAAGGCAAGCCAGAGCTGTAAGAGATGAGCCATTGCCCTTACATATACCTACACCTGATGAGCCTGGGCTTTCACAATTCCATTTTGACAAGCCAGGTCTATCCTCATCATCCTATGCTCATCTACATGAGGCCCCTATGCCAGACATCTCATATACCGAGTTTTACGCCCCCTTTTGCTCCACAAAAGAGGCGACTGTTACCATCACATGATATGGGGGAGGGACTCACCCAGGTGGATCCAAACCCTATCCTATTTCATCCTTACAATGCTAGTGATGGAGATGGGGATGAGACGCTCACACAAGTTGATCTATCTATGCAGCATCCCTATCAAGATGTCCATTAGCGTATACCATTCGCTCGAACTTTTACCAAGCGGGGATGAAGGAGGCGAGGCACGCAGCAGTAGACAATACATTGATGATGATTGTTGTATATAAATTCTTCTCTTTTATGTTTGTTGTTTATAGTGTTTCTATATACTTTTGGTGTAAATAACATAATATTAATGCAATCATTTCATATTATTTTTATGAGTTTTTAATTATGTTTGTGGTGAAAGATGAATGGATTGGGTTTAAGACTATGAATGAATGGATTGGGTTGGGGACCGTGTATGAAGGAATTGGGTATGGAATTGTCTTTGGATGGATTGGGTTTGGGATTACTATTTAGGTTGGGTTATGAAGTTTGAAAGTTGGTAGATGGTTAATGAAATGTTTTATATAACTAATTGTGTATAACTTTGATAGGATATTTACAAGAAGTGATTTTGTGGGAAATGATAAAGGTGGGATATAATTCTCCTGATCTCGTTTCTTGAAGAGACAAGGTTTACTTTGCCTCTTCAAGAGAGGAGGTCAATACTTTGGCCAACCTCGTCTCTTCAAGAGAGAGGTTCTTTTGGAGTAATGACCTCGTCTATTGCAGAGACGAGGTCACTCACTTACGACCTTGTCTCTTCAAGAGACAAGATCAACTTGTTTAAAATTGAGATTATTTTCATCTTAGTAGCATTTTTTTATTTTTTTTAAACTATATTAATTTTATATAAATAATAATTTTATTGTTTAAGTTTAGTGTATTAAAATTTATTTAATGAATAAGATTTTACTGGAATTAATATTAAAATCGAATATAGTCGTAATAGGTTTAATTTTTCACTTAAATGAGAGTGTTATTGAAAAAAAAAAACAATTTTAATATTTAATTGCTTGTAACCTTTAAAATAGATTTAAGGATTATAGCATTTAGAATTGATATATTGGAAAAATGTGTCATATTAAAGTTTAAATTTTATGGAGTAGTCATAAGAATTAAGCAAAACAAATTTAAATTTTGAAAATAATATAAATGTATATATCAATATTTTTATTAACTTAAATCTTTATGGCTCGTTCACTTCGCTGTATGGAACAAGGGGAGAATGGAATTCCAAATTTCCAATTCAAACTTCAAAGGGAATGTAATGGCTATAACCATATTCACCTAGTATAATAAGTAAAACAAGTAATTATTGAAATAGAAGGTAAAATATATATAATATCACCGTTTATTTATTATAGAAAGAAGATAATTGTATATGTGATATTTTTAAGATAAAGTATTTATAACAAAATTAAGAAATAAAATATTGAAAGGCAATTCATGGGAGTGGGGCTATTCATCATTTCAAGTAATAGCAACTTATTATGAATTGTTATTCTCCTTAAGTGAACACTGTAATATTTGACATTTTCAACTATTTAAAAAAGATGTATTAATATTTTGCAAAATGAATCAAATAAGATATTAATATTTGACCATCAATAAAAACTAAGAAAACTTAATTGAAAATCAATCTAAATGCAGATACCTTAAATAAACTATACAAAATGTTCATACCTCGGGTCTGTTTGGATTGTCTGTTTTTCATCTGTATCTGTATCTTTTTTAAAATGATATGTGTAAATATATCCGATTTGCATCTAAATTTTATCTATATTTGTTCTATTTGATCTTTTGATGAGAACTGTCAACTTTTTTTTATCTATATCTATTTCTTGATAAATAATTTGTTAGCGAAAAGTTTGAAAAAGCGTCTGTATCTGCTGGAAAAAAGCCAAAACAAACAGACCCCTCATTTGATTCACTTTACAAAATATTTATTCATCTTTTTAATCACTTAAAATGTTGATACCTTCTAGTATAATTTTGCCATATATATACAGACATACATCATATGTGAATAAATCATATTTTTGCTCTTGTAATAGTTTTTGTAAAATGGGACTTTTACATAACATTCTATAACATTTAAAACATTCAACACCAGCAAAGAATACTAACATATTCTCATATTAATTACAAGAATAATAAACTATGCTAAGCTTCATTGTGTCCTAATGAACTCAATGGTATCTATAGTATTAACCCAAGGTATATATATATGTAAAAAAAAAAAAAAGTCTTTTTATAATATTATGAGAAATATGGCTTTTTGACAAATCTTCCATAACCACACCAGATCCTTTTAACTAAATAGTACGTTTCGATACGGTCAAAATGATATGCTACAAGTAATGTTTTGATTCTCCTATTTATTAGTAGTTTAAAGCAAAAATTATACAATGTATTATTTATACGACATACGCAATAATAACAGATTATAAGGAGAAAAAAAACTTATTGCAACCTTACGTAACTAAAATTACATTTAAATTTTATAATGAAGAATAATAAGTATGATTATATACAAGTCCTTACAATATTTGAACTTATATGCATGTGTTTGTGTGTGTGAATATATATAATATATATATATATAATATATATAACTTAAATTTTCTAGTTAGACCAAGCAATTAAGGAAATGTAATATGTCACATCCCGAAAGATATCTTAAATGTGGCAGTCAGTCGTACACAATAATAAAGCCAAGAAATAACTCCTTTAGTTAAACAAAGCTTCTATATTATACACAAGACATACATCACAACAAAGGAAATGCATCGAAGTAGCGCAATTTATGTTGATAACAATTAAGTAGTAAGGCCAAAGAAAGACATATCATTAAATATAAATCATATCAATTACAGATCTTAGGGGCATCCCGGCTAATTTCCTCAAATGAATTAAAAGTATAGTATTGTTTCCTAGTAGTCTCCAAAATAATAATATATCACATATTGTTGATAAAGAAAATTTCAAAATGAAACTTCATCATATACTCTCAAATCTTCCATAAAAGGCTCAAAAGTCTACCGATATTTTCCTTAATGTCCTGTTCCTCGAGTGGAGTCCCAAATATACCTATTTCAACAAAGATTTATGGTGATATAAGCTTACAACATGCTTAGTGAGACATTCCTTTTATCTATATCATAAATTTAAACAAGTTTATTAATTTTCATGCATATGCTATGCAACAAGCACATGTTACAAATAAATATGTATGGGTATCCGGAACCATATATAGAACGAATTTATACCCTCTGTATAGAGGGTTAAGGAATTGGATTTAAAAGTCTACGCGATCTTCATTACTAGTCCCTGTGCACTCTATTCATAGCAATTGATTGGCGCAGCTCATCCTTAGGTTGTATCCCTAGTATATCTTAGTTTCCTAAGAATGAGCTTGACATTAAGGCCCTTCCGATTCTTCGCATAGGAGTAGCAGTCTTCAACATGTTATTCGACGGATACAGTGCATGACCATTTATTTATATCAAGGTCGAATATAATTAAGGTATGATTATAGGTGATCAAACAGGTATCATACACAAATAAGCAACATGTAATTTTAATAATGTACTTAAACAATCATTCATTAGTCTCGACATGCTTCGCATCCCTTGTCATACATTCATAGAAGCATATACATATGAACCCATAACCCCATACATATTTATTTGTTATCTTATACTTACAAATTTTGTGCAACTATCTACAAGTACAAATAAGGTAACATAATCATGAAGGAAAACTCACATGTCCATATCACAATCTGCTTAGTCAAAATAATCCTCGAGAAAGGGGGTCTCGTAATCCTACTCACCCAGATAAAAGAAAACTCGGGATGAGTATTCTGTATAGGTTATAATTAAACTTCTTAACTTTATTTATTTTCTTCATGTTATTTCTCTCGATTATGAAAGTTCTAATTTAAAATGGACATAACTTACTCATTTTAACCCGGAATTTCGCATACTAATATTCATTGTCTACTACTTTGAAATATCTATCTATTTCTAAGGTTATTTTTAACATTTAAGGTTTTTTGAGGGTCAGAACGGAGTGGTACAAATTGCATCCCAAACCTCTAGCCCTTGTTTTTCTTATTTTCTCAAAGTTTTACTTCATTTAAGCTCCAAAGCAATCGTAAAAATATAATTGTAATTAGAAATCAAATAATAGTAATATTATTTCATGTTAAATGCATGATCCTAGTGATGTTGCACAAAAATAAAATTTTTGCAAACAATCTTTTATGGAAGGTGGTAAATTAAGTTTATGGAAAATCTTCTTTTGGATTTTAAAATAAAATCACCAATCTTAGTTTGCTGTAAAAGTGGTAATTAACAAAGAAAAATTATAGCTTCTTATTCCTTTAATTTCATAGTCTCCTTGTGATGTGTCGAATCTTTAAGTTTTAAAATTTATAATCTTGTAAATTCTAGATCCACACAAGGCAATGCACCTATCGTAGTATAGAATTTAACTCGGATATCGTCCTAGGAATCAATGTGCAGCTACTAGTAATTACCCTTTAACTATTATCTAGCCAAGTCAAGAGTGAATTTTATACTAAACTAATCACTAATTCTAATCTAAGATAAACCCAAGAACCCTAACTCAAGATATGCACAATTAAATGAAGATAAACGATTCACAACAAAACCCTTGGTTTTGATCAACCCTAGCCTCCTTCATCTCTAAAAGTGTTCACTTGAATGAACTTTGATTTTGAACTATCGGGTTACTTAAATAGATTAATTACTCTCTGTTCAAGTTAATTAAACCCTAACCCTAAATTGCAAAAGTGGGAATTTCTTCCGTCACAAAGGTCAATTTAGAATCGCTTAAGCTCATGAACCCTAATCGATAGAAAGTTAGAAAAACCCTATTTCTAGGTGGATTACTTAACCCCTTTGCTCATGAGAGATCATACTCATTAACCGAAATCTTCTTTCATTTAACAAGAATCGAGTTTGTAACAACTTTGACCTAAAATTATCACAAACAACATTATAATCATGAAGCAAACTCAAAATCAATTTACATTCAAGTGATTAACAAGTCTTTACATGAAGGCTAGGGTTTCTCAAAACCTAGGGTTACACAACTACTCTTCCATAGAAAAGATAACAACACAAATAATAGCATAATGGAAGAAGAAAAAGAGAAATCATCAAGATAAAACCCTTGTAGATGTGTAGTTGAGAATCTTCAAGTGGAAGCACGATTTTCCCCCTTCAAGAGCTCTCCAAAGGCGTCCCTAGGGTTCTGGGATAAAGTTTCTATATTGAATGAATGAATTTCGCAAGAAGGCATGTATATATATACATTAATGCCTACACGACCCCTACACGACCCGTGTACATCGGGTCGTGTACTCATTAAAGTAGCGTGTTTTTCCCTTGTTGGCACATGTACAACCTAATGTACACAACTAGTGTATGAGAGGTCGTGTACCCTTGATTCTTGGCTAAATCTTCAAAATTTCTTCAAAAAACGCTCCTCCAAAAGTACACTAATGGTGTGAATGTCACTAGTGTATGGGTAGCAACTCCGCAAAAGCTCCAAAAATCTCCAAACTTGGCTTCTTTCCTTGATAATCCCTTGAAAAGCTCGATTGTTTGATGATTGTCCCTGAAACAAAAGATTAACTCAATAAAGATCCTTTTCCTCAATATTTAAACAAATAGCATATAAAATATGCCCAATATAGCACCAACAATTCGGGTCTTTGGACACTTATCAAACTTCCCCACACTTAAACATTTGCTTGTCCTCAAGCAAACAACTTAGGACAAAAAGAATCTATCATCAAATATACTCAAAAAGTTTCTTTTCACAAAATTAAGATCCACATAGCATTCATTAATTCCTTGAGATACTAGCGACTCACTTCATACCTACCACTCTAACCCATCACATAAATGTAATTAGCATACTAGAATCAAAATTTTAAGGCTAATCCAGGTAAGTTAAACTTTACCCTCACCATTTAAAAGTAGATTCCAGAGTTACAAAGTAATTACAAAGTCAAACAATAGCAAAAGAGACCCAGTCATACTTCACCACCTATTAACAAGTATATAAACTTTTCACCCACTTCTCTAAGCACTATAATATAAAGTGAAAGTAATTGCATCCGTTTTTCCCTTGGATTTTCTCCTTTATTTTAAATCTCTTTGAATTATTATTATTTTTTTTTTATAGCCTTCAAAGGGATTTCCTTTGGACGGGGTGTAGCCCGTATCTTTTCAGCTCTTATTATTTGTTCAAAGCTCATAATGAACTTTTACATTTCCTCCTTTCTCGTTATAGTGAGTTCATTGAGTCGGCATATCCCGGGCTCATCACCCAAGTAACCAGGTTTTAAAGGGACCCCATCGAACTCTCCCTCACTCTAACATTCAAGTTCGGAATACTCATAACTCAATTGCTTGAGTCATTGGAGTAAAGATTGTGTTCTCTTTTTTTTTTTTTAAAAAAAATTATTAATAAAGGATCACCAAGTGATAAACATCATATGCTCTTTCACAAAATATTAAGAGGGCTCTCAAAATTTTTGAAAAGAAAATATACAAATCAACAAGCTTAAAAACATAACCGTTTAACTTTCAACTAAGGACTTCAACCACTTCTAAACTCTAAATTCCATTGTTAAATAGCAAGTAAGATTACCCCACCTAGATTTCATCTTATAATTTCGACTAAGTATGCTAGCCACAAGATAAGTGAGTAAGGCATTGTGTAAGTCGCTTTTTCTTTTCTTGATTTGAATGCTAATTTAATTATTATTTTTTTTAGAGCATATTTTCAAGATTTATCAACTAAAATCAAACTTTTAAAGCATAAAAGCAAACATGAAAGTGGGGGACTTTTGAAAAAGTTCAAATTTAGCACACACTGATACACCAAATGATATGTTCAACTAAGTGCATAGAGACCAGTATCATTCAAGACCCGAATATTCCCTTCAGAATTACCCCCTTCCCCACACTTAATTCAGACAGTGTCCTCAATGTCTATTAAAACAATCAAAATAAAGGGGAAAAGAGGTAAAGAAATAAGAAGAAGAAAAGGAATTGAGAACTTCCCCAATACAGCATTGGATTCAAGGACAAAAGTTGCTGCACCAGGAGCTTGCGAACAAAGACCTAAAAGAAGCAAACGAACAAACAACAACTATACAGGTTACCCTACTCTAAACATCCATAGAACATAAGAAAAAGCAACAAGAGTCTTCCCACAAGGGGGCTCCCAAAAAGAGACTACAAACTAGCCACAAAGTCTTAAAACAGAAAACATAAATATAGACAACATGAGCAACAACAAGAGAGGTAAATCATTTATCCTCATCTTCTTCCTCGACTCCTCATCCTCATCATCATCATTCTTGCTGTCGTCTTCTCTAGCCTTGCTATCCTCATCTCCAGCATCAGATGTGGCCTCCTCATCATCATCATCATCCTCAGTTGTTGCCTCCTCCTCATCATCATCACTAGCTTCAGTTTCTACTTCGATTCCCTCTTCAGAACCTGAATCAGCCACTTCTTTGTCTGAGCTAGATGATAGAACTAATGGAGCTTTGCCTTTTCGATCAACCACTGGGGGTGGTTCATTCTCTTCAGAAGTGGTCCCACCAGGCGAGGACTCATAGCTTGGAAGGTTCTCAGGGGGTTTTGAGAGGCAGCCAGCCATTGTTTGGAGAAAACTCCAAACTGCCACTCTAAACTTCTTGTTTTTCTTCCGCTCCTCCCTATTCTTTTTCTTTTCTTCTCGAAATTCCTTCCTGAAGGATTTCCATTCCTTATCCAAGATCGACATCTGAGGAGTGGATGATCCTGAAGCTGGAGAGCTCAAAGGAGCTTTAGGTGGTGTAGAATACTGCTTGGAGGAACTAGCCTTTCCCTGACCCTACAAAGTCCCCAGTGTCGAAAAGGGCCATCCAGTACTTGCTTGACCTCCACCTTGATTGCTTCATTGGAGGGTTCTTCCCAAATCATCATTCCCTGCAACAACTGGGTGATGTAGCCTCCACAAAAGATTCCCTTAGTGCGGGGATCAGTGGCTTGGCGAATGATAAAGTGGGCCAATTCAACACCAACATTAATCTTATGCTTGTTGGCAATGCTGTATAGATGCCCCAGTTCAAAATTATTCACCACACCGTTGCTACTTTTCCTTGCTCCAATGGTATGAGCAAGGATGTGGTGAATGATTTTCAAATTGTCATCCACAATGCAAGAGGCTTTTGATCTTGATGGCTCATATTTCAAATTGCTTTGACACAACTCTTGCCAGACTTTTGAGGTTCCACACCTCTTGGTAATCCAATAGGAAGTGCGCGAAATTCATCTGTCTCAACTTCCTCCTTGGTATACAGGCCCATGTAAACACAAAAATCAGCCAGAGTAATTGTATGTACCACTTTAAAGGCTTGGAAAGTCAGAACATCATCCACTATCGATCGCCCACGCTTTTCTGTAAGTTTCAAAGTGGCCAATACCTCCATAGTGATGTCCCTATAGGCAGCAGTGTGTATGGCAAACAATTTCCTCCATGGCCCAATGGACAGCATCTCCTTAATCTCCTCCTCGCTTCCCATAATCTGCCAGCATACTCCAATCTAAGAACCTGTGAGCTCCGAAGGATTTGTGCTCAAACCGCCCCAGTTTTGTCTTAGCCCAAGGAGTTTCAGAAAGTAGAGTAGCAGGTCTTGGTCGTGGTTGTGGTTGTGATACTTTTTGTCTCTTTGTTGGTGTAGGTGGGGATTGGGTAGACTGAGCTTTTGATGTGCGTCGGGATGGACCGGGTCTTCTAATTGGTTGTTTGGGTCTTGCCATCCCTGCAACAAAAGATCACACAATGGTTGAGAAAAAGTGGGTAAACTCGATCTAAAATTGACACAATAAAGCACTAACAGACCCTACACTCATAGAATACAAGTACCAAAGCTTTGGAGCACAATTGACATGAATAGGTACATGTTTCACATAATCTGTGCATACACTAGTAAGTGTACACGAGTCGTGTAGGGGTAGTGTACAACCCAAATTTTGAAAAATTCAATTCTTGTGCACAAAAACTCATCTTGATCATCTAATCACCATTCTACCCATTATTGTGCATTAGTTTTCACAAATTCCTTCAATTCCTTCAAAAGCCCCAATTTTCGCACAAGAACCCTAATTTTGCAATTGACGAATTTTGTCATGGATTTTAATAAAATAAACAGCCCAACACGTTTAAGAAGTAGTTAATTTCATGAAAATTGCAAAAGCCCTAATTTATACAACACTTGAAAAGTTCACATAAACCCTAGATTAGTTGAAATCTATCCAATGCATGTAAGATCTAAGGAACTTTAGAGTTAAATCACTACACCAAGCATGTGAATACACTATATACAACAAGAATCAACCCTAACAACCATCCAAAATCCATTTCTAGGTAAAAGAAAAATCCAACTACACCTTTGCCTTAGCTTATTTTCGTGGAGAACATGCAAGGAATAGAGAGAAGGAAGGGAAATCATACCTTTCTTGGGGCGATTTGGCACTTGGAGGAGATAGAGATGAAGATGAAAGTGCGTGGGGGAGAGGGGATGTGTTCGTGACCGAGAGGAAATGAAGGATTACGCGCGTGATGGAGGAGTGAATGAGCTGGTGCACGAGTGTGTAGCTTATATAGTGGAGGAGTTTTTAATGAGTACACGACCCCTACACGACCCGTGTAGGGGGACTCGTGACTCCACGGATTGCAAAATGGACATACACGACCCCTACACGAGTCGTGTAGTCCCACTAGTGAGTCCACAGCTTGTGGGATTTTTGTACACGGCCCCTACACGACCCGTGTAGGGGGACTCGTGACTCCACAGATTAGGAAATGTACATACACGACCCCTACACGAGTCGTGTACCACTAGTGACTCCACAATTTGTTAAAATTTTTCACACAACATGCACTACCCATACACAAGTCGTGTAGAACAGCTTGTGACTCCACAGATTGTTGGAAAAATTGATACACTACCCTATTACACATACATGAGTCATGTAGGGTAGTGTATACTGGAAAAATTTTTGTGCTCGGAAAAATCTTTCGAAAAGTGATTTTCATGAAAGTAGTCGAGGAGGATGACTTACCTGCAACACTTGAAAAGTGTTTGTGTCCTTTGATTCATAATTGGGAAGCTTTTTCCCCACACTTAACTCAAAACACTATTCTTCATGGAGTTGCCCCAAAAACTGCAGAATTAAGTAAATCCAAAAGAAACAAAACAAAAGAAAAAGAAAAGAAAGAGAAAAACTATTTACAAAGGAACTAAACAAAGTTAGTTAGCTGGTGGTTGGAGTCGAAACTCCTCTCGGCCTTCAAATTCCGGGCTATTACCCATGTAAAGCTTCACTCTTTGGCCATTCACCTTGAAAGTACCGTGTTCCGGGTGCTCTAACTCCACAGCTCCATGTGGGAATATTTGTTTGATCAGATAGGGACCCGACCACCTGGACTTCAGCTTGCCAGGGAAAAGCTTCAACCTGGCATTGAATAAGAGAACTTGGTCCCCTACTTGGAACTTCTTCGGGTGACGGATATGTGCATCATGAAATCTCTTGGTCTTCTCCTTATAGAGTCTCATATTCTCATAGGCCAATAGCCTCCACTCGTCTAGCTCATTAAGTTGAAACTTCCTTTGTGACCCAGATGCACCCAAATCGAAGTTCACTTGCTTGATTGCCCAATAGGCTCGATGCTCGACTTCAACTGCAAGTGGCATGCTTTCCCATACACCAATCTATAGGGGTGGTCCCGAGTGGTGTTTTGTATGCAGTCCTATGCCCAAAGGGCATCATCAAGCTTATCGGCCCAATCCTTCCTGTGGTGGCTCACTGTCTTCTCAAGAATCCTCTTGAGCTCTCTGTTGGTCACTTCTACTTGCCCACTAGTCTGTGGGTGATAAGCAGTTGCTATGCGATGTGTCACCCCATATCTCTTCAAGATCCTATCCATTTGGACATTACAAAAATGTGTCCCCCTATCACTAATAATAGCTCTAGGGGTTCCAAACCGGGCAAATAACTTCCTCAGGAACTTGCATACCACTCTTGCGTCGTTGGTGGGTAAAGCCTGAGCTTCCACCCATTTCGAGACATAATCCACTGCTACAAGTATATACTTGTTCCCGTAGGATGGTGGAAGTGGACCAACAAAATCTATGCCCCACAAGTCGAAAACTTCACATCCTAGAATGTAGTTTTGTGGCATTTCATCTCTTCTTGATGTAGTTCCCACTCTTTGGCATCGATCACAAAGAGAGACTAGATGGTGCGCATCTCTAAATATAGATGGCCAATAAAAACCGCCTCCAAAACCTTGTGCAGTACGATTTGCACCATAGTGGCCACCAACAGGGCCCGAATGACAATCCCCTAGAATTTTCCACCCTTCAGCATGAGACACACAACGACGAATTATCTGATCCGCACAAACCCGAATAGAAATGGTCTTCCCAATAATAGTGCTTGAGATCTGAGAAGAACTTTTTTCTTGCATGATAATTCAATTCACTAGGGAAACTCGTGCAACAAGATAGTTTGCTATATCAGCAAACCAAGGTGGCTCGTGATCGCCAAACTCAAAAGTTGATAAACTGCACAACCTTTCTTCAGGAAATCGGTCATTTATGTCATCCTCTCCCAATTCACCTCGTGTGGATCTTCTAGCCTTGATAAATGATCGGCCCAAGTTTTCCGATCCTCTCTTATCATGAATTTCCAGATCGAACTCTTGTAGAGCAATATCCATCGAATCAGTCTTGGTTTTGCATCAGTCTTGGATAATAAAAATTGAAGGCCGAATGATCAGTATACACAATAACCTTCGACAATACAGGTAGGTCGAAACTTATCAAAGGCGAAGACCACCGCCAATAACTCCTTTTCAGTAGTGTATAGTTCTCTTGTGCACGGTTCAAAGTTCTACTGGCATAGTGAATGGGCCTAAAGTGCTTATCATGTCTTTGGCCAAGAACCGCCCCAACTGCGAAGTCACTCGCATCACACATGAGCTCGAATGGAAGATCCCAATTAGGAGCAATCATGATGGGAGCTTGAGTCAATTTCTCCTTCAGCAATCTAAAGGCTTCTAAACAATCTTGATCGAACTCAAACACCACATCCTTCTCCAAAAGCCTAGTAAGGCCGGGCATTTTGGAAAGTCCTTGATGAACCTTCTATAGAACCCCGCATGTCCCAAAAAACTGCGAATAGCTCTTACAGATGTTGGAGGTGGCAATCTTGCAATGATCTCTACTTAGCCCTTATCCACTTCAATCCCTCTCTGCGAAATTTTGTGCCCAAGTACTATGCCTTCTGTGCACATAAAGTGCACTTTTCCCAATTTAGCACTAGATTGGTTTCCTCACATCACCAAGACTTTCTCCAGATTAGCTAAACACTGTTCAAACGATCTCCAAAAACTGAGAAATCATCCATGAACACTTCCATTGTCTTCAACCAGATCTTCAAAAACACTCAACATGCATCGTTGAAATGTGCGGGTGCATTACAAGTCCGAAGGCATTCGTCTATAACGTAAGTGCCATAAGGACATGTAAATGTAGTCTTCTCTTGGTCCTCTGGCAATAGAATTTGAAAGTACCCCGACATGCCATCCAGTAACAGTAATACATGTGCCCTGCAAGCCTTTCTAGCATCTGATCAATGAAGGGCAAGGAAAATGATCCTTCTGGTGGCTTCATTCAATTTTCTATAATCAATGCACACACCCAACCAGTAACTGTCCTCATGGGAACAAGTTCATTTCTTTCATTAGGGACCACAGTCATTCCCCCCTTTTTAGGCACTACTTGGGTTGGGCTCACCCAAGTACTATCAGAAATCGGGTATATCAAGCCGGCATCCAGAAGTTTGATGACTTCTTTCTTCACTACTTCCTTCATATTGGATTTAGTCGTCTTTGAGGTTGAATGACTGACTTAAATCCTTCTTCCAACAAAATCTTATGCGTGCAAAAAGACGGATTGATACCCTTTATGTCCTCTATCTTCCAGGCGATAGCACGTTTATGTGCTTTGAGAACTTTCAATAACTGCTGCTTATACTCACTTGAAAGTGCCGAAGCAATGATCACAGGAAGTTTGGAATTTTCCTCCAAGAATGCATATTCAAGGTGTTCTGGAAGTTGTTTCAATTCGAGTGTAGGTGGCTCCTCGATCGATGATCTCAACCGCCTCTCACTATCAAGCTCAAGTTCCTCAAACCCCTTTATGGGCAAGAATTCTTCAGCAATATCCAACTCCCTCACAATCTCCTCCACTTCAAGATCTATTAATTCCTTCCCCTTGTCGGAAACCAAGCTCAATTCAACCTTGTCCCGTGAAAGTATCTCTTCTGCATGTTCAGCCACTGAAGAATCAATAATATCAATATAATAGCATGAATCATCCGATCTCATAGGCTTCTTCAATGCTGCAGCCACAGTAACCACAAGCTCCTCATCTCCTACCTGAGAGTTAGCTTCCCCTCCTCCACATCAATAACAGCTCTCGCGGTTGCTAAGAAAGGCCGACCCAAAATTAATGGAACATCCCCTCATCATCAATATCAAGCACAACAAAGTCCGGGGTAAATAAAATTGCCAACCTTTACTAGCACATCCTCAATGACTCCTCTAGGGATTTTCACCGAACGGTCCGCTAGTTGAAGACTCATGCGAGTTGGTGTGGGGTCCGCCAATCCCAATTTTTGAAAAAATGAGTAGGGCATCAAGTTAATGCTCGCCCCCAAGTCTGCTAGAGCTTTCTCCACACATAGCTCTCCTACCCTACATGGTATGATGAAGCTTCCGGGATCCTTCAGTTTAGGAGGCAGCTTGTTCTGAATGATTGAGGAGCAATTTGCTCCTATCTCCACAGTTGACACATCTTCTAACTTCCGCTTGTTTGAAAGGAGTTCCTTGAGGAACTTAGCATTTTGGGCATTTGAGAGAGGCTTCCACAAATGGAATGTTGATGTGGAGTTGCTTGAACAGATCTAAGAATTTAAACTGCTCCTTGTCCTTGCTTTGGTTCAACCGGGTAGGATATGGTATCCTTGGTGTGTATTCCTTTACAAGTGGGGGTTGTTTCTCCATTGGTGAGGAGACCTCCTTCTCAGCACCTTGACCTTCCTCACATGCCTTCTCAGGCACTACTGTAGGTGTCTCTCCACTTTTACTTGGCAACTCTTTGCCGCTTCGCAAGCTAATAGCCTTGGCTTGCTCCTTAGGATTGTTCTCAGTATTGCTCGGGAGAGAGCCTACTTGCCTTTCTGAAAACATCTTGGCTAGCTGGCCAATTTGTTTTTCCAAGTTGTGAATTGAGGCTTCTTGATTCTGTGCCTTGCATCTGAGCTTTGTATGAATTGGCTAAGTACTTCCTAAGTTGGATTTCTTCTCAGGCTGGGGTTGTGGATTTGATGATGATGATGGCAACTGCTGGTATGGAAGCATCGTGGCCTTTGAAACCCTGGTGGAAAATTTGGCCTTTGAGCATTTTGGTTACTCCAGGAGAAATTAGGGTGATTCCTCCATCCTGGGTTGTAGGTATACTGAACGGGTTATTTTGCTGCCTGTTTTGATTCCCCAAGTAGTCCACTTGCTCAGTTGCTCTGGATGATAACCACCATCAAACATCCCTTCATGGTAAAACTGTGATTGTGGTGATTGTTGTTGATTCTTGATGCTCATAACTTGAGTACCAAGGGCATCCATCTTAGCGACCAAAGAGGTAAGCATATCTACCTCATACACCCCAGTAGCTCTTTGCTTCCCCCGGTTGTTTCCCCATTGATAATTGTTTCTAGCCATTTCCTCAAACAATTTGAGGGATTCTTCTGGGGTCTTTGAATTCAGAGTACCACCGGCAGATGCATCAATAAGCTGGCGAGTGATTTGATTCAACCCATTATAAAATGTTTGAACTTGCAACCATGGTGGAATTTGGTGATGAGGACATTTTCTAAGAAGCTCTTTCCATCGTTGCCAAGCATCAAATAGAGTCTCGGAATCATTTTGCCAAAGGATGAGATATCATTCCGGAGCTTAGCAGTTTTGCAAGGTGGAAATAGTTGTCCAAAAACTGCTTCACTGTTTCCTCCCATGTGGTAAGTGCTCCTGGTCCCAATGATGTAAGCCAAATTTTTGCTTTCCCTCTCAAAGAAAAAGGGAATAGTCTAGTACGAATGGCATCATCATCCACTCCATTCATCTTGCAGTCTCACATATCTCCAGAAATGTTTGGATGTGAGAGTGGGGATCTTCATCGGGTAGTCCATCAAACTGACAATATTGTTGTAGAAGTTGAAGCATGGTCCCCTTGATCTCAAAATTGTTTGCCCCAATTGGGGGTTTCACAATTGTTGGAGCAGTGCCTTGAAGAGAAGGTCTTGCATAATCCATATTTGTTCTTAGCGCATTAGGGTCCGCCATGTTGATTTTGTTGATGTTCTCCTTCTGTTCCTCTTGTTAGATCTGGATTAATGCTGTTCTCGTCTAAGTCTTCCAAACCCAATGTTCTTCTCCCTCAAATCCAGTGTTCTTCTCAATATCTGCTTGTCCAGAAGTGTTGGCACTTGTATTCCTTCTGAGTCTTGTGAGTGTCCTCTCGATCTCAGGATCTAATGGAGTTGTAGATGAGGAAGAACTCCTGGTCATACACTGCAAAAGAGACACACAAGATTAGGATTCCACAATTAATTCCTTAAGAAAAAGAGAGAAAAAAAAATAAAAGAAACAAAGAAAGAGAGAAAAGAAAAAGAAGAACAAAAGAAAAGAAAAGACTAAAGTAATAGCTACTAAGGCTTTCCTAATATTGCTTTGATTCCCCGGCAACGGCGCCAAAAACTTGATGTGTCGAATCTTTAAGTTTTAAAATTTATAATCTTGTAAATTCTAGATCCACACAAGGCAGTGCACCTATCGTGTAGTATAGAATTTAACTCGGATATCGTCCTAGGATCAATGTGCAGCTACTAGTAATTACCCTTTAACTATTATCTAGCCAAGTCAAGAGTGAATTTTATACTAAACTAATCACTAATTCTAATCTAAGATAAACCCAAGAACCCTAACTCAAGATATGCACAATTAATGATAAACGATTCACAACAAAACCCTTGGTTTTGATCAACCCTAGCCTCCTTCATCTCTAAAAGTGGATTCACTTGAATGAACTTTGATTTTGAACTATCGGGTTACTTAAATAGATTAATTACTTCTTCAAGTTAATTAAACCCTAACCCTAAATTGCAAAGTGGGAATTTCTTCCGTCACAAAGGTCAATTTAGAATCGCTTAAAGCTATGAACCCTAATCGATAGAAAGTTAGAAAAACCCTATTTCTAGGTGGATTACTTAACCCCTTTGCTCATGAGAGATCATACTCATTAATCGAAATCTTCTTTCATATTAACAAGAATCGGTTTGTAACTTTGACCTAAAATTATCACAAACAACATTATATATCATGAAGCAAACTCAAAATCAATTTACATTCAATGATTAACAAGTCTTTACATGAAGGCTAGGGTTTCTCAAAACCTAGGGTTACACAACTACTCTTCCATAGAAAAGATAACAACACAAATAATAGGCATAATGGAAGAAGAAAAAGGAGAAATCATCAAGATAAAACCCTTGTAGATGTGTAGTTGAGAATCTTCAAGTGGAAGCACGATTTTCCCCCTTCAAGAGCTCTCCAAAGGCGTCCCTAGGGTTCTGGGATCAAGTTTCTATTCAATGAATGAATGAATTTCGCAAGAAGGCATGTATATATATACATTAATGCCTACACGACCCCTACACGACCCGTGTACATCGGGGTCGTGTACTCATTAAAGTAGCTTCTTTTTCCTTTGTTGACACATGTACACGACCTAATGTACACAACTAGTGTATGAGAGGTCGTGTACCCTTGATTCTTGGCTAAATCTTCAAAATTTCTTCAAAAAACGCTCCTCCAAAAGTACACTAATGGTGTGAATGTCACTAGTGTATGGGTGGCAACTTCGCAAAAGCTCCAAAATCTCCAAAACTTGGCTTCTTTCTTGATAATCCCTTGAAAGCTCGATTGTTTGATGATTGTCCCGAAACAAAAGATTAACTCAATAAGATCCTTTTCCTCAATATTTAAACAAATAGCATATAAAATATGCCCAATATAGCACCAACAATTCGGGTCTTTGGACACTTATCACGTTGTTTTTATAATAAGCCTTTCTTTACTAACAATTTTTCTAAGACATAAGTCTTTATGTGATTGTAAAGAAAATACACTTTAAGTGGATTTAACTTAAAAATTATCTTAAAACTTGTCTCATGAGAGAATTTAGAAAGTTAACTTGTTCTAAAGTTTTATCTTAACAAAAGATTATTATAAATAGATTTTTAGAAAATTTTACATAACAAAAAATTATCAATATTTGTATCTTAGTATAACACCCTAAGCTGATGGCATTATAACCCGCCACGTGTCCTCTCTTAAAAAGAACACACTAAGGCTATAAAAATTCACTAATTCACAAAAATTCAATTATATAAAAAATATAAAAACTTAATATGGTCTTCCATTAACTATCTTCAATCCATAGCTACTTTAAGGATCAACAAAATAATCAAATCCACTAACCTCCTCCCCGTCATCAACATAAATGTCATAAAAGAAGTAAATCTAATATGAGTAGTGAAAGTTAAGAGTTAAGGAGACATCAACGGAATTATATTCTAGTTAGATGATATAATGATGAAGATGGGTCAATATGGTGTAAAGAATAAGAAATAAGCAGAAAATTAAATAAGTGACAGAGAATTGATTGACGCATGGATAAAAAAGAGATAATGATTCAGCTAACTTTCAAGGATGAAAGTTTCTTTTTAGGGGGAAGAGATGTAATATACAAATAAATATTTTATATTGAAGGGTAAAGATGTCATTTGATATAAAATAAGAGGATTTTATAGTCAACCCTAAAGTTTAATTAAATTTTTGTCGATTTTTGTTTTGTCGATTATCAGATGCGTGAATGAAGATGAAGAGACGCCATTAAAGATGAAGAGGGGTTATTAAAAATGAAGAGATATCGTTACTAAAGTTGAAGAGGCGTTATTTGTCTTCTATATAAATTAGGCTTCTTTCCTTCTCCAAAATCATTCCTAAACTTAGAAATCCTTTCTACAATGTTCTAGCATACATAGGAATTTGAGAAGATCGAATTAAGGTGAGCGGATCTCTTTTTCCTTATCCTTAGGATCTAAGGGAATCAATCAAATCCTTAGGATTTTCTATTGGTTTTAACAGAGAAACTGAATGAAAAACTATGTTTTGATTTGAAGATCTGGATCTTGTTGATCAAGAGAGATTGAGAACCAATTTTAGGTAAGTTTGAATGTTCTTGATCTTTATGATTGCACAGAAAGGAATTTTTTGTTAATTTTAGATTTGATTTGTATTAAATTGAATACTAGGGTTTAGGAAAATTATTGAGGAGATTTGTTCTATTGGAGAATTTTTGTATTTTAATCAAGGATAAAAGTGTGGAATTATGATTATTTTAGAGATTAGCGTTTTAGATGATTATTCTATGAAAGATATGTATATGAAATCAAATTCTGATTTGAAATATGTTGATGATCAGGAATTCTAGTGAAATTAGGGTTTCTAAATTTTTTAAAAGGATTTATTGGTGGAATTGGAGTTTTAAAAGCGAATCAGGTACGACCTTACCTTGCTTGTTGCTTGTGATTATAGTATTAGTTATTATAAAAATTGATTAATTTATATTCGACTTTTAAATTTGATTTGCTGCTTATGCTTGGCTGTTGTTAGAAAAGACCATGTAGAATGTGATACTAACGTTGGCAACCTGATAATCCTTATATATCATTGTCCCTAATGGAGTTGCACCTAAAAATGATTTTGGTAGATTAGGAGTCATGCCAGCTTAATTGTGGTATGCAATGATGTGTGGGGAGTACCCAACATCACTATATGTATATAAAAGTATTTTGTATAAAAGCTTGTTTGCTTCAGGGTCATGAGTTACCCCGGGTTTAGAATGGTTTTAAACTGTATTGTTTACTTGACTAATCAAAGATAATAACATGTGTTTACTGCACTAGTTTTAGGTTGTATGTGAAATTTGTATGTTGCGTGTTTAGGCGTATTTGTTTGTGGTATAGCGTACTAGGCATTTTCGCTCATTTCTTTATTTTTCAGGTACAGGTGAATATCCTTTTAATGTTTAATCTGTTCGGATATGACATTTATGTTGATGATAAGGAGGACGTTAGTGGATTTGATTATTCTATTGATCCCTAAAGTAGCTATGGATTGAAGATAGTTAATGGAAGACCATATTAAGTTTTATATTTTTTATAACTGATAAAAGTTTTTATTTATGATATTTTAACTTTGAGATATGTTGGCTTTGGTTTATGCTAACAAGTTTATAAGAAAGTCTTATTATAAAATATTTATGAACAGATTCCTTTTATATGTGAGTATTGGAGATATATAATTGAATATTTGTGGATTAATGAATTTATAGCCTTAGCGTGTCTTTTTCAAGAGAGAACACGTGGCGGATTGTAATACCATCATGTTAAGGCATTACACTTAAGATAAACTCATTCTAGGAATTTTAAAAACTTAGTTAAGTGCCTATGTTGATTTCTTCATTTCGAAAGATAATATTCCTTAAGTATTGGAAAATAAAATTTTTTGAAAGTCGTTTTATAAAATAAAGATTTATTAATATCCACATTTTTGAAAATTTGCCATGACAACATCACTTATGGTCGGGCATGAGTAAAAATGTAGCAATATACTTAAAGATAAAATCACTAGCATAGACTTATCAAAGTATAAAAATTAAAGATAGATAACAAAAAATAAGCAAATATAACAAATAAAGGCATGGGAGTTTTAGCTTGTCATCAACACTTCCCAAGACTTGAATAAATTATAGTCACCATAAAAATAGGTAAATCATAAGTAAAGAAAAATATGGAAGTCTTAGATCTTATCAAGGCTTCCCGAGACTTGTAATAATTCTAGTCTCATAAATAAAAAAAATACCAAATAATAAATATGAGATTCTTAGATTTTATCAAGGCTCGCTAAGACACTAATATTATCCAATCTCATATAAATAAAAGCAAAATAATCAAGAGCAAAACAAATAAAATTGAAGTTTTAAAAGTTTTGGATAAGGTATTCTCGAGACTTAAATTATGAACAAGTCCTCATTTTATTCTTGACATGATTAAGGACGAGTCTCAAAATATATAGTAAGAGTATGAAATAAATAAATTGCAAGAGACAAAATAAGTGCAAGGAAATAAATACTAGATTAGTAAGCTTATATGCTCAAATAAATATAGATATGTGCATTATCATATTTATACATATAGATAGTTAGATTAGTGATAGGCATAAATTACTTATAATGTCTTTAGGATATTAAGTACAATTTAGTGCTTATTTAAAGAATTTATTCAATAATTGGCACTTAATTATTATATATATATATTTATTTTAGGTAATTTTTGGAATAAGTCCACAATAATTACCCACTTTTGAGCAAAGGATCAAGTCAATTTTAGGTAACAACAGGATTTATAAGGAGTAATAAATTATATGTGAAGATTAGAAACCTATCATACCTATTATCAAGGAAAAAGACGATCATCGACCATCACCAGATGCATCATGGGCGTGATCGTTTGTTGATGAAGAAGGAAAATCCATTTATCTGCATATCACAGGCATTATGGAGAGAAATTTGATGGTCATAAAAGATCACACCCTCTATCACCCCAATGATGAAGGGTGTGATCGGCCTTGTCTGCTTATTTTTAAAGACTGAACTGATTTCTTTGAAGGGAAACACATGGGAAACATTTCCATGGAGGGTTACATCCGAATGGGCATCCTATTGCAAGTATAAATAACTTGCACCACTTAGGAAAATGGGGATGAATTCATACACATTATCATCATTCCATCGTATCATATACGATCTTGGTAGTTTGTAGAACCTCTCCTTCCTTGTAGGAGGGAGGGGGTGAGTTCATAGTGATTATATCTATTCATAGTATGTGCCAGTAATCTTGTATTAGTTTGTGAGTTGTAATTTTCCTGAAGAACTTGAGAAAGTCCAATGAATCATGTTGTTCGTGTGTGTGTGTGTAAGACTCTAGATCTTCACCCAAATCCAATAAAGGGGTTTTATCTTTTCTATACTCTCTCTTTTCTTCTATTGTGTTTATTTTTCTATTATTGTTTATCTATTATTCTATCATTATGTATGAGTAGAAAATAGGATTTATTCAAGAATTAATTTGAATTTGATCGCTAAAGTTTAATCCATCTAATAATTATCTAGTTCTAGTAAACAGAATTAATAATCTCAAGAAGTAGTGAAGATGCAACACCTTCTTGACTAGATTTCAATGGAAAACATCAAAAGATGATTCCATTGAATAGATATTGTTTATTAGTCAAGTTGCTCATAGTGATAGAGATATCACGGTGAGACTTTCTATATTTGCTTAGAGAATTTAGAAATGAATTAATCTTAATGCAACATTCAAGTGACTTTTAATCAGTAAGAGATTCCAATGGACACACTAAATATTAGATGTGAATGCTTATGAGAAGAACATTCACTTACTTAATGGATTCTTGTAGGTAATAATCATTGGAGAAACATATTTGTAAATTCATGTTAAGGAGATGTTTAACCCTGATCGTGCTTGTTGTGTTTTGTTTTTGTATGTTATGTTGTTAATATAACTTAGTGTAATTCTTAGTTTTAGATTAATAATCTTTTATTCAATCAATTTGCCAGATAATAGGAAGATTAAAGTAGTATTAATGCTTGACAATGTTCTCTATGGAGATGACCCTATACTCCACTCTATGCTACTAAAATGATAGGTGCACTTGCCTATTGAAACCAAATTTAAGAGTAGAATAGTATGTTTATAAATTATTAAAACTCGGAAGCCTTCTAAAAAGAGGACCATCAATTAGTTGATAAAAATATATCAACAAGAACATAACTTTAACATGATCGTAATGTAGATAAAATATGAGTTTCAATTTTTGTATTGTCAACCCTAGTTTTTATGAATCATTGGGAGATTTTATCCATGGATAATGTGTGAAACAACACCTAATATCAACTAAGGATATATTGGGAGTGTGTTTATCTAACAAAAAGATAAATCAAAGAAGTATTTGTGTTGAAAACGAGAAGGGGCAGCAATGGGGAAGGGGAAAAAACACGCCACTAGAAGAGGAAAAGAGAGAAATTTTATGAAAGTTGTAAAGTATAAGAAGGTGTAAAGGTAGTGAGTATTTATAAATATAAAATTAGCGATTTTTGTGTGAAAAATAAATTAAAAAGAAAATAAAAAAGGGAGGGGGCAGCAAAAGTACATCAGACATGGAAGCTTGTAGCAGAAAGGAAGAAAGAAAAGAAAAATCAAATGAAAAGTGACACACTTAACATGTAATGAGTTAATTTGTAAATGAAGTAAATAGGGTATGGTGTGTAAGAAATAGGTATAAATTATGGGGATAAAATGGCAGCAAGTAATAGTTACAAATAAAAGCAAATAGTAATAAAAGTAGCGGTAAAATTTCATATAAGTTATCGGTAAAGACAAAATACATGTATATGAGCTTTAACTGATATTTTTATGACCCGAAAAATTTTTATCTAATATTTCATGGACATCTAAATATTTTTCTAGTATAATTTGATTGTTAGAAAATTTTATCATGTTTTGTGTGTTTGTGGTTGGATACGGAAACTGATTCTGTAAAGGTTTAAAACGATCGAATTTTTGAACAATTTGATGTTTTTAGGGTTTATACTATATATATGATTCATAATTTAAGTTTATCTTTTTTTATTGTTTTGGGGTTCTAAGAATGATGTTGTCGAATATAGGGCTTCTATAACTCATTGTTGACCTAAACTTGCTTTTTGGGTTCTAGTTTGAATTTTGGCTTTAAGATTTACTTTCAAGATTATAAAATTTATGAGTTTAAACTTATATATATATATATATATATGCTTCATAATTTGAGTTTAATTTATTTAATATTTTTGGATTCTCAGGATTATCTAATTAAATATAGGGCTTCTAATATTAAATATCGACTCAGTTTGACTTTTGGGTATTAATCTTAATTTTGACTCTAAGATTCACTTATAAAGTTGTTGAAGAATCTTGGAGTTTACAATTTTCATCATTTATTATCTAGTGATGTTGTCTCATTTTATATGCCAACGATTGGTACGAAAACTATTTTGGTTTAACTGGTAAAATTTTGACTTGATAAATCATTACTATGTTATAGAAAATTATTTTATATTATTTTGATATTAATTATTATTTGGATATACTATCTCGATTTACATGTTAGAGATCCGATAGATGAATTGTTTAGTGTAAGATTTTCGAAGCGAACAATTATTGGATTTTCATTTTGTTTTCTAAGGTATTCTTTTAATTAGGGTTTGGTAATTAGAGTTTTCTAATCCCATCACACGTATTAGACATTTAGGATTATTCAAATTTCTGGTATTGTCTAAGGTTTTCCAGAACTTGTATTTAGCTAGAATCAATTCTAAGGTTTCTAAGTTTCAGTTTTAACTTAACTTAATTTTTGGGTTTTAGTTTTGATAGTCACTTTAAGATTCTCATATAAGAGTATAAAAAAAAAAAAAATCTAAGAGCTTACATAATGAATATTATGATTAAAAATTAAATACAATATTTCCATAATTTATACAAAACGAAATACAGACCTTATTTTTATGAATCACTTATGACGTGGAGTTTGACATTCCAAGTTCGTCAAAAGACCATTCAGGTAAGTAGGATTAATGATTCACTGCATTTTGGGGTATTATTTTAAGGTACCTAGAGGATGAAGCGTGTTTATGTTTGTGATTGTAAAATAACTTGGATGTGTACATGTGATGTTTGTGTTGTTCTTAACTTGTTGATTGGTAGTTGAGCTACATGCTATGTTGTGTTGTAAATTGTTGTTTTCCTTAAAGTGTATGTTAATTGGTTAATCTCCTTTAAATTAAATTAACTAAAATTTTAAAATGCCATGCATTGCAACCCAATAAGGGATCGATTAGGATCCTATGATCAAACACTAACCCTTGGGAGAGTCACAAAGCCGTCTTTTCCTATCCTTAAGGCCAAACTAAGTGACAAGAGAGGAAGTCCCGGTGAGGTTAGGAACATATCCAAGGAGGTCTTGGTAAGAGCCTTAGCTCTATTGAACAAGCCTGGGTTTAGTCACTAGTCGTTTTCCATCATGTTATAAACTCCTAAACCTATACTAAAGTGGGGTTATTTAATTTTCTCTAGTCCCACGATAGATTGAGTAATGTCGTGCGGATGACATTTTCTTGTTTATGCATTACATTAATTAATTATTTGATAACCTTGTTTGTCTTATATGACTACATTTTTACCTCTATCCCTTTACTAATCTATGGTTACTCATTCCCTTGTAGATTTTTTTTTAAGGTTGAGACCAGCTCTTAAGTAATAGCTATTAATATTACTATAGAACCCTAGGTGTGTAAATATGAGAATAAGAAGGAGTTTGAAGAATTATTTACTATCTTGCTATTTTTTACTTTAACTAATGGTATCAAATGGGTAACCTGAGCATCTCAGTATGGCTTGAAGTTTGAAGTACTTATTAATTACAAAGAATTCCACGATTATATGTAACAACCATATATGAAATGTTCATATATTATTATATTTATTTATATTTTCCTATTGAGATGATGCTACTTTAGAATGGATTAGTCATGTGCCTTTTATATACTATGTTATGATAGAAGCTAAGTGGTGAGATTCTATCATGGTCTAGTGTATACAACATGACTATTACAATTAGACTAGCTCAAGGCATGACCTTGTTATTCATAAATCTGAATAATGCATGAATATTCAATATATTTTTGTAAATGTAGATATAATTCTACATAATAAATAATGTTGAAATGAAATTAATATTTGAATTGTACACCATTATCCTTCTAAAAGACGTGTAATTGTGTTGATACTATTAAAATGTTTCTTATTCTAATATTGATCAATTTGCTATAATGAAACAAGACTGGGAGAGAATAAGGATTCATTTATTTTGTGATAGTGATTTTTTTGGAAAATAACATTTACTATATCAGAAATAGCAAGTCTTATAATAAAAAAAAGAGATGAAAATTCTTTATGTTTTCCATTTACATAGAATATGTATTTTTAATGATAGGATATTTTGCAAAATAAAAGAGAAAATACTTGCTCAAGAAAAGGAAGATATGCAAAAAAGAAAAATCTAAAAATGCTAAATGTTTGGAAAATAATTTCGGAAACATTGAAGTAAGAATCATGGGCTGAACTCACGACTCCATCTCCAAGCATGGAATCGTGAGTCAAACTCACAATTCCTACCAAAGTGGTACAAATCTTGAGCTACACTTATGATTTTGTACCTAATCAGTACTCTCTTCTTTTCCATTTTATAAATCTAAACAAATTTACATTTATATAGTACACAACTCAAACAATACTTGTCACCATACACCACCACTTATACCCATCTCAATCCTAACACTTCAGAAATTTAAAAAAAATAAAAACTCCATATTTCACCAGTAGTCATATTCCAAAAACACACTCACTAGAACACTTAATAAATACAATAATACAAGTCTTTCATAGTCTATTTCTTTACAATAAATGAAAACGGTACAAATAATACAATTTAATGCCAAAGCTACCTACTCCTCCCCCTCTCCAGCTGCTGTTGTGGATTCAGCTATGGTTGGGGCTGGCTATGCAACTGAGTGATCTACGTGCCATCCTGATATTCTCTAGGTGGATTGAAGGAAGGATATTACTGGATAAGACTGGAGTCGATAGAACCTAAGTAGGACATCACATATGTCATCAAGATGAGTCGGTGCACGTATTATTCAATGTGGAGTTAGTGGGTATGTTGTAGTGACCCAGAGCTCTCACCTATAGGTGGCATCTCATATCCATAGTATGTGAAGTTTGACTGTGAAGAGCATGCTTCATAAATTTAAATGCCACATAAGCATCCGTCCCTAATCTGCACTTGGCTGCTCCTATGGTTCCTCTTCGATGCCAACTTGCATGTAATGTAAAGAAAAATTATTTATATTGAAGGGAGTGTCATATGATATAAACTAAGAGAGTTTTATGGTCCATTCTAATGTATAATTAAATGCTTTATCGTTTGGCAGAGATGTTATTAAAGATGAAGAGTTACTTCTTGTTTTTTATATAAACTAGGCTTCCTCTTCCTCAAAACTCATTCCTAAACCTAGATACCTCTCTAAAAAGCTCTGTTTATGAGATTTTTATCAAGGGAAGATAAAGAAACAAGATCAAGGTGAGTTGATCTTCTTCTTCTTCTATGGAGTTTTAAAGAAGGAGTTCTTTTCTTAAGGTTCTTTTTGCTTTTGAAGATCAAGTTTTGAGAAGAAGCCCTAGTTTTGTGGGCGATTTGTGTTTGGCAATCAAAGGGAAATAAAAAAATTCAAAATTTTAGGTATCTACGAATCTTTTCTTTTTATGGAATTATAGAAATGATCACGTCTGATTTTGTTTGAATTATATTGAAGGGAGTCATAGTTAGAGGAGTTTTAGAGAATTTTTGTTCTATTGGAGATTCTGTTATCAAAGGTTTAAGGTGTATATTAGTTAGGGTTGATAGTTCTTTTCATATTAGGGTTTATTTAGTAAAGATATAATTTTTTTTTTTTATGAAATCATATTGAGAATGAGAAATTGTTTATGTAATCATGTGTTTTGGTGAATTAGGATTTATGCTCCTAAAAGATATTTCATATATGACCTTACCTTGCTTGTTGTTTATGCTTATAGGTTTAGAATTATAAATTGACCTAAATTTTATTTGGCTTAAAATTGATTTTTTTCTATCTATGCTTGGCTATGGTTAGTAAAGACCAGGCAGACTATGATACTAACGCAACGTCTTGATGATCTATATGTGATGTTGTATTAAGTGGGCTCGTGTATAGAAATGATTCCGATAGTTTAGGAAGTGGTAGATTACGATACTTCGAGTGTGTGGGAGATTCCCAACACTATATATGTATATATTACCTATTTTCTATATGATTATTTTTATGAAGGCATGAGATATTCCGGGTTTGGGACTAGTCATGAATGGTTATGAACTGTGTTGTCTGTTGATTAATTCAAGATAATAAAATGTGTTTGTTGCATTAGTTATTAAGTTGTATGTGAAACTATTTAATGCTTGTTCATGTGCATGTATATGTGGTATGACGTACTGGGCCTTTGTGCTTATTCTTTTATCTTTCTCAGGAACATGTGAGGATCCAGTAGTGTTTGATTTGTCTAGATATGATGTCTTTGTGGATTATAGGGAGAATGATAGTGGACTTGATTATCTTGCTAACTTCTAGTCATGTTCTGGACTAAAGATGGCTAATGGAAGACCATAAGAATATATATATATATATATATATATATATTTACTTTTATGGATTTGGAAAATTTTATAAGTTTTTATTTCTAATGTTTAAGTTTGAGATGTGTTGGCTTTAGTTTATGCCAACTAGGTTTTTAGAAGTTTGTTATTATGAGATATTATTTTTAATAGGTATCCTGATATATGAGAGTATGACGATATTATTTATAATTGCGAATTAGTGGAATATAATAGCCTTGAGGTGTCTATCCTTGGTAAAGATACGTGGCAGGTTGTAATACATTTAAGTTAGGACATTACAGCTTAATTGGTATCAGAGCAATTAGTTTTTGATCTTATTAGATTTAAGTTATAAACTCCCTAGGATAGTGAGTAATGATGAGTGGGGTAGCAAATAGTGGGGTTACTTATCTAGTTAGTATGTTGTTATCTTTAGTAGTTTTCTATAGTGTTTTGATCCTCTTAGGTTGCTTTATCTCTTGATATCTAATGTTCTTACCCAAGATAAGGAATGAGGCCAATCACACAGTTGGTCAAATTAGCAGTTCAGGATACAGAAAGGAAATGTACTAGGTGTTATGAACCACATGATCTTAAGGATTGTGAATGGTAGAAAATGGTTGCTTTGTATGTGGTAAGATTAGACACAGCCATAGGTTTTGTACAACGAGAGTTATCCCACAGGTTTTCTTTTTCAAGTGTGGGTAACAAGGACACTAAGCAATAGGATGCAGAGATCTAGAAAGCAAGTGGTTCTAGTGGTTTAAAGAAGTCGATCTTAGGGTAGTCAAGAGAAAGAGCACCTGATGAGTTTCTTTAGGACCGAAGAGGAGGAAGCTAAAGGTGTGTTTACAGATACCACTGGGAAGTAAAGCTATTTTGAATAGAATTTGTAGAGATGTGGATATAGAAATAAAAAGTAGGCATCCACTTGCAGATCTAGTAGTTTTTGATATGATAGATTTGGATATTATTTTGGGAGTAGATTAATGATCGAAATATCATGCTGTAATTGATTTCCATAAGCTAGTAGTTGAGTTTAGCTTACCAGACGGAGATCAGTTTGTACATAAGTTGAATGTACAAAGACTACCAATGTTGCCTACATATGAGTTGTGCGGAAGGTCAACTTTAGCAGCTATGATAGTAGATGACGAGCATAAGATAGATCTTATATAATACCAGTTGTGTGTGAGTACATTGAAGTTTTTTCAAAAGATTTACTAGGATTGCTACTAGAGAGAGAAGTGGAATTCTATATTAACTTAGTGCCGAGCACTACATCTATATCTAAGACACCATACCACATGGCTCTAACAGAAATTGCAGAGCTCAAAGTTCAGTTAGATGATCTACATAAGAAGTTCATCAGACCCAGTGTGTCGCCCTAGAGAGCTCCAATTTTATTTGTGAAGAAGAAGGATGGCTGTATCAGATTATGCATAGACTACATAAAGCTTAATCATGTGACTATCAAGAACAAATACCCTTTGCGAAGGATAGATGACTTATTTGACTAGTTTGCAGGAGAAAAGGTGTTTTCAAAGATTAATATTAGATCAGGATATCTTTAGCTACGAGTTAGAGCAGAGGATATACAAAATATAGCTTTTAGGACCACATATGGGCATTATGAATTTGTTGTTATGTTGTTTGGTCTTACCAACGCATCAACCATCTTTATGGACCTTATGAATAGAGTCTTCAGAGATTATTTAGATCTATTTGTAGTAGTCTTTATAGATGATGTATTGGTGTATTCTAAAACAAAGGAGGAACATGAAGAGTATTTGAGGTTAGTTCAAACCAGATTACAAGATAAAAAGTGTATGTGAAGTTTAAAAAGTGTGAATTCTGGTCAGAACAAGTATCTTTCTTGGGACATGTTATTAACAAGAATAGAATTTCAGTGGATCCTAAGAAAGTGAAAGCAGTAGTTGAGTGGCCAATACCTAAGAATGTTTTAGAATTCAGAAGTTTTCTGGGAATAGCAGAATACTATAGGAGATTTGTGGAAGATTTTTCCAAGATTGCAATCCCATTAACCAGACTAACACAGGAAAGGGTAAAGTATGTTTGGGATGAAGATTATGAGAACAATTTTCAACTGTTAAAGCCAAAGCTAGTATTTGCACTAGTACTAGCCTTGTCAGCGAGTGGTGAGGAGTATGTTATTTACAATGATGCCTCTATACAAGGATTACGAAACGTGTTGATGCAGGGAGTTACGGTAATAGCATGTGCTTCTAAATAGCCGAAGTCCTATGAAAAGAGTTATCTTATGTATGATATGGAACTGGAAATTGTAGTTCATACTTTGAAGCTTTAAAGGCACTACCTATATGGGGAGAGATGTAAAGTATATACAGATCACAAAAGTCTTAAGTACATATTTACTCAGAGGGAGCTGAAAATGAGAGAGAGGAGATGGTCGAAGTTGATAAAATATTATGATGTGGATATCTAGTATCATCCATGAAAGGCAAATGTAGTAGTAGATGCCTTAAGTAGAAAGCGAGTGGAGAATTTAGCAACAATGATCACCTCTGAACGTCACCTGATAGAGGATATGAGAAAGTTGGAATTGGAGATGATGTGACCAGACAATTAAGTGTAAGACCGACAAACTTGCAGATTTAGCCTACTCTTATTGAAAGGATTAAAGCAGCACAAGTGAATAATCCAAGCATACATGAGATAAAGAAAAGAATGGAAATGGGCAGGGCACCTAAGTTTCAGATTGATGAAGAAGGTGTTATGAGATATGGAGGAAGATTGTGTGTGCCAGAACAAGGAGAACTTACGAAGGAATTGCTGAAAGAAGCGCATTACTCTAGTTATTCCATTCATCCATGAGGCAATAAGATGTATCGGCATATGAAGATTTGTACTGGTGGAATAATATGAATAAAGAACTTGCAGAGCATTTCTCCAAGTGTTACACACGTCAACTCATAAATATTAAGCATAGAAGACCGGTAGGTGAATTGAAGCCTTTGCAAATACCTCAATGGAAGTGGGAGCATATGGCCATAGATTTCATTACTACTCTATCTAAAACCAGAGAAAAGTTAGATTCGGTATGGATGATTGTTGACAGGCTTACCAAGGTAGCTCACTTTATACTGATTAAGACCGAATACAAATTGGAACGGTTAAGAAGGTTGTATTTCAAGGAGATAGTGAGGCTACATGGAATACCAGTAGTATCTATAGTGTCAGATAGAGACACTAGATTTGTTGGAAGATTCTAGAGAAGTTTACATCGAGCTTTAGGCACTAAGTGGTTTTTAATATTACCTATAATCCTCAAACAGATGGACAATCTAAGCGAACCATACAGATCCTCAAAGATATGTTAAGAGCCTGTGCTTTGGATTTTAAAGGTAGCTAGGATGAACATCTAATATCTACCTTTGGTGGAATTTTTTATAACAACTGTTATCAAGCATCACTTGGGATGCCACTTTATGAAACTTTATATGGTCGGAAGTTGGTGACAGACAGATTTTAGGACTAGAACCGGTATAAGATGCTAATGATAGAGACAAGACAATCAGACAGAGGTTACAAGTAGCCCAAAGTCATCAAAAGAGCTACACAAATAAGCGGAGGAGACCTTTGGAGTTTCAGGTAAGAGAGCATGTCTTACTAAAGATCTCACCAACCAAGGGTGTTGTAAGATTTAGGCTGAGGCAAGTTAAACCCTAGATATATTGGACCATATGAAATTTTGGAAAAGATAGGCGATGTGGCTTATAGATTAGCTTTACCACCTAGTTTGGAAGGAGTACATAATGTGTTCCATGTATCGATTTTGATAAAATATGTCAATGATCCTGAGCAAATAGTTGCTTTAGAACCATTGGAAGCAGCTGAATCTATCTACAATTGAAAAGCCAGTAAAGATTTTGGATACCAAAGAAAATATCTTAAGAAGGTGAGTAATCAAATATATAAATGTACAATGGATGAATCAAAATGAACAAGAAGTTACTTGGAACTAAAGGAGGAGATGAGGACAAAGTATCTCGAGCTTTTCAATATTTAGATAACTTTCGAGGATGAAAGTTTTTTTAAGGGGGAAGAGATGTAATATAAAGAAAAATAATTTATATTAAAGGGAAAAAGTGTCATATGATATAAAATAAAAGGGTTTTGTGGTCCACCCTAATGTATAATTAAGTGATTTGTCGTTTGGCAGAGACGTTATTAAAGATGAAGAGTTACTTCTCGTCTTCTATATAAACTAAGCTTCCTCTTCTCCAAAACTCATTCCTAAACCTAAAAACCTCTCTAAAAAGATCTATTTGTGAGATTTTCATCAAGGAAAGATAATAAACAAGATCAAGGTGACTTGATCTTTGTCTTCTCTATGGAGATTTAAAGGAGGAGTTCTTTTCTTAAGATTCTTTTTGCTTTGAAGATCAAGTTTTGAGAAGAAGCCCTAGTTTTGTGGGTGATTTGTGTTTGGCAATGAAAGGGAAAAAAATTCAAATTTTAGGTATCTAAAAATCTTTTCTCTTTTTATGGAATTACAGAAATGATCATGTCTGATTTTGTTTGAATTATATTAGAGGGAGTCATAGTTGGGGGAGTTTTGGAGAATTTTTGTTCTATTGGAGATTTTGTTATCAAAGGTTCAAGGTATGTATTAGTTAGGGTTGATAGTTCTTTTTAGATTAGGGTTTATTTAGTAAAGATATAATTTTGTTTTTTTATGAAATCATATTGAGAATGAGAAATTGTTTATGTGATCAGGTGTTTTGGTGAATTAGGATTTCTATTCTTAAAAGAGATTTCATGTACGACCTTACCTTACTTGTTGTCTGTGCTTGTAGGTTTAGAATTATAAATTGACCTAAATTTTATTTGGCTTAAAATTGATTTTTTTTTTCTATCTATGCTTGGCTATGGTTAGTAAAGACCAGGCAGACTATGATATTAACGTAGTGTCTTGATTGTCTATATGTGATGTTGTCCTAAGTGGGCTCATGCATAGAAATGATTATGGTAGTTTAGGAAGTGGTAGATTACAGTATTCCGGGTGTATGAGAGATTCCCAACACCATATATGTATATATTACCTATTTTCTATATGATTGTTTTTATGGAGGCATGGGCTACTCCGGGTTTGACATTAGTCATGAATGGTTCTGAATTGTGCTGTCTATTGATTAATTCAAGATAATAAAATGTGTACGCTGCATTAGTTATTAGGTTGTATGTGAAACTATTTAATGCTTGTTCATATGCATGTGTATGTAGTATGGTGTACTGGACCTTTGTGCTTATTCTTTTATCTTTTTCAGGAACATGTGAGGATCCAGTGGTGTTTGATTTGTTTAGATATGATGTCTTTGTGGATTATAGAGAGGACGATAGTGGACATGATTATCTTGCTGATTTCTAGACATGTTCTGGACTAAAGATGGCTAACGGAAGACCATATGAATATATATATATATATATATATTTACTTTTATGGATTTGGAAAATTTTATAAGTTTTTATTTCTAATGTTTTAAGTTTGAGATGTGTTGGCTTTGGTTTATGCCAACTAAGTTTTTAGAAGTTCGTTATTATGAGATATTATTTTTAACAGGAATGTTAAGTTCTCTAATAATATTTTGATGATAACAAAAGGATGATTAATTATTTCTAATTTTATTTGTTAAGTATGATTGAATAGAAGCTTATTCAGAACCTTTGATAGTTGTATAAATGAGTTTTTATAAAGTCAGAAGTTATTTTAGAAGTTTCGTTTAAGCTTTAGTATCTAAAGAAAGTCTTTCAGAAGCAATTTTAGAACTTTTAGTGAGACTCATATAAGCTTAACAAGCTAGTCAGAAGCGATTTCAGAACCTTCAGCGATGGAAAAATAAGTCTGTCAGAAGCATTTTCAGAACTTACGTCAGTAGACATATATGCTTAACAAGCTAGACAGAGACAATTTTAGAACCTTAAGGATTGACACGAATTTTTTCAGATTCACCTAAAATTGTTTAAAATCTTGGATTTAAATATTTTTCAAGACCCAACTCCATTTATTAAGTATATTTGGGTAATATGCTTGATGTGTTTCACTTAAGTTGGATTTTATATCATAGGGATCTTTTCACATCAAGTTTTATATCAAGATTATATTGAAAATTATTTTGGTATCTATAATATATTCTTTTATGAAGTTTGGATATTTCACGAATTTATTTTTGGGATAACGTATATGATAAGATATGGAAGATAAGGTTATTTTAAAAAGATATGGTTGTTACAAGAAAATATTTGAAGATAAAAGTTGTTATGAGATTTCGGCATAAGATATGGAACATATTATTTTGTTATTATCCTTATTGGATAAATAACATAATTTCATTAAGATTTATGGGACAAGATATTAGCAAATATATTGAAGTTTATTCAAAGAAAAATAATAAGAGAAGCTCACGTGGAATGGTTGGAGAAGATTGTGTTATCTTATCAAGATTTGTTTGTTCATATTACAAGAGAAGATCACGGTAATTTCATATCAATTCAAGGAAATATCTATAGCCAATATCAACGAAATTATCTCAACAACACTTATTCGATTTTTTGAATTTCGAAAAAGGAGGGGATGTTTTGAATTTTCAAAAAATGAACCAGTAACTGTGGTGGCAAATTCAGGAAGATCCTTGGGATGGAACTTTAGAAAGAAAAAAAAAAAAAAACCTTCACACGCAGCAAGAAATCTTCTTACTTCTCCCACATACAAACCAAGATTACATTGCCTTCATATAAGCTTCATAGATTCGAAATTGTGCAATTACTTTTTATTGCATTTAGCCTTCGAATTTTTTTTTTGAAGGAACGTTGTTGTTACCTTCTTAGATTAATTGTTTAGTTACAAGTGTAGACTCTGTAGATCGATTGTAGCTAGAGGATAGCATTAAGAGTCGAGCAAAGAGGATTGTACTATCTTGTAACCTTGAATTTTTTTGATATAGTGAAACACAACTCGTAGGATAACGGGGTCATCGGCGTGGAGCTGGAAGAGTGGACTGACGCACAAGGTAAAACCACTATAAATAGCTGCCTGATCTTCTTTTTCCCTAATCTTTTATTTTTCAGCAATTCATTGTTAGCATTGTTTAATTGATATATTGTTATCATGTTTAAAACTTAAAGGGGAAATTTTAAAAGGCAAAATTCTTAAATAATCAATTCAAGCTCCCTTCTTGATTATTTTGGGACCAACAAGGTATCCTGATATATGAGAGTATGATGATATTATTTATACTTGTGGATTAGTAGATTATAATAGCCTTGGGGTGTCTATCCTTGGTAAAGACATGTGGCAGGTTGTAATGGCTTCAAGTTAGGGCGTTACACTGCTCCATGTGCATGGTTGTGACCTTGCTCAGCCTATTGAGGCGATGGAGTATCATCTTTATCATTAGGTGGAGCTTTAGGCCCTAGTTGGTCATCTAATCTAATTCACATGAACTGACCCACCATTTGATCAACCTTTGATGCCTTAACCTAAATATCTTCGTACGACATGTGAAGCAACCGACGGATAAAGTTAGCCTACAGTACATAACTCTTATTCCATTAAGAATAAAACTACACACAAATAAGAAAAAAAAGTATAAGATCAAGATAATTACTTGACATGAGCCTAACTAAAGTTGTAGTATGACTAACATACATCCGATTGATCTGCATGTACCACCTTATGTATGATTTTGTTCGGTTGTACACATTTAACTAAGTGCAAATAACTGCCATGAGCTATTCATAGCTTGTGTTGCTCGAAACACTAAGAAATGTCACAAAACATCTATCATATCTTATCCCATCATTCCCTTCAATGATGTTTCTATAAGCAAACAATGTGATTCTAACCTTACCCATTTTCACTAATTCCCTGAGAACTTTACAAAATCAAACCTAATAAAGCAATCTTATTGTTGTCTAATTCACCATATTCAACAACAATTAACAATTCATGCACCCATTGAAGAATTCCATAAATTTCAACTCATGATACATAAATGAGCACTTAAAATGCATAACACAACAAGTGCTCTAGTTAGAAAAAAACAACTACAGTTAACTGTAAATTCTAACAGCAAACACAAACACAACATAAATACACTCAAATAAAGATTTTAAATGCTATAAATCAAAAGAGGAATGATAAGAGACTTACTTCATAGTTATGGAATGTCTAGTGAAATGAGGCAAAAATTTTAGTTGAAATGGAAGAGAATCCGAATGAGTGAGATGGATTTAATGAGATTTTTGAAGAAAAGAAAAAGAGTGATTTTACTGATTTGGTATAGAGATTTTAGGATTAAGGCTCGCAACCAAAGAGAGAAAAGAGTGAGAATGTGTGTGTCTCAATGCCTATGTTTGTGAATAAGGGGTGAGAAAGGTTATGGGATTAAAACGATCATTGGTGGAATCTTATACAATATGAAATCATGAGTCTGACTCGTGATTCTTCACTATTTTCGATTTTTAGAATTTTTTTTTTTCATTTTTTTCCTTTTACCATACGGTAATCTAGATATGAGAACAAGCATCCTATCCATGGTTAGGGAATATGGGGTAACAATAGCCACATTAAGAAACAAGCTCAAGACAGGTCATAGCCCTATCGAGCATTGATTTATTTTTCCTTATATGTTTTGTTTGTGAGCACGTATATTAATTAATTAATAATTTTTTGGTGCTTTCAGATAATATGATAATCTGTATTTTTCAATTTGAGGGCAAAAAAACTTATTTTTAGTTAGGAGTGCTACTCCTTTATAAAACAAATATAATATGATAACCTCCCTTACATAAAGTCTTAAGAGATAAAAATAGTAAAATTATTAAAATATCTGTGTTTAGTGCTTATTGTATTATACTTACTCTAGGCTCTTTCAATATCTTGCAAACATATATTAAAATCTACAAGTTATTGCAATTTTGTAATCTTAATGTTTTGTGTACATTGTCAAAATTTACAATATGTCATAAACTGTATTGCAATCATCATTACTTTCTATAGTGCTCCTCATATTAGTTTGATCAAAATAATGATCTTTTTTTCTCTTTCTTTAATTCTATCTAAGCATATAACATAAGTGTTTAAGCTTATAATTAAAGGGAAGCATAATATATTTGCCAAAAATTAGAAAAAAAAAATGAAAACAACAACATTTACTTTAATATATCCTACATGAATGGTGCCATAAAAAGGAATACCAATGATCCTGAGTGACACAGAATTTCAAACATTAAATCAAACTGAGGCAAAATAGAGCGAACAAGAAATGAAAAAAATTGAAGACGGTGATTTTTCTATCTAATTGAATGCCACAAAATGGAAATAAAATACTTGTAGAATTTAAAAATAAAAGGAAAAGATTTAAAGTAAATAATGCCAACAACTAGTAAATAACTTATTAGTTGAAGACTACGGATGACCAAATTGATAAAGGAGAACAAATATATAAGGCAAAGTGATGGAAGCATTTGATTTTTTTCTTTTTTTGGCGGAAGGGGGGGGAGGGGGAGGAGGTTGGGGAAGGAAGGGTGGGGACATGGAGAATTAAGACATTTGATCATAGTGTGGTAGGGTAAAGAAAGCATTTTGCTGTAATTTTACTGGGAGTTGTCATGATCAACAAATAAATCAGCACCTATAAATATATATATAGTTTTTTTTTTTTTTTTTTACGAGCATGTATCAATTTAGTTGAATTAATATACTTTTCTTATGCAAATAGACTACTAGTCTTTTTCATTTACTAGTACAAAACCCTATGCATGGAGGTAGGGAGCTACTCCGTACTTAATTTTGTAAATATAAGTAAAGATGGTAATATATATATATATATAATATAAATAGATGTGGGTATAACCTTACCTCTTATATAGCTAACTTGCTTTTAAAAATAAAGATATTTAAGGAGGTATTACTCTTTTGTAAGGATACTAATACCTTAACATAAATTTAAAAAAAAAAAACATAAACAAAAAAAGGAATAAGGAAACTATCAACTCCATTCAAATAATTATAGTTTCATGTTTTGTGCATCCCATTATGATCAACATATCAATTTGTCTACATCCTATTTCTAACTTAATCTATGCACTATTAATTTGCATTACATCCCTTTCAATTGGTCTCTGGTGTCATTATAAAGAATTCTTGTCTTTATTTTCCAAATCCTTTGTTTTTCATTGATACACACAAGTTATCTTTCTATTTCTCCATTTACATTAAGCTCAAACTTCCTTCTTATGAATGTGCTTCTTTGGAACATACTTTATAACGTATGATACATGTTACTTTAAATTGATGAAAAGGTTTTATACATTTATCATATTTCAATGCATTTCTTTTGATAAAAACTCTCCTATGGCTATTGGTGTTATGAATTTTCCATTTATTGAAGGAAAGATGAGACCTATAGCAGACAAGAGTTTGAAGAAGAAGAGCAACCCAAATGAAACATAGCTAAAAGTAAACTACCCTTTGAATACTATGAAAAACACCATTTAATAAGCAAGAATTAATTATGATTCCCACATGATGAAAGGAAAAAAAATAGTCCTATACATAATCTTTAGATAATTTGATTCATTGCAAATAACCCTCTCATTTATAGCTGTTGCACGAGTTGATTTTACCGGTAGATATAGCTTCTACAAACATAGAAATAGTAGTCAGAGGAGTGCCAGAGCGTTGCTTGATGCTGCTATTGTGATGTTAAAGTCAGTCTGTGGGTGCTCAAGGAGAAGAAAAAAAAGAACTCTCTCCCTTTCCTAAAGAGGGAGGGCAAGGGCTATTTATAATGCTTCAAGCCATACCAAGAGGCGACCACCAGTCTTCCTGAGGTAGATGAGGTTTTCACCTAGTAGCTGGCTTGATACCTAAGGTATCGAAGGTATCTGAGCTGCGGGCAATGAATTTAAAGAGTGGAGATAAGCTGACAATGTCCCCCCGATCCCGAGGTGGGACACCGATGTTTTGCATGGTGCAAGAGCTTAAGCTCGCTTTGGTTGGTCGCTCATTAATGGGCTTGAGCGATTGTCTTGAGGTCAAGCTCAAGCAATAATCTCGTTGAACGTCCCAAGGCCTGCATAGGTAACATATAAGGTTCTTGCCCGAAGGGGTCATGGTCCTCCATTTTGCTCCCTAGGCCTCTCTTAGTGGGCTGGGACCGATGGTCTATAGGGCCTGGTGATTAGTAGCGACAATGGAGGGCCGAGCAATCTATGGCTCGTGTTGGTTGTCAATACCCCCTCACTCTCATTACTTAAGGGTAGGGAGAGTGACACTAAGTTCATCTCGCAAGGCCCAATTGGAGGAGGTCATCATCATTATTCTTTGAGTGCATCCCTTAATATCACAATTGTTAGGGTCTATGCCCACTAAGCTCATCGAGTGGTAGGTTAGTTCGTGATTTTTCATCTGCATTTGTCAACCTTGTTAAGGAAGCCTAATGGAATTCCTAAAGGAAGTGATAGGGGTCGTGTCAATCATGATGATTGCTGTGATGGGCCTAAGGTATTTAGGCCACGTGGTTCCCAATTATTAGGGAGTTGATAGTCTATTAGTCATCCTTTGTTCCTTATATATATTGAGATAGTTCCTCTTATGAAATTCATCCGCTCACCAAAATTTTTCTTTCATCAAATCAAAACTGTCAAGTTTCTTCAAGCGCTTTCTTCTTTTTGCTCATAGAGAGGATGTCGAGCTTAGGTAACTTCGACACCCAATCCTTTTCACATGACTCTAATGGTAGGATACAACGATTGAGGGCTGAGGTGAGGAGGGATAAGAGAGAAGCTACCTTGAGTCAGGGAGCTTGGGCTTGAGTGGCAGGAAAAGGTCGGAAGTGGTAGTTTGGCTTCTGCTAGCAGCCGTAAAGAGGGGTCTAACAAGGTATATGTGTGGCCAATAGAGAAACAGGCCATTTTGAACACACATTCTTATGCGGAGCTAGTCAATGAGATATACCGATGCCCCATAGATAAGTATCCTTTTGACGGTCTGGAGAAGGGGGCCGTCATCCCTTTACATATAAGGGTGATTCAAGGCAATGGTCCTGATGGGATCCATTACAAGCTCTCTAAGGAGGCCCTCAAGACTATTTGCTGGAAGGAGATGCGAGGTACTCCTTAGGAGTCAGAGGTTATCATGCCTTTAAGGTCGAATCGATTTTGTCTTCTTGGTAATTTGCAATTTTTTTTTATATAAGAAGGGATTTTAGTTCGGCCTAAGGATACCTTTCTCCCCTTTTTAGAAAGAGTTCTTTAAGTACCATTGGCCATGTCCGGCTCAGCTATTGGCCAATGTCTGGTAGATATTGGTGGCTTTTCAGGCGATCTGTCTTAGTATCACGGTACGACCTACCCCGACCTTGTTTTGACAGTTTTTTTTTCCTGTAAAGAAGGTCGAAAGAGGGGTGGTGGTATTTTACCAAGCAGCTTAAGAGTCCCTAATCCTCACTGGTCTCAGTAGCTCAAGTAGGTTTAATTGGAAGAGTGAGTTATGGGTAGTTAAGTTGGAGGAGGGTGTGCTATGGGGGTTCAATTTTTGGGTCGATCGGTGTAAACCCATCCGAAGCGAAAAGCCACAGAAATTGATGTTGTATGATGCTGGGGGGCTGAGGGAATTGGAGGAAGTACAGGAGGGGCGAGGTGGGAAGCCTTATAATGTCGCACTTGTGGTGAGGAGTTTTCAAAAGGGAGTAACAATTTCTAAAGGCGGGGTAATCTCTATTTCCCGAGGTATGGTTCTTTGTGGACATCACCCTTCTTCCTCCCCCCCTCCCCCAACTCCCCTGTCCAAAAGGCTATTAAGTCAAGCTCTTTATGGAGAGGCTATCTCAATTTATGGTATTCTTATTTTTTGTCAATAGGTAAGCTCGATTTAGCAGGCTTCATTATTATTGTTGCATTCTCGCAAATGTTCCTATGCCAGCGATTGATATTGACAACTTTCTCCCTAGCTCGTCGAGTAAGAAGAGGAAGAAGGCTATGAAGTTGAAGGCAACCTTAAAGAAGCAGGTGGTAGTGGCTGAGGGGCTCAGTTAGCTTGTTTCCCTTGTATAGGATGTTCAAGTTGTGTCGCTACTGAGTCTCCCTAGGCATGGTCATTATGGTAACGAGCCTCTTATGGGTGGTCCCTTGATGCTGAAGGTATGAATTCTGCCAAGTTCTCGTTGGCCTAAAGTGCAACGCATACCTCCTCAGTCCCCTGCTGCCAATCCGCCTATTAGCTGGGGGTCTTCTAAAGCTGAGGCTTTCGGGAGCACCAATGATCCCTCTAGATCGGTCAATGTTAAAGGCTAGCCAAGTAGGGCCCAAATCAATATTATGCGGGGCAGGGCGCTTAAATGGAGTGACGCAGCCATCGATTGGGGAATGTTTGAGGACCTCACCATTATGGAGGATAGGAACAAGGTGAGGACTATGTTAAGCGAGCTAAAATCCAAGGATCATGCATTAGTCTTTCTTGCTTGTAAGTGATATAAGGTATCTTCTTACTGCCCTTCTCCCTTCACCTTTCACTTGCCTTCTTTTTGATGTGATCTTGGCTTTTGTAGACCGTATTAGCTCTTTTTGAAGTTGCAAGGTATGCAAGGTCGAATTGGGGCGTTGTAAGTTCTTTTTTATTAAGTGGATGATTATTGTTTTTTTTTTTTATGCTACTCTTTGACTTGGTGTTTTCTCTACAGGCGAGTGATGATCTGGAGCGATTGAATGCTTTTGTTGCCAAGTTAGAGAAGGAGACTTCTGAAGAGAGGCATAAGGGTCAGGCTGCAAAGCGTAGTGACCAAGTTAATGGATGAAAGGGACCAGCGCATCCATCATATTGATGCAGCAGCCATTTTGTGTAGCAGGAGGTAAGGGAGACCCTACGAGTATAGTTAACCCTGAAGAATGTAGTTAGTGATTTGGAAAGGAAGAAGAAAGATAAGAGGTAGGAGTGAGATTCTTTATCATTTTGTGTAAAGGAGTTGATAGCAAATGGTAATGGGATCAGGGGAGAAAATGACGCTCTCAAGGTTGGTCATTTTTTCCATTTTACTTTTCCTTCATTATATGTGTTTTTGTGGGCTCATTTTTTGGCTTTTCCTTGTTGTAGGCTCGAATAGTTGAGCTTGAGGAGGGGTAGATTATTCTTAAGGCAGCAAGGAAGCATATTTAGGAGGAGCTTTTTGTAAGTTAGAAGTTGATAGAGGGTCATCAGATGATCGTTAAGTGCTCAAGTTGTTTGTGATGACGTATTCGGGCAGTTCCTCGACCTAGACCTTAGCCTCTTAGCAGCTTGTCTAAGTAAGGCGGTCTCAGAGGATGCTGAGGATGAATATGAGGAGGGGGAATGCGTGCTGGAGGTAGAGGAGGTTACCATTATTGTGAGGAAAGTAAAGCTTACTACCGATGACGCAACATAAAGGGGTAAGGAAGGCGTTCTTGAGGTGGAGGTTGTGACAATGTTGGTTGCTTCAGAGGCTCAACAGAACGATGTAGGGGTGGATGGAGGTGTTGCAACTAAGTTGTTGTTAGTAATTGTGCCCTAGGCCACTTAATATATATTGTCATTATATATGTATATTATTGATATAAAGACATTTTTATTATATTATTTGCATGTTTACTTTATAATAGAATCCATGAATAATTTAATTATTCTAAATGTCCTTAGATGCTCATTATTATGGGAATGGTAATGAATTAAATATAGTATGAATTTTTGTTTGATAGTCATAAGATGTCTATTTGTATGGAGATATAAATTAAACTTAGAAGCACATATTAAAGAAATATGTACTGGATTGACCCGCTATGAGACCACTACATGGATTAGTATCATAAGTGATTCTTGCAATAATGATGTCAGCGTATCCTTAAACTTGAAATCATCATATGTTCCAACATGAGGAAGATTATGATTTAACTCAATCAAATGTTGTCTTTGACCGAATGATTATAAAGGTTGTGATTGAGCATAAAGTGAATCATGTAGAGAAAGTTGAGTAATTAAGATGGCATTAGTCTCTCTTGTTATAGAGAGATATCTTTGGACCCCTCGATAAGTGAAACTGAGAAATGCATGACCGTGCTCAAATGAATTGATAGTGTGATCAATTTCATTTGTTTTATTAGTTCACTTGAAGATCAAGAAATGATAAGATTGAATGATATAAGGGTGACATTATCTATGCCTTATGTTCAATTTAGATATCATATGACAAAAGAATAATTATATAAGCTATGGATCAGGTAAAAATCAGATCGCCGATCTTCACTTAATTTTGATAAACATAATGTCTTGCTAGAGGCTACTTATGTTTTGTTAACCAAAAATGGTTTTAGGTCAATGGCCAATATTAAGTGAACCTACATGATCACACACAAAAGAATAAACAAAAAAGGATCACGGAATAAATTTAAATAAGTCCAATGAGAATAATAAATTTATTTATTATTAATCTTAATGTGTTAAGAATAACAAATAAAAATAATTTGTTAAGAACAATAATAATTCATAATTGGACTAGGAATTCTTATGTTAATAAATTAATTTATTATTAATTAATCCATAATAAGATTAGGGGCATTAATATCATTGTTCATATTGACATTAGTATAAATAAGGCATAAGAGATTTCTTTTAAGGTTAATGACATGAGTTGTCAACATTAGATTAATAGAGAAAATATGTGAACCCTTAAAGAGAGAAACACAAGAGTCATGAGTAAAATTTTCCCTTTCAGATCTAGAAGTGTACTAGACAACATTAGCACATGAAGGATTCTTTTGAAGGCGTGGTCATTCGTGTGGATACTAAGAAGGAATCGTGACAACGTAGTACCTTTAGATCCGATAAGATTAAGAATAAAAAAGGTATAATCCAATATGTCTTTTAATTTAAATGAATCACATGGATCCATCTTAGGAATTTAGTGTTTAATAAAAAAAAATCTACTGCAAGATCTAAATTTTAGATCTTTAAATCCTCAATAGCGGTCGTTGTTACTATTCCCTAGCCTATAACCAGTGAGGAGATTTTTAGCCAATATTCTGCCAATTAGCTTCAATTTGTGTTTGTGTTTGTGTTTTGTTTAATCATGTAGGAATCGAACTCAACAGTATTTTCTTGTAATGGTAGTTCGTCTTAATGAAGTTTCTTTTTTAGTGTTATGTCTATTTTTTGAGCTAATTTTCGATGTGTCTCTATTTCGCCAAAACTTCCATTAAGTGTTTAAATTTGAGCTTAGCCACGATTTGAGGTCAATGCTCGAATGGTGGTTACTATCTTTTGTAGTACATAATTTAATGCATTGCGTCTTGTTTTGCCACATGGTGGTAGGTAGTGGCGAGATGATCGTAAGACACGGCCTTATCTTGCTACCAGATGTGTCTTTTTCAGGAGTCTATCATTTCCAAGATCCGTGTGTTTCCGAGGCTCGATTAGACGATTGGGGTGGTTAATACTCGAGATTCTCATGATTTGGCCACATTCAATGCCAACCCCAATGTTTTTTTTCTTCCACCTATAAATAATGCTGGCGGGTGGAGTGTCTCTTCACAAACCAAATTTAGTTCTCTCATTTCAATCTTGAAATTTTGAAAAGGTTTCTCTTTTTTTTTTTCAAATGTGGAGTAAATCATGAGTTCTCTTCTAATTAACCATTTTTGAGTTGAGAGGTCGAGCCCTTGGAGGTTAAAATTGCACGATGTTCTCCATGCTTTACGGTCTATGTTTAAGGAGGTTAGAAGCTCGCGGCCCCTGTTTATGTGGGTCTGTCACTAAGGTCGATTAATGGGTTAGGTGTGTTACTTGAGACCTATTTCTCACTTCTGCCTCCAAGATCTATTACTTAATGGAGAAGTCGTGGCAACTACAGTGGCGCGTTTTGGGTGAGCAAGGGCACGTATTCCATCATCAATCTGAGCGTTCGAGGTGCTGCTTGAGGTTATTCCATCATCAATCTGAGCGTTCGAGGTGCTGCTTGAGGTTAAGGTCGTCATTAAGGAATCACTCGACTCTTTCTCCTGCTTCTTAGCTCCTTTCTTTTGGCCATTTTCATGGCTAGTGGGGGTTGTTGGGATGCAGAGGCAAGTTCTCCCTTTTTTAGTCTAGTCTCCTAATGGCTTATTAGGCATTGGCTCTACGTAGAGGGATTGACTTTACCCTCGTTTTCCAAGGCATGTTGATTTCTTCTCAAGTTGATATTCATTATCGTTCATGGTCAACCGATGAAGGTTGATGGATGAGCTCGGCTCACACTTGAGAGATCAAGGAGGTGAGGTCGTGCTTAGTCTAAACCCACATTTTTGTGTTGTGGCTAGTTGAGTGTGGGAGAACTTGTCTAATTTGAGGCTCAAATCCTTTCCAGAGATTCCTAGCTTAAGGCTTGAAGTTTGTTTGATTCTTATACTTGTGAAAATTTCACTTCATGTTCCTTGGCTGGAATACAAGTCAAAACTAACTTGGTCGAGATGCCAGTCAAAACTGCTGTAATAATTCGCTTGGAATCAATGAACCTAATGTTTTTGGTTTTCATTTTATTCTTTTTGTTTGTAGTGCATAGCCAATGTTTTATGTAGCACGTTAATAATAGTTTCAATCGACATGATGATGAAGGTAATTAAGCTCTTAAGGAAAGTCATTTATATGAAAGGGTTGTCCAAGGTCATGGTGAGGGTCACCCTTAAGGGGGAGTTACACAAGCTTACAAGGGAAGTTACACTTAGGATGGAGTTACCCAAGCTAGTGAGTGGAATTACCCGAGCTCATAAGAGGAGTTAACCCTTAGGAGGGACTTACCTATGCTCATGAGTGGAGATACCCTTAGGAGGGAGTTATACAGGCTCATGAGGAGAGTTATCCGTAGGAGGGAGTTACCCGAGTTCTACTAGCACGAGAGGGTGGAATCTGTTGGACTCCGAAGCCTTTGCTAATCTTGTTTCATTGTGGTTGCTTGTCTAAAAAGGCGCTTGTAAGGAGCTCATTAATATGGAACTCAATTTCATTCATATTCTTTTGTCTTTAAAAAGCCATGTTCGTGATAGACGCATGGTGGAGATGATCCTTTTCTATTTGGAAAAGCTTCCTCAAATTGTTGGCGTTCCAAGTTCAGAAGCTTGCTATTCAAGGCTTCGAGCTCATATGCCCCATTTCCTACAATTTCTTTTACTTTAACGACATTTTCCCCATTTAGAAAAAGTTTTCCTCGGGCTTCCTTTGACCTCATTGCTTTTCATCTTCTGCAGACAAGGTCACCAAGGAGAAAAACCTTGTGCTTAACCTTTTTGTCATAGTACCGGGCTGTCCTTTGTTGGTAGGTGGCGGCTCTCTTGCTTACCACATATCAAGTTTCTTCTATGGCGTCTAGCTCGGCTTGGTTGATCAACTAATCATAAGATTATACTCGAATATTCTGCAGTTTGAGTTTAATAGGTAGGACGGCTTCGGACCTAAAGGCAAGGCAAAGGGGGGTTTCATCCATAGGGGTACGTTTGGTGGTGCGATGTCCTCATAGAATGCTAGGTAACTCATCGACCCACTTGCCACTCTAGTGGTTAACTCGAGCCTTTAAGCTTTGCATTATGATTTAGTTGATGGCCTCGACTTGGCCATTAGATTAAAGGTGTGCGACCAAGGTGTATTACATCACCATGTGGTACTTTGCATAGAAGTCTTTGATCCTTTTGGCATTGAATTGCCTTCCTTTGTCCATTACGATAGAATGTAGGACTCCGAATCTAACTATAATGCTTGAGTAAAGGAAATGTTGGACGTTCTTGTCTATGACTTTCGCTACCGCCTCAACCTTTACCCATTTTGTGAAATAGCCATACCTAACTATGATAAACTTCTTTTTGACCTGTCGAGGGGAGAAAGGGTCCAAGGATGTCGAGTCCTCACATTGCGAATGACTATAGGCGAATGAAGCAGAGTAGGTTGGAGCTCGGAGTATGGTTAATGAGGGCAATCTTTTGATAATGTTCACATTGCTGGACGAATTCCTTCACATTAGCTTTCATCGTCAACAAGAAATAACCGGCCTACACGACTTGGGTGTTTAGCGATTGTGCTTTGACATGGTTGCTACACGCATCAATTTGGAGGTCATTTAGGACTCATTATCCTTCTTCTAGGCATAAGCAACGGAGTAGGGGGGAAGCTAAAGCCTTTTTATATAGAACTCCATTGACTAGAGTGTAGCTAGTGCTTTATGCATTAACTTCTTTGCCTCTGTCCTATATGAAGGTAAAGTGCCATCCTTTAAGCATTTCTCTATTGATGCCATCCATCTTGGAAGTGCAGCTATCTGTTGTAGCTCCAATTCTCGAGAGTTTCGGTGGTAGTAGATTTTTCTTGCAAGAACTCGACAAAATCCCCTCAATTTTTCCTAGGTCGGGAACAATCATAAATGTGAGCTTAGAAAGCTTATCGGCTCTAAGTATTTTGATGATATCCCATGAGGATAATTCCTTTGTGAGGATTCAGACCACTTCTAAGTAGCCTACCATTTCCTTATTCTTTGCTTCATAAATGACTTTAACTTGCTATACTACAAGCTAGGAATCCGAGAAAATTTTGAGATCCCTAGTTTCAGCTCTAATACTTATTGCGAGCTTGAGTCCAGCTAAAAAGGCCTCATATTCTGCTTCACTATTGCTTGTATGAAAACCAAATTTCAAAGCATAGCTAATCTTGACTCCTTGAGGTCCTTTAGGACTAGGCCAACTCCACTCCCCCCCTGCGAGGAGGATCCATCTACATGGAGGTCCACATAGTTTTGTGTTGGTCATTGAGTTCTGAGGTCCCTATATATCCAACCATAAAGTCTACTAAAATTTATGCCTTTATGGCATCTCGAGGTTGATATTGTGTCCCATACGTGCTAAGCTTGATCACATATTTCATCATCCTTCCCAAGATGTTGAGTTTTTGGAGGACAATCCTCATTGGTATGTCAATAAGGACAATGATCTGATGCACGTAAAAGTATGGGCATAGACGTCGTACGAATATTACTACCGCTAAAGTGAACTTTTTGAACTTGGTATATCTTTGTTTCATTTGTTATAGGACGTGGCTGATGTAGTGGACTAGTCGATGTTGCTTTCCTTTGGCTCAAGCCAGGACTAAAGAGAGGGTTCGATCGCTTACTGTAAGGTAAAGGTATAAGACCGCTATAGTGGGAGCGAGTCGACAACATCGATGGTTCTACTAGAACGCGCTTGAGTTCATCAAAGGCCTGTTATGACCTTTCTGTCCATTCAAACTTTTCGGTCTTCTTGAGGATGTTGAAGAATTCCAAGCATCTGTTAGTACTCCTAGAGAGGAATCTGCTTAACACTGTTATCCTCCCTGCGAGCCATTGTACCTTCTTGATTGATGATGATGGCTTCATTTCTATGAGTTCTTTAATATTTTTTGGGAGACAACTTAACCTAGGAACTTTCCTAATGAAATCTTGAAGGTGCTCTTTTAGGGGTTAGGCTTTAGGTTGTAGAAGAGGAGGCGATCAAAAGTCTCTTAGAGGTCATATAAGTGGTCCTCTATTTGCTTACTTTTTACGATCATGTGGTCAACATAGACCTTCATATTCTGCTTATTTGAGGCTTAAATATTTTTGTGACTAATCTTTGGAAGGTTGTGTCGGCGTTCTTTAACTTAAATGGCATCATTTTGTAACAATAGGTGCTGAAGGAGGTTACAAAAGAGGCATGTACTTCATCTGTTACATTCATCTTGATTTGATTATAACTCGAAAAGGCATCCATGAAACTCAGCATCTCGTAGCTCGAGGAATTGTCAATGAGCTGGTCGATTCATGGTAGTAGGATGTAATCCTTCGAACATGCCTTGTTCAGGTCGATGTACTCTATGCACATCTCTATTTTCCATTGTTTTTTTCACCAAGACTACATTGGCTAACCAACTCGGGTATTTTTCTTCCCTAATGAACCCATCTTGGAGTAATCTTTGAACTTCCTCTTCTATGGCAGCTTATCTTTTAGGGGTGAAGTACCTAATTTTCTAGCGGACCAGTTTTTGGGCTTGTTGAGGTTCAGCTGATGGGTAATCATCTCCAGGCTAATGCCTATCATGTTAGATGGTGACCATGCAAAGGCATCTTTATTTTCCCTTAAGAACACAATCAATCTTTCTTTTATATCAAAGGCAGTCGATCTCCTCATTCTTGTGGTATGCTCAAGATTATTGTCCAAAGTAACCTTTTCTGTGAGCTAGGCTGAGGCGCTTCGATGTTTAAGCTTGTGCTCTGGCTTGGTATCTACAGTGCACACTCGATTTCCTTATAATGCTCTAAGGTATAGTCTCCGAGACAGCTCTTGATCTCCTTTATACAACCTTACCTCAGTCGAGGTAAGGAACTTGGCTTTGAGATTTGGTTGGGAAATGACCATGTTAAATATCGATTGCGTGGCTCTTCCCAATATGGCATTATATGGAGACCAACAATCAACCATAAGGAATTCTATTTGGTGTGCCACGTTCCATGTCCCAATATGGCATTGTAGTTCGTGGTTGTATGGCCTCAACTTCAACTTTAACTCATGTTTCATCTGCTAATAAGTTTCATTAAAGAGAATATCATCATGCTACCTATATTAATCAGTACCTTCTTAACTTTCTAGCTTGATATGCAAGAAGAAATAACCATGACATCTTGGTGGAGGTTTGGATTCCTTTAAAACCCTCGTCGGTGAAGGAGATGGTGGTGTCAACTCTAACCCTTTTGGGTTCTAGGTTCATCACCTGTCAAGACATGCTCGGGTCGGTTGATTACCCTGCTCTTGTCGAGGTCAAGGTCCACCAATGATGGTACTGATCTTGTCGTGACATTGTCGATGAGGTTGTAACCGATCCGGGATTTCTTGAGTGTTTGTCTGTCTTTGTTGCCCATCAGTTCTACATCTCTAGGTAGAAGGTATGAATTTGATGCCATGATTGATGTACTACTTAAGCCACCCACATAGTATGGCATCTTTTATCGCACTTTTAAGTTACTAGCAATTTTTCGTATCGTGCACGTGATCGCAATAATACTTGCAATATTCTCTGGTATCGTTGCGTTTTAAACTGAGCTTCATCGGAGGGAACAGGGGGAAGAGGACTTGATTTCTTATCTTGAGGAACACGTCATGTATAGGTAGTTTTAGGGGAGGGTGAACTCATTGTACATTGCAAAGAGTTTCCACTTGTTGCTGTCTTTATGCCCCGAGTTCACGTCAAACTAGTTGTTGAACTCATGGCGATCCTTGTGTCGCCCCTTATCCCAAGTCAGATTGCCCTTAAGAAGAGGAGGTTTAACATTGGTTTTGGTTTCTCACCTAGTGTTTTTGGTTTCTTCTTGTCAGATATATTTGTGCTTTCTCCCTTACCTGTACTAGTGTGGTGAGCAGATATTTTGAGATGGAGTTGAAAAATGGATTGTCTGCAAGGACTCCTTATTTGATAGCTTTGAGAGCTACTCCTTGATTGAGATTCAGGACCTCTAAACATGATTTGTTAAACCTGGCCAGATAATCTCTCAAGGGCTCACCTTGCTTTTGCTGTACTGTATAAAGGTACAAACCACTTTTCTCTAGTGGCTTGCTCACCATGAAGTGTGCCACAAATAGGTCGTTGAGTTCAGTGAACAAGTGGATCATGTTGTGTTCGAGTTTGTTAAACTAAACTCAAGCTTTGCTTTGGAAAGTAGTGGGAAAAGTTTTGCACCATATCAAGTTTGAGAAGCTATGTATCACTATAGCAGATTGGAATTGGCCAACATGATCCTCGAGGTCTGCTGTCCCATCGTAGGATTCTAAAGTGGGTAGCTAAGCGTCAATAAAGAGCACCTCGACTAAAACTTCGGCTGCGAAGGGTATCTCTTATGGGAGTTCTTTGCCAGTGAGCTCACCTCCAAAACTTTCTTTAATAGTCGATAATCTTTTCAACATATCCTTGATTTCTTCAAAGGGTGTTCCTTATCAAAACTTGGCAGGGTGTCTTTGGCAACAAGAGCAGGCACGTTGTCCTTGCAAGATCAAGTTGAGCCGAGACATGCAAACCCCGACTTTGCATGCTACTCATCGTCTACTTGGTACCTTGGGTAGTGTGTCATCTTAAGATGTTATGAGCGACTCTTATTGGGCTTTTAGGTGCATTGCATCCTCGATATTCATCTAGGAGCAGTCTAGAGCCATAGAAGCACCTCCACATGGCGACACCATATCATGCCTATGGTCTCTTTCAGTAGGCTCTTCCCTGGGCCTAGATGGTGGCTGGGTTGGGAAGAGCTCCGTTGTGTATTAGAAGCTTACTCCTCTTAACACAGATTTTTCAACCCTTCTAACTCCGTGATTCTAACTTATGGGAGAGCATTGGAGCATTCATTTTCCACATCTGTTTTACACAAGTTGCCTACATAAGTTTTCTAGTTCCAGAATACGCCCTGGGTCTAAGGAAGTAGCATTTATAGCAATTGGTTCAAAGTGTGGTAACTCGAGGGTTTAGCAATCCATCGAGGTGGCAATGGAGGATGCAGGAGGGGAACCAAGTTGGTTCTTACTCCACTGAGGTCTAGGCATTATCAAAAGCAAAGGAACTTTCGAAATGGTTTCATAGGGTTTAAAGAGGTTTTAGTGGAGAACATGATGGAGGAAAGGAAAATATGGGTAACTAGGTTTCCCAAAAATGGCACCACATATGGCACGAGTTAATTTTGTCGATAGAGATAGCTCCTACAAACACAGTCAATAGTTAAAGGAGCGCTAGGGGGTTGCCCGACGTCACCACTTCAGTACTAAAGTCAGTTCGTGGTCTTTAAAGAGAAAAAGAGAACTCTCTCTGGGAAAGGGATATTTATAGTGCGTTAAAGCTATACCAAGAGGGGAGCATCAAGTCTTCTCATGGTAGATAAGGTTTTCACCTCGTAGCTGGTGATACCCGAGGTACAAAAGGGTATTTGATTGCGGCAGTGACTTCAAAGAGTGGAGAGTGCTGATGATCTCCCCTCAGTCCCGAGGTGGGATGCAGACGTTCTGCATGGTGCAAAAGCTTGAGCTCACCTTGGTTGGGTGCTCATAAGTAGAGTCGAGCAGCTAACTTGAGGTCGAGCTCGAGCGGGAACCTCGCCTAATTCAAGGAGAGATGCTTTATAGATGTTCACAAGGCCTACATAGGTAACATTTGAGGTTCTTGCCCCAACCAGGTCATGGTCCTCCATTCTACTTTCTAGGCCTCTCTTTGGGTCTGGGATTGATGGTCTATATGGCTTGGTGACTAGTAGCGACGATGGTGAGCCAAGTGATCAGTGGGTCAATATTTGGCTATCAACAACATCTAAATTTGTCGAACCTCAGGTGCTAAGTTATTTACAAGCTAAGATAATTAAATCGGCTTGTGTGCAAAGTTTCCTATTAAGGCTAGGATATACCTAACTAAGGTAATTGAAGCCTTTGTTAGTTCTTTAGTTGTTGGGAGCTTCTATACGATCCCATCAATGGGACCGTCCCGCCATTAATCTAACCATTAAAATAAATATAAAAATGGAATATTAACATTTTAATTTTCGATTAAATTGTTAATGGTGTGAACCATTAGATGGTGACGAGACTGGTCCCGTTAAATAAATGGTGACATATAATTTTCCTTATTGTTTCATTTACCTATCGCTTTTAGAGATTTTCTTATAGTCCACAAATTTTTCTTTAAGCATAATAGGGGTTTTAAATACTCTCATTTCGTTGCTTATAATTCGAGCTTCACAATATTGAAGCTCTTCAAATTGACAAAATTTATTTTGCTTAGAGTAGTGCTAACTTCCACTTTTATGAGCATAAGAACTTAAGAAAAAAAAGAAATCAGTTGAATGATTATTCCTTATTACACTCTAAGTTCTGCTATTCTTTGCATTTCATTTCCTTTATTAACATTTTTTCTTATTTCACTCATATTACTCTATGTTCTTCTTCCCTTCCTTCCATTATTTTTTAATTTTTTATTCAAACTCCCTTTGTTCACCTTATTTTTTATTTCTTATGAGATATGTGAGATAAGTTTTGAGTAAGTAAGATAGGTGGTCATCCTTTATAATTACCAAGTGAGGAAACAAACTTAACGAATATTACTTAAAGGATACAAAAGTAACCAATAAATTTTTTTAAATTTTTAAAATATAAGGCCATCATTACATTGACCACTACCTTTATATATAAAAACCTATATATTATATCCGTTTTATCAAAACTCATATTTAAGGCTAAAATTGGTTAAATAAATTAGCACCCATTTTCCACCTATTTTACGTTTTCAATACGTGTTTATATTTCTTAATTGTCTGAATAGCAAAACTACAACAATAAATTGGCTTTGTTGCCATTTACAAATTGGCATAATACGAATTAGGTTGTTTAAATAATTCTCTATATTTATTAAGGGCATTTTACAAGGTCTTTATATCTATTTTACCCGTAAGATAAAAGTTACTCTTTGTTGGAATGCAAAATCTTTGACATATAGGATATAGGTACCTATTAAGTTTTAACGGTTGTGTCCAGTATACTACTCTATGGGAGTTAACACTAAAAATTAGGAATAAAAATCAATTATGTGATATCATATACTAACACATGTATGAAAATATAAAAATTGGGGATAAAACCTTTACTATCTTCAATGCATTTCAACATTACTTGTTGAAGGATTTTATCTTCTTTCTTTTTTGCCCTTACATTATGAATAAATATAAGCTCAACTTATCTATTCCCACTATAGAAAGAACTTAATTAAGAAATACTATGCATCATTATCCAACAACTTTCAATAAACACCACTATAAAGTAGTTTCTTAAAATAGATTTCGTATGATCAACATATTTTATCTTAAAATTACAACATATCTAGAATGTTCTTGAAAAGGAATATCAATCAATTTAAAATATCAATGGTTTTAATTTTATCGGCTTCTCAACTTCATTCTCCTAAGGAAAACAAGGCACTTGCTAGACCAAGGGTAAATGAAGCGAAAGCGAGAATGTTAGCTTGAGAAACATTGGTGAGAATCTAATACCTCGAAAACCTAAGATAGTATTTGGTTACACAATTTTTTATGGTACTGGACAAGACAAAGATCATTGCATCATGTACAAAATGTATTTGGGACTAGACAAACCTAAAATTTTTATCCCTTATATTTTATGGTATAAAAATATTGGAACTGGACAAAAATAAAATTTCTTATAAAAATTTTGTCTAGTGTTGTCTAGTATCATGTGTACCAGACACAAAAGAATTATATTATTTAGTACTTTTTATACTGTATTATCTAATCGTTCTTGTCTTATCCAGTTCTTACAATCAAACACCGCATAAGGATTCCTCCACAAGTTCGTCCATGGAGGGTGAGTAACCTATTATTGGGTCGGAAAGCATAGTCGATGAACAGCAAGTGAATATTCTTATAATATCCCTTATTGATCCCAAAGGACAGAGAAGGCTAAACTAGTCGAAAGATGGTTATCTGTTCATGGACATAAGGTGTCCTTACAATTCTAGGGTAAGAAGGGGTAGAGAAAATACCTCAAGCTAATGTGCGATTACTAGGCTATGGCATTGAATAACCCATGCCATACTCATAGAAAAAGCTTAAACGACCTTCAACAAAAAGGTACATACTCTTTGACTTTAAATTTTTTTATCAATAATGAGGATATATACTTGTGAGATATTAGGAATCCCACTAACAAAGTTTTTTGCTTCACATAATGAGCTCTTGGTAACCATAATATTAAAGATTATTAATTTTAATCTCCATACTTTTGCTAGGTTTACTTGGATTGTGAGCAAGCTTTAAACCAACTAAGGTTGCAAATGTTCCCTTAATGGTCCTGAAGCAAACATTAATAATAATCTTCACTAGGAATGGAAGTTGAAGAATGTATGCAACTAGTGAAAGAAAGCATCATTAATTTTTATGTGCTTGAGGTCATGAATGTGTAGCTTATAGAAAATTTCTAAGATTTCATATATAGCTTCATGTTGCATTGTTGGAAATCATATTAGGTAAATGAAAAACTTACTTATCAGATTGTGTGCCAAACCAAATGAAGAAATTGACGTGTTCCAAAAATATAAATCCAAGAACAATTGTGAAAAGAAATGTGATAATGGGTTTTTTTTATGAAGATTTTGTTATTTAATCATGAGAATAGTCCAATAAAAGTTTTATACACAAGTTCTATAACATGTATGTGAATTAACACATGTGCACAAAATAAATAAACTAACATACCAAGCTATGACACTTTGATACACTCCATAGATTCCATGGGTGGTAAACTTGATTTATGACTACGAGGTTAGTCACATTTTGCATCATCCTCATAAACATTTTGGAAACGACTTCTACATGGAAAGTGTAAAGACCCCATGCTTAATTCAACAATCAAGCATCAAGTCCCTAACCACATATAATACTTGAGTATTATACGTAAGGTTGTCCAAAGAAAATTGTTTATTTGAACATTGCTAGCCAATTTTAAATACTAAAATCGTTTAGTTAAATTTTCAAAACAACTGATTTAGCAGTAAATAATCTTAATAAAACATTTCAAGCTTCTACTCTAAAAGTGGAAGAACTTTCATTTAAACAAAGCTTTAAAAATTTATTTATAAAACATGTGGGATCCACCGGGCCCTTATAGAAAATATAGCTTTAAAAGATAAATCTAGCTCTTTAGCAAAATTAAAAAAATATAACAAATACAAATAAATCCATCGGCTACTTCACTCACTCCTCATCTCAAACTTACCAGATTGCCCATTACCCGGACAAACATAATCATCATTCACACAACAACAACAAAAACATCATCATCATCATCAACAGCCACATCACATCATCATCATTAATCACCAATACTAGAAAAATAACAATAGCAACAATAATGAAGTCAAGCCCAATACATAGTAACATAGACACACACGAGTGACACACAAGCCTAGTTAAATGTAATGTAATAAACAACAAGTTATTATCTTTCCATTTAAAGTAAATCAACATCACGGGAGCACTCAAACTCCGAAACAAGCCACTGAAATTTAGGTCTGAGTAACCGTATCTACTCAGGGTTGATAATACAACTCAATACTTATATCCTTTGATATAATCGATAAACAAAAAAACCTTATCTAGAGTTCACAACTACTACACATACTTTACCTATCTCATCTATGACATCATCTCAATCGTCCCCATAAAACGTAAACCGATCATATTACCTCTTTCCAAGCTTAAATAGACGTTTACACAGATATCATTTGCCTCATCGCTACCCGTCGAGCCACCAACAAATGTCATTACATCATGACGAAGTAGCCTAAACGCTTAAACTACTTTTCTCTCGGATAAGATTACCATTGCCCGAACCGGATTCAACAGCACATGTACAACCAACACTCATCTATTATTAAGCCAGTTTGAAGTTTTAACCCATTTAGAATGCCTATCCTAGTATCTAACATGCGAGTTACTACATACCTTTCATATGAAATCCAAATAGAGACTCAGATGACATCTCAATTGATAATCCATATATCTGGTTAATAATTTAACTCATATAAGCATTTAAATTGATTAACCACTTATATTAAACTTATTTTAAAACCCTATTTAATCAGATACCAAATAAAACCCCGCTATGGTTGCGAAGATTGCCCCGTCAAAATACGGACTGTTCTCCTTTGTCTGTCAAAAGCATTTTCTTTCAGTTTGTTTATAATCTCTTATTATAAAAGTATAAACAAAACATTCATTTCCTAAGCAAACATACATTTGAAATGACATATTTCCCATGTTATTTAAGGTTTATCCTAACATGTCATTCTAAACAAATTATTAGATATTAAACCCATTTTGAATTAATCCTAACCAAGTTGATTAGAATTAAAACTTAATCTAATTACTAAGCTAATATAATTAAACTTAATCAATCTAATCCATTTTAGCTGATTAAAGTCTAATTAGTCAAGTTAGACTAGGATTATTAACTAAGTTCATTTTTATATATAAGATTCATATTAACTTAAGTCTATATTAACTTAGGGTCTGTTTGTTTTGGCTTTTTTCCGACAGATACAGACACTTTTTCAAAATTTTTGCTAACAAATTATTTATCAAGAAATAGATATAAATAAAAAAAATTCACAGTTCTCATCAAAAGATCAAATAGAACAAATATAGATAAAAATTTAGATGCAAATAGGATATATTTACACATATCATTTTAAAAAAGATACAGATACAGATACAGATGAAAAACAGACAATCCAAACAGACCCTTAATCTTAATCAAGTTGATTAAACTTAATCAATCTCATTCATTTTAGTTAATTCAAGTCTATTTAGTCAAGTTGAAAAGTTCGTTTTATACTACACGCATTTAACAAGCAAATACAAGTTTTTAACTTTGTTTAGGATATGTAGTAGCTAGAAAAAAATAAAATTCCGTACTCAATACTCTTAGAATTTGCAAAAACTTAAAACATAAGAGTTGTAGATCTCTTTTAAGCTTTATGTAGCATTTTTCAATCACCTCAATTTTGAATTGGATGAAAAAATTATAATTAAAATACGAAACAGTATCGTAGTAGAAAATAAAGGTTGTGGCGTATGGGTCAGAAAAGGCAATGCCCTCCAAATGGACCGTTTTCAAGCTATTTAGACCAGGGATCTGTATAAATATCTCCAAAACTTGCAACACTCCTTCATATGGGCCGCTTGGCCCATATACCACCCCCCCCCCCCCCCCAAAACACACACACATACACACACCACCCAAACGAGTCGTTTGATAAGGCATTTGGGCGACAACTGATTCCTTTTGTTTTAAACTTCATTTTCTTCAATTTTTACATATCATACTCTAATCTAATCACTATATATACATCATATCACTCATCACACACATTAACACTTCCAAACATACATAACTTCACATTCCAAACACTAAACTAATTTCTAGTCAACTTTTGATCATTTCACTACTTATCACCAACTCATGCATTCTTTTAACTAACAACAACACTTCCACAACTCACTATCTCCAAAACAACTTCAAATTCAACATACCCGTCACCACACGTTCATATACATAGATCCTAACCACCTCATCATCATCAACACTACTACTTCATCCCCTTCACTTCTTAAACTATATAATACACAAACCTACAATTCATTTACTCACCAAAGCAACCACGACAAACTTCATATTTCTATTCTTACAACTTTCATAACTCATCTAAGCTCATTATATACTTGCATAAATAACAATCAAAACAACATAAAAACAAATATACTTATCTTTTGGCAAAACATGCAACATTGATCTTCTTTTCTTGTTGTTAAGGCTACTACTAACTTGTTTTCTACTTCCTATCTTGTTTTCCATCTTCTATTTCTTTTTTAATCTTCTTAAAATTGAGATTTTGATGGGATGAATTGGAAGAAGAAGAAGAGAAAGGGAGAGAAAGAGAAACGAAAAAGAGAAAGAAAAGTAAAAGAAAAGATAAGGAAAAGAGGCATGTCAATTGATAAATAAAAAGAAAAGGAAAGGATAAAGCATTAAGAGATTTTAAGGAATAAAGGTATTTGATTTAGAACTTTCACATCAATATCTTTAGTTCTAAAAGTATTTAGGAAATAATTTTAGAATCAATAGATTATGAATTAAAATCTTAAAATAAGAACTTAATTTAGGAACTTGTTTTAGATCAAATTGATATTCAACTTGAGCTAGGCTTAAGAACTGATATTTTTAGACAAGAAAACAAGCTCAAATATTATGAGGATTAAGGAATTGTGAATTAGGCTAAAGTTCAAGGGTTTAGAAATCCACTAAACATTTTAATAACATGTTCAGGGGCTTAGGAATTCAAAATCTCAAATTTCAACTTAATTAATTACTAATCTAATTACGTCAACTTGTCTAATAATATCCTATAATTCATTTGATTCATTTAATCTATTGATCCGAGTAAAATGTATATAAAAATGTAAGTTCGGATACTACCAGCAAGTATACTGGGTCTTGATCAAGTAATATAAAAGTGAGTCGAGTATCGTTCCCATGAGGACTAAATTATTACTAGATCGATATTAGCTTTTACTAATATTTAGGCAATCAAAATGTATCACTTTAAACTAATTAACTAATTCTATCTAATATCTAATAATGAATGCAATGAGATTGTGAGAAAGTATATAAGATAAATGTGGGAAGGAACAGAATCCACCCTAATCTTTGCTAATCATGCTGAAGTTATATTATATGAATAATTAGAATTGTGGATATTTGGAAGAAATTGTCAAGACCTAAAACTATCAAGTTTTAGTAAACCATAAAATAATCTATTAGCTTCCGCTATATAAATTATCAATGGAATCTAATTTACAATTATAAACCTCCCGATTCTATAATTGTCTAATATCCTAAATTAACTTCTCCTAATTCCTTAGTAAGAAATTAAAATAAAATATTGCATGAATTACATGGAACAATTTCTAAATTATATTAAACTCCACCGCTTCCACAATTGTTGTTTAATCTAAATTCATGAATTCCTATAAACCCTAATTCTTTTTCCAAATTATCAGAATTCTTATCAATTTAATTTCAAATAGAAATAAAATAGGTAACTAGGATTCAATACAAATATTCCATAATTCTAACAATCCTATAATATAAATTCAAAAATCATTTTAGTAAGATTAGGATTTCATCACTTTCCATAGAGAAAGGTTTAGCTACTCATGAATGATGATTCAATAATCAAATAAAAATATACAATTGATAACATTATGAACAAAGAATTCAGATAAATGAATTGCATAAGAAAAGAGATCAGATATTACCAATTCAAATATCGCAATCTTCAATTACAACTTCTTGAAAGCTAAAATCTCTCACAAATCTCTATGGAATGCTAAAACTATTTGTATACTGAAGTATTTTCTATTTTTCTTCTGCTTATTGAACTAGAGGAAGGAAATCCCCTTTATATAGGAAAAATTTCGTGAGAAGCATTAATGAAAAATTGCAGTTTCAACTTGTACGCCGGCAGTTACAGTTCCTACGCCGGTGGCTTACAGGCGATGTAAAGTCTTTTTCTTCTTTGCACAGGCAGTGCACTGGCAGCTTTCATCTTCGGTTACAAGTGTAGGCTGCTCTTACGCCGACGACTTAGATATGGATCTAGCCGGCTTATATAATGAAAAATGAAAGGTTGGGCCTATTTATAAGGAAAGCCGTCCCAAAGCCGGTGGCTTAGATGCCGGCGGCTTAAATGCTGGCTTAAACAATCCATCAAACTTTGTCTTTTCATTTGTCACAGAGCAAGTGATATCTGCTTATGCCTTTTGATCTTTGATCTACACTGCCTCAAAGCTGGCGGCTTAAAGTCCGGCGTATGTTGTAACTCCTTCTGCACTGGCAACCTTTGAACTCTGAGTTGCCAGCCTTCAGTATACACTGGCCTGTTTACCTTCTACGCCGGCGGCTTTTAGGCGGCGTATGTTCAATTGATTCAAGGCTTGTAAGGCTGGCAGTGTATGCAACGGCTTTGAGTAGTGTAAACATTTGATCTTGTAAGCCGTCTCAACGCCGATGGCTTTGATTCTCAGAAAGCTGGCATTGAATGAAATATTGTAGAAGCTGGCTTCTTCTTCCTTCCACACTGGCAGTGTTGAGCCAGTGTGTTTATCCTCCTCAGTCTACACCGCTTCAAGGCCGGTGGTGTAGAGGCAGCCTTAAGGATTTCCATTCTGTTGGAGATGAAGGCTAACCGTACGCCGACGGCTTTGGTTTTCAGAAAAGCTGGCGTATCCCCTGAGTTTTTCTTATTTTTATTCCAAAGTTTCTTGTTTTGATTCATTTGTCTAAATTAGACCTGAAACATGAATTTTAACCAAAATAAGTACCCATTCTAACTATTTGAACATCAAAAAGTTGTATATAATATGATCTTATCATCTACCTAAACTCCATTTCTAACTTAGATGAAGGTTTAGGGTATTTTAGAAAGTATACCATGTCTTAGTCTAGACATTGTGTTTATTTGTATTTTGTTTATTTGTTATGATATGTTTTTTATACTATAAAATTAAAAAGTGGGGATTATCACTGGGATTTTTCCCAAGTTTGCCAACATCAATGCCCTGGCTATGTCCACAATTTACTCTTGTGGTAGAAATTCATTTATTCCCATTGCCAAGAGAAATGCAATCATCCCAAATTAGGATGCTTGTATCAGTAATATTGATATTAGTTGACCGAGCAATGTGAATTCCATTTGTGTTGGGGTTATCCTTGGGTGCAATGACAATAAAGTCTTAGAAGGTAATGTTGTTGCAGTACATAACATTTACAGGAAATTGTTTGCTATTTTTTGTCGTTTCATCCTTATGAGGCCATTGCTAGCAAAGTTGAAGCTCAGGTTCTATTGATTTTACATGTTGAAATAACAAAAAACATATGAGCAATTATAAATGACAAAAAACATATGAGCAATTAATTTATGTGTAGTGTTTATTAGTGTGTTTGCTTTATGGAAAATGTTATTTAGACTTTTCTTTGATATTCATCACAATTAAAAGTTAAAAATGGCCATATTTTAGTTATATTTTTTAGTGGCAAATGATAGTAGAAGGAAAAGATGACAATCAATGGTTATTAATATTACAATAAAAATGTTCATGGCAGTTAAGGATTTCAACTTCCATTTTTTGGAAAAGGGCAATTACTTTCCCCATTCCCCATTCTTATTTTTCATGATTGTTCCTTACCACTATTAAAAGGCTGGTCACTGTCATTTTTTTCCATAATTATTTATTGCTAAAAGCTACCAATATCTTACTGTAATAACATTTGACAATTACAAAATATCATACAAATATGGAAAGTGTGAAAACATTCTATAAGAACACACTTATCAAACATAAACAAAAAAGGGTTATAGGTAAGTTTACAATAGGGAGCTGATCGCAGCACTTCTGTCTATTGGAATTGTTACTTGTCCAAGCCAATTTTCCTTGACCATCAAATGTCCCCCACCAGATAAAGTTAGATTATCAATGTTTTGGAATGTAACCCATCTGCTTTTGAATTGACTAGGATCGGCAGGTGCCCGTGCTTTCCTTGTAACTGCAACTCTACAGGTGCCTTGCAAGGACCTTGGAAGACAACTTCACCTAAAGCATATATGCCTTCAGGAATTAACACTTTACTAGAAGTTGTTGACGTACATGCTTCTTTCCATGCACTCAAGGTAGCCTATTAGGAAATTTAATGCAGTGGTTAAATATATTATATTAATTATAGATAAGAATAGAACATCCAATGGATATTAACATCACATGACTGCATATGGGAAAAAGGGAAAAAGAAAAAGATAAAAGAGAAAGAGAAAGAAAATTAGATATGAAATCTTACTTGTTGGATATCAACATTGATCGATATTTCGTCACGTCAAATACTTGAGCTTGAATACTAGAAAAACTGTATAATAATAAAAAAAAGCATCCCTCCAAAAGGCATTTTTAGGAAGACCACAGATTTAAGTTTTATGATCTTTTCATCAAATTTTTTTAAATGATTTGCATTTTAACTCACCTGAAGCCTAGTTTAAAGCATGAACTCTTTCAGATAATTTTAAGAGCTGAGCTTTCTAATTTAACCATCAAACTATTTTTAGTTCCTATTCCTTTCTCAACAGCCATTGGACAAACTGTGACATCACATGGTTTGCTGCTTTTATTGATCCATTACTAACTTAGGTGTTGAAAAATTGGAATTACACAACTCAGGTATCAATTCAAAATTCCTGCTCTCGGATTATCTGATTATCGAATTCTATTGTGCTATAAGCGGTTTGTCTTTATAGATTCATCTCATATTCATAATTGTATAGGAATGCGTAAAAAATAGTATTTCAATTTTCAGGGTTATTAAAATCAAGGGCTGACCATTTTATCACGAATGTCGTGAACAACATAATACGTATCTCTATATAGGTTTATAAAGATGTGATAGTAAATGGTCTTATATGGTAATACAATAAATAAAAAAAATGAATATTTCTTTTTTGAAAAATTTTGTTATTATTCAATAGCTCATATTATACCTAACCAAATTGAATTTCTAAAATAATTAATATTCTAATTATATATTTATTTTAATTAGATGGATAGTTAAACACTACCGGATCGTAGAAGCTTTCTTTTTTTCTAATGTTTGGATCATCCTTTTCTTTTTCCCATTATATGTCAAAAATTGACCTCGCTTCCCCCACCCCAGTTGGGGATAAATTTTCTGGTACGATAAGTACGCATACACAAAAACTTTTATCCATTAAGTTAGACCTTAACACAAAATTTTAAACAATCCTAACAGAAGAAAGGATGATACCTATTTTAGTCAAAACAAAAAAAAAAGGCATGATATCAAACTTCTCATTTTTGGTTTCTCAATGGTGTATACATAATCGTAATGCCTTGTTTAATTTTTCAGTTATTGGATCCGATTAACTTCCTTCTACCAATCAATTAAATTATATATTATAACTCCTGCATGATAAGAGAAATTTTATGATTCCATCACTAATTTTGACGGGATCAATCCTATCATTATTTAACGACTCACACCATATTCAATCGTGATCGAATTACTAAAATAGTTAATATTTTAATTACTATATTTATTTTAATAGTTAGATGATTGACTAGATAGTCTTATCGACGTGACTGTAAAAGCTCCCAGCAAAGTAATTCCCATACATTTACATGTTAATTTGTATATTTTATGGTCAGGTCATGCCAAATATATTTGGGGAACATTAAACCTTCGACAATATATAGCTTTAATGGAAAAATATCATAATATACATTATTCTAGTTATACACATAAATTAATTCGCAAATGCCACGTATGCAATTAAACTAATATAATATGTCGTGACATAAGTGTTAGATATAATTTCGCTATTGCGCTCCAAATGATATTTTCATTTGTATCTAATCATGCCGTATTATTCAAAGCCATAGGTGCTCATTTAGAAATCAAAAGTATATGTGTATATGTAAATTTGTAATGATATAATTAAATACTAGATATATATGTATACACACAGAAGCATATCACCCACACCCAGCACCGTCTCTCACACAAAAATGTACTAGCACATACGAACTTGTTTTGTGTGTGCATATAGCCGTGTGAAATGAAAAATAACTTAACTAAAAAGGAGACCTAACTTTATATTAGTATTTTAAAGTAGATTATAATTTTTTTCTCAATTGGGAGTAAGGAAGGATGATAAATATATGAAATATGAAACAAAATTTGTCATATCAATAAAGACATAAAAAAAATTTCTTTAATAGAATATATTGCATATAAATTTGGATGATGAAGCTCACACAATACACTTGCAAAAAGTAAATATATTGTAATTTTGAATGCTAGAATTAAAATAATTGCATAATTTATATATCCAAAATTGACTGTAAAAGGGGAAAGAAAATGATATTGATATGAAAATTATACTTTATCCTAAATAAGATCAATTTTAAGAGTTTTTTTTTTTCTAATTTCTTCAATTAACGAATGAAGTAACTTTTGACTTCTTTTTTTTTTCCAAGAAAAAGCTGCTTTTGACTTGAAATTCATTTTTCAGTTAAGGCTTTCAATAATTCAAAAGATAAAGAAAATTCCTATTAGGATTTGTAAGACACTAATTGAATGGGCGAAATCACCTAATGGCAATAGATATAACGAAAGCAAAAAAATCAATTGAATGAGAAAGGCAAAGGAAAAATTGAAGAAGGCAAGTATAAGATTATATATACAGTGGGCGAAAAGGATTTTAGATTAAAAAGGCAATTTTACCCCTTTTAATGTTATAGCAATCGTAATTGCTTTTAATTGAATATAGTAATAAATGTGAGGATAGCAAAATGGTAAATAAATTTTAAAAAAGTAATACCTAAGTGTTTAATTATGTGCATAAAATTTTATTAGAAGCGTATAAAGTCCAAGAACCAATAGTTTGGCTTGATATATATAAAGTATAATAATAGCATCTGTGTATCATAACAACTTTTTTATATGATTGCATATCACAACATGTAATTTTTATTATTGTTGTTATGGTTGTTGTTGTTAAATAAATTACATCAAAAGACATGTAAGTTTAAATAAAATATCAATCTTAACAAAGTAGGTCAAATAAGGAATAATATTTTGAATAGCACGCAATGATTTAATCAAGATATATATATAGAGATGTTTAATATACAGTAACTAGTTCATAATGGTTTATAGTTCATACACTTTCTATCATGTTGAGTGATAATTCTCACTAGCTGCTTTAGAATCCAAGGATCATACACAATAATTAAATAATGCCATAATTATTTTGAGTTTAAATTTAATTTATTATGTAATAATGGGTTGTGAACTTGACTAGAGATTTTAAAGAATATTAAAATAAATAAATAATTATGAATTTTTATATTAGCATCACTCTACTTTTTTATTACTTTTTTAGTTATAAAAATGTGGCAAAGTAACCAGTTGGAATTTTAAGAGTTAACTAAAGAATTCTCATATAGTAACATATTGTGATTGTTGTTAAAATCGCGATTTTACTATTTATTGAAATGTATAAATATAATCAAAATTATATGAAATTGTGCAAAATCATAAAATCATATATCTTCTTATTTCCATCATAAGTTTGCACTTGAACAATTTTATATCTACTTTAATTAACAAAAAAGTACATAAAAAACCCGTAAAACTATATATTTGACTTGCAAGTTTGACAACTAGACTTGTTGAAATTTTAAGAGTTAACCAAGAAAACATTCTCGGTAATAGATGTTATTTAATTCATTTTTATTTACACGTGATATGAATTATGGTATAAATTTTATAGAAATTTTACTTTCTCTTGTATAATTAAATATTGGCATATAGTATAATATGGTGGATCTTCTTACTTTTAATTAAAATTTTTTTTAATCATCACGAATCAGTGGTGATCCCAATTGACTCACCTTTCTCAACATTGTGACTCAAATGGACTATTTGAAATGTTATGACGTCAAATAAATTACATTCAAATTGTGACCTTGAATACTAATAGATGGAATATAAAAAGAGAGCAAGAAAAAAGATAATAAAAAACCATGGAGTTTAGATTTAGAAGGTGGTATTTCCTATGATAGATAAAATATCAAATTGCTCGAGAGAAAGTACTGATATTTTTAGCAATAAATTTAATATATTACTGAAAATGATTTGATGACTTTACAGATAAATGATAATTTTTTTCCCCCCTGTATATACCTTCATTTCTCAAACTCCTCTATATTTTTTTTTCCACCAAAAAATAGATAAATAATTGAATGAATGAATCCCATCTCTTTTTCCCTTTTTTATAGACAAGTCGTTTTTCCTTTCTATATAAAACAAAAGGCAATATAAGAATAAAATTTTATAAATTTTAGAAGCATATATTTCTTTCCTTTTTCTTTTGGCCGATTTAGAAGCATATATTTCAACAAGCGAGATATATATGGCAAAAATAATAAATAAATAACGAGCGAGATTTATATGGAAACAGAGAGCTTGACCTAACACTGTTGCAATTATAACCACTTCTTAAATTTTATTATTATTATCATTATTTTTTCCCGTTTAACATTCCATATTTCACGAATTTTTTCCACCATAAATAACTAGGGTTGTCCAAAAGAATTGATGAAACCAAAAACCATACCAAAATTGAAAATTAAAACCAATATAAAAAATATGATTAATCGGTCTATTGGTTTTAATTTAAAGTTAGGTTTTTAGTTGTTTTTTTTTCCCTGTTTCAGTTTTGATTTATAACCAACAAAACCAGCAGTTTTCCAGTATGAAATATATTTATGATATAAAAATAATAAATATTTTAAAAATATAACTAAATATAACTTATATTTTAAATAATTTTCACCTATTGTGTTATAATATGGAATATGAAAAGACATAAAGTTTTAATTTGTGCAATATTGATATTGAATTTTAAGCCTTATGAATTAAAATTAGACTTATGTTCTTGATTTGTTGGTTTTATTATTATTTGATTTATTAATTTTCAATTTTGAATATAATTACATTATTTCACTTGTCAATTTCAAAATTTTGAATATAATTATGAAATAAAAAAAATTAATTTTTTATGATTATAACCAAAAATTCGATTAACCACTACTTTTGGTTAACCATTATATAAATGGTTAAAAACTGAAAATCAAAAAAATTTACAAAAAAAGAAAAAAAAACCCTGTTACTTATCTTAATAGTTAGCTATTAATAATGGATTAGATTCGGATTAAGATATCAAGAAACCGATTATTTCGATTCAGTTTAAAAAAGGAGACGATAGACCGGTTAGTCATACCGTGTTCATCCTATGAATAACCCAATATTGAGAGACCTTAAGAAACGGGTGGGCGGGGGTGAGAATTAGGCGTTTATTAAGATCCTATCTACGCTATGGGCTTTCTTTGTAATTGCTTAGCTTTACCCAGCCAATCGTTAAAATCGCCTTTATCTTTTGATACTCACCTGCCGATGCATATGGGATGCAAGTGCAATAGGCCCATCTCCTGGCATATCCCTGGCCCTGGCCCATTTTGTTAGTGTTCAAATTCAGTACTTGGTAAAGACACTAACTGTGCCATTATATACATATGGAATTTTCTGTACTTTTAAGCTTGAAAATTGAATTTTCTCTGTATACATTTTAATTTTATTTTTTTTGTTTATTTTTAAATTTATAATAAACCTAATTCACTTGCTATAAACTTGTCGACTTAAACTAAAAGAAATATATATATATATATAGTTCAAAAAAATAATTTTTTTGAATTTGACTTGATGTAACCATGGGTTAGAAAAAGATGTCAAGGTAACTTACTCATCATTTTGAAATAACCCAAGATTTATGGATTGAGTTATTTTAAGAATTTAAAACTTGAAACCATATAATGACAATCAGACTTACTTTTGGGAAATTCTATGGTCCGCCATTAATTTTAATAAGATTCGTCCCATCGACTATCTAATGGCTCACATCATGCAAAACTGCGATTAAACTATTAAAATAGTTAATATTTCAATTATTGTATTTATTTTAATGATTAGATGATTGACTAGATTATCTCATCAATAGGATTGTAGAAGCTCTCCTTACTTTTATAATGATAGTGCAAAAGTAAGGGTGTGAACTTTTCTTCTTTTTTACCATTTTTTATTTTAGCTTTTTATTTTTTAATATTTATTATTTATTATTTATTTTTTAATAAAGATTTTTATTTGATAGTTGCTTTTTATTTTTGGAATTGCTTTTCCTAAAAAAGATGCATACAATGATTCAAATTTTAAGTAGAATAATTTTTTTAATAATAAAAAACTTTTATTTTAAAATATCTTTAGTTTCCTAAATTTAGCCAAAATAGGAACTTATTCTAAATTTCCAACTTTATGCAAATGCGTATTTTGACCAGATATGAATCTTTTTATTTATATTTTTAAAATACTAATCAACTTATTCTTTTAATTAGTTTCAATCACTGGGAGAAATTCAAAGAAGGAAAATTTGAAAGGATGACAATTTAGATGAAATTAAATGTTGATCATAATTACTTCTCTAACTTGGGTAGTGTTTTTAATTAGGCATTGAAATTAGAATGGAGTTATAAGGCCAAGAAGCGCCTAACTACACTGAAAGTCATGCTTGTCTGGTAAGCTGCCAACCAAAGAAGAAGTCAACTTGAGGTAGGTAAACATCAAAGGGAATGGACAGAGAGACTTTGTCCTGTAATAGGCCGATAAACAACCTGCTCCAAGCAGCCCAACACTAGACAGGTTGCCGCCTAATACTAAACTATGTTTGCTTGGATGGCTTTTAAAGGGGTCCTAAGAATATGCTTCTGAATATATAATTGGGTACGGTTGGATTGTATGTTTCTCATTGTATTTGTATTTGTATTCAAATTTTATGTATAAAGATATTTGATTTGCAGTTATATTTTATTTTTATTTGGTTTATTTGATATTTTCATGAGAGCTGACATATGCTTTCTATCTACATGTATTTCTTGACAAACAATTAGTTAGAAAAAGTTTGGAAAAAGTATCTATCATATACCGGATGCCAAACATTATATATATTTCAATTTATATCCTTTCAAGTGGTATGTATTTAAGGAGTATCTCCTATCCAAATCCATGCCATGTGAAATTTCTCTCTTTCCTTGATTTAAAATAATTAATTAATATTAAATTCCTTTAATTAAGTGTATTAATAACTCTCCTTTCTTATTACATCCATGAAGAACAAGAAATGAGATTAATGGATGCATTTGGTTACTTAAGCAATCTACTAACCTTATTTTGTTGTTGAATATTAAGAGAAGGAGAAATTCCTCTTTATAAAGGACTATGTCATTAATGTTGCATTAAAACATTGTGAGAACCTAATTTGTCTTGAAATAAATAAATAAATAAAAGCCTACATGGATACATTTGGTTACTAAGCATACCATTGATATAGAATATTAATAAGAGAAGGAGAAAATATATTTAGGATAAGATTTTGTGATTAATGTTGCATTAAAACATTGTAAGTGCCTAACTTGCCTAAAAAGAAAGAATTTAATAAAAACCTTAGTTGATGAATTCGTTGGTTAAGCAACCTACTCATATACCTTATTTTGTTTGTTAAATATCATTAAGAGAATGAGAAAATCCTCTTAACAAAGGATTTTGTCGTTACAGTTGCATTAAAATATTGTAAGAATCTAATATCCCTAATAAATAAATAAATACCCTACTTAATTATAAAATCTTATATGATGCAATAATTATGGATAGAGATTATATGTAAATAATTAAAGAGCTTTCATCAGAATTATTTTTCTGTTTGGATTATCATATTTTAGTGGTATCGAATCTATATTAGATTAGTATATGTAATTCATTAATATAATATTTGTATTAATTCATTATCAGTTGAATTTGGTCAGTTTATAAGTAAAGTTGTTAGTTTTTCATCAATATCAGTTCAATTTGAAAATGATGCCAGAATAATATCAAACCAACATATTTAAACAGACACATGATACCGATGAAAAACTGATAATTTTATACATAAACTGACCAATCTAAATCAATACTTATCTAAAACCGATAAGTTACTAATACACATTCGATATAAATAAAAATCCGATAATCCAAACAAACTCAAAATATATTCACAACAGCTTAGATGATAGTGTAATGAAGAAAAGTAGTATCAAATCAAGCTCTATAATAAATAAATCTAATGACACAACCTGACTATATTTTAATCGTCAGAGACAAGGAAATTCGATTAAATGATGATTTGGCGTATGCATGACATATAATATTTTCAAATGATTGAACTTGACCAAACGCGTCGATCAATAACTATTATGAAATTATCAGCAATTCATGGAAATGATGATTGACGGTGATGTGCATAGCACATCCAAGGATTTTACACAGCAACAAATTAAGTCCTTATACTTTGGTCATATATGCTAAGCTATATCGTCAAATTTATGTTCCAGCAAACCCCAAATAATAATCCTTTTATTTTTATTGTCTTCAATTGTTATCTATTATAATTTTAGAAAGAGGGGAATCAAATCTAATTAGTCTAAATTGAAAATTTTCCATTAGTAATGTCTAATTAAGCACCACTTTCACATTAAATACAAAGTAAAAAAACCCAAAAAAAAGAAAAGGAAAAAACCTTTTGGAGTCTTGACTGAGACTGTTATTAAAAAAAAAAAAAATCAAAGCTCAACTGAAACTAAATTAGAGATGTTGGTACCAAAATTTATCCATTTATTAGAATTGAAATATTCACAAACTTTTTGAACATATAAAAGATATAGTGATTTATTTGTAAAGTGTTAAAATTCACGGGCTTATTATATATTTTGTTAATAATGATTTACATAAGGAATTATACACATAATTTTACTTAATTCCAAAAATTATGCAGATCCAATAAATTCCACATTTTGATGTGAATTTTTCCTTTCCTCTTTAGTCTTTGATATATAAAAAAAAAAATTGACAACAAAATAAAATTTAAGTAGGGGTGCAAGACCGAGCCAGGCTTTTGTCAACTCGGGCTCGATTCGTTTATTTTTTAACGAGCTCGAACCGAGCCGGGTTTTTAACGAGTTTAGAATGTGTAGGCTCGAGCCCAAACCTATTAAGCTTTTTCAAGCCTGAGCTCAACTCGTTTAACATATATAATTACTTTTTAATTATATTTATAATATTAAATTAATATAAATAATTATAAATGATATTATATTAATATATATTAATAATATAATTTCCATATTATATATATATATATATATTAAACGAGTCCTTATCGAGCCTATTCACGAGCTTGGCTTGTGAACCTTAATGAGCTTGTTCACAAGCCCTTAACGAGCATGTTCACAAGTTTGGTTCACGAGCCGGCTCGCAAGCCTGAGGACAAGCTTAGGCATGACTCGTTTAACTAAACGAGCTCGAGTAGCTCGCAAATATCTCGATTCGTTTATCAGCCTAAACTTAAGTGCGCATTTATCGAAAGAATAAGTGGAACACTGCATATTTGCTTATATTTGTATATTTTTCTTGCAAATTTAAATTGTCCGTTCTTCCTTTTTTTCTTTACGGAAGGCATGTATGTCGTCCGCTACTATCAATAATACAATAGCTTTTTTTTTTTTTTTTTTTGTGGCGTTACGTAAATCAATAGTTAACTTAATAAAATATAATTATTAAATTTATAAAATTAAATATTATACTAATAAAGGTTTGCAAAATTTTGGGTTACGTTTAACATGTGAAGATCATTCAAAATGGAATAGAATGAGAGACGGAATGATAAATCTATTTTTTTGCTTGGATACATCATGGAATGTAATTAACATATTATTTATCAAAAATATCCCTAATAATTAATATGAATAATAAATAAGTAAGAGGATAAAATATAATTTGATAGTAATTATTTATGAGAAATGAATGGAATCACAATTCTACCTTTCTAAAAGCGGAATCAAATTCACCTTCAAAGCCAGAATCGTCGATTTTCAATCATCGTAATTCCAACTTTTGAAAAAGCAACCAAATACAAAAATGAAAATGGAACTTAGAAGTGCCATTTCATTCCGGATTCTTTTCCTCATACTAAACATAACATTAGAGGCTTTGGCCAGTGAGAAAAATTTCAGTGGATATTATATGTCATGTGTAATATATATGTGGTGTGTAACTACTAACTATTAAGGATATTCTAACGCATAATTATATGAGTGGTAATTATTTTAAAAATTATCTACTACTTTATTCATGTGTAACGTGAAGTCCGATGACCAAGACTTAGGTATGCTCATAGGTCCCTTTTCCTTCACTTTGAACATTCGATAGATGTCCATTTACCATCCAGAAACGAAAAAGAGAGAATTTTGGGTAATTGATTTAGATTTTATGAGGTTGTATGTAAACCATAAAAGGTCTTCTAAAAAAAAGAAAATAGAGGTTGGTGATCCACCATCCCAGATCGCATTTCACCACCCGCTGATAAAATCGGACAGCTACCTTTCACTGTAAATAGATCTGCTGTCATCACACGTTCCGAAACCATGGTTAGCTACTCTCTGAGACATTGGGGTTGCTAGTCGAGACCCTTCAGTGCTTTGATTTGATTTTTTTTTATTATATTTTTATTTTTAAGTTTTTATGTATTTTATATTTTTACTATATTATGTAACTTATAACTAATAATACAATTTCCTCAAATTAATTAGTATGCATCTATCAGAATTCAACACATACAAATATTGGATAGGTTTTTTAACAAAACTAATGGAAGTCCTTTTTTAAAAACCATGGAATTCTATGGTCTAATAATGGCACTGATTGAAATGATTATAAGAGTTAATCTAACATGAATTTCAAAGGTTAGATTTTTTACTAGACAATGCTGAGGGGAAATCATTGAAAAACCTAAACATAAAAATACATATATGAATATTTATATTAAAATAATTAATAGGCAAAATAACTAAATTTATATGTTTTTTCTAAATATGAAAAAAGCAAGAACTTAAATATTACAAATATGAAAGAGTAATATAAAGATTTAAATAGAAAAATTGGTAAGAGAACTAAATCTAAATATTTTAGATAGCATCATTTATGCTAATGGCCATATAGCTGGTCCTCATTCTTATCAAGTTCGATTCTCTTCATTGTATTGGTCCTCATTTTTAATGGCTGTGTTGTTATAACCACCAAAAACTAACTAGCTTCATTTACAAAAATATATTTTTCTAAGATACTAATAAATATAGGGTTTATTTGGATTGTTGGATTTTTATTTGTATCGTACATCTGTAATTTATTTATATTATATCTATATTATATATGTTTGGTTAGTTTATGAGGAAAATTGTTTATTTTTCATCGGTATCTATTTTTTTATATACATCTATTTCAAAACAACAAAAATATATTGCCAAAATGAATGGAATACCATGAAGCAAACAAGACTCTAAATTTTAATTTTCTACCCTAAATATTAATTGTTGTTAGATTTAGTAATTCTTCTCATCCCGCTCCGGACATAATTTTAATGCAACGGAACGTGTGAATCCTCCGTATACGATGCAGCAAAGCTCAAAGTAAGGATTTGCTCGTGAATTGGCTGGTTTTAATCAATTAATTGAACCAAGTAGTCCCAGTTTTGAGAGAAAGGGGGGACTCCACGCTGACTTACCCTTTCCCTTTGAACGGAGCGTACGCTATTAAGCCATTGACCTTTCAAAACTCAAAAGGAAACGTGATGTGGAAAACGCGAATATTATAACCACAAAAATGATTAATTTTTTAATATTCACTAAAGGTGTCGAGGCATTTTCAAGCAACCATGCATATGCTTATTCGACGAGGACAGGAATTATTATTATTACTTAATCACAACGCATCAACATTGTACAGTGGATTAGGGTGAGCTTAGGTTGTCAGAAAAAAAATTATATGAAAGGATCATGTGATCTTCCAAATTATAAAAATGGAGAAATAAGGGAAGTATTATTCTCATAACCTTCAAGTTCACTAAAAGGAAAAATGCTTATTTTATTATATGGGCATGTTGTGGAACGTAGACAGCCAGAAAATTTTCTTCATGCTGGAATAGATATAACTGATAAGACGTTATTATGGGCCTGTTTGTTTGACTTTTTTCGTAGACACAGATACTTTTTTTAAATTTTTTTCTAACAAATTATTCATCAAAAAATATATATAAATAAAAAAAATTGGCAGTTATCATCAAAAATCGAATAGATCAAATATAGATACAAATCGGATATATTTACATATATCATTTTTAAAAAAATACAGATAAAAATAAAAAAACAGATCATCCAAACAGACCCTATAATCAAGGATAGATAAAGAAAATATATTTATGCCAGATAATGTGTGTTTATTTTATACCCAGGTATAAATGAGGATAAACTTATAAATTATAATAAGTGATGCATAAGAGGTTGTATATTATATATTTAAAAGTGTAAATAAGGAATTTACTTAGGATATCTAGAATTAATGTAATTATTATAAAGTGTTAACATATTTAATATGGGCCATACATATTACAAATAAAGTTAAGGAGACATTGTAAATTACCTGCTAAATTTTTAAAGTTTACTTTTGACCCTTTAAACTTAAAAATCGACACTGTTAATGATTCATTAAAATAAAAAGAAATTATAAATTATCCCTCAAACTTTTATTTACGTGTGAATTTATCCCCTTAGCTTTCATCTATATGCAAATTTAACCTCAAATTTTTTTAAAGTGCACATGAAAAATATTAATTATCATTAATTGTACCGAATATTAAAATTTAGAAGATAAAAAAATACTTTGAAAGTTCAGAAAATGGATCCACATCTAGATAAAATTCAAGTATTATTTTGCAATCATCTCTAAAATTTATTCTTAATTTGTATCACTTAACAATATTTATTGTTACTTTTCGTTTGACCATTACAAGTTACAACATCTATTGTTACCATCCTCTGTAAAAAAGTTTTAAAATATATATATATATATATATATTTTTTTGCCATCATATAAATAACACTTCAATGACAGAAGCCTAACTCTGCTTATAACCAAAAAAGGTTTTTCTTTTTCCTTTTCTTTTCCCTCCTTAAAAAAGAAAGTGGGTATAGACTTTGAATAATTCAGATCCACTCAAGTGATTAAATTAATGCCCTCGCTCAAATCTATTATTTTGGCACATATTTCTAGGGAAGACTAGTATAGAGATCATTCTCTAGCCTTGAACTTAAAGGATAATATTAATGGTGTGTAACATTAAATTAATCAACCACTGAACACCGCAGCATCGAATGGTTGGAGTTTCAACGCAAAGCAATTCAATGGGGAAAAAAAAAAAAAAAAATCTAATTTTCACTTCAAGTATGTGTAAATGGGGTTATAATTTTCCCTTTTTCATTATTTTCTTATGATGGCAAATTTTTTTCCCTTCAATTATCTATATTATTAAAATCAATGGAGGATATTTAGTATCTTTATAGTTTATAATAATTTTTTTTATTTTATTATAAATTTCCAAATCTACCATTCCATATCTTTATTTGATTTTGAGAATAGTTTTTATTTAACATTTAAAAAATGATGGTTATTCACATCTCATTTTCTCCTACTATTTCTAAGTCATGCTCATGTAACTACTCATAACTTTTTTATTATATATATCTCTCCCCGTAATGCCCATGGCTAGCAATTCAATTTCCATTATAAATATAATTTATAAAAATATTTTATAATATTAAATAATTAGTAATTTTAAATATACATTCATATTATGGGTACCATATTAGCTAGTAGATATTTAAATGAGTTAAAATATAAAGGTTTGGTGGATAATACTCATTAAATAATTTTCTTAAAGTAGATCAAAGCTTCGGTTTGGACTGTATGTTTTTTTATTTATAACTCATCTATATTTAATATGTATCTATATTTATATTTTATCTATATTTATTTTTAATAAATAATTTAATTTAAATAAATATCAAACCAATATTAAACCAATCAACAACTCCAAAACGTTGAGCATCCGTTTCGATTTGAATTTTAAAACAGCAGATTAACGATGATTTTACAAATTCTTCAATGCAAAACTGTTTTCCTTCAAAAAACATGAAAAAAAGCAGAGAGAGAGAGAGAGATTAAGACGGACCTATCTCAAGTCTCCACGAAGATGATCGGTTGGATTTCATTATGCTTTTCGAAGTACTCGCCAGAAAAGGCCCCCTAAAGAAAACGATGGGGCGAAACACCGCACCTCGACTTGCAAATTACGTGCCGACGCGTTGCGTCCTTTTCTATTTGTCTTCCGACCCCAAAAGAAACATTAATGGGGTCCATGTGAAAACGACCCTTAATTTAAATTTCTTTTGCCTTCAATAATCAATGCATATTTCAATATTGCAGTCTTTTCCCTCCCCGCGGTTGGCATAAAACTTTTACCTTCTTGGGGAAAAAAAAAAAAAACCTCATAAATTTCCCCGGTAAATATTTTTATGGATGATAATCAGTGTTTTACAGTTGAATTTTTATTTTATCATGTGACATACTAAGAGTATTATATATACTTATGTAATATAAGTACGATGAATATATTATAATTTATATTAATATTATTGTATATGCAAAATACGATATTTTTAGATTTTAAATATTTCATCTTTAAGATGTAATATTAAAAAGATATTTGTACTTTGTATAATTAATTTTGTTCATTTGGTACTTATTTTATTTTACGTGAATTAGTAAATGAAAAATTATCTTCTTATTTTGTATTAGATTTGTATCAGCATTAAAAAAATAAAAGATCACGAAAAGTAAAAATAATTAGTTTATATTATATTATAAATATCACACCTTTTACATTATGCTTCTTATTACATTGCTACTATCACATATTCATTTGTATCAACTTCGTATTTGTATTATCGTGTTCGATTAGAAATTATTGGAACTCAATAATGTAGTATGTTTGAAAAAGCAATATTTTATTTATACTCTCCTTTATGCCTTGTATAATTAATTTACTCAAGAATGTATATGAATTACCCTAGATTTTTCAACAAGTCAAACTAAGAAAGTAATATTGATTAACACGAAAATATAAGTAAATTTGAATCTTAAGTTATATTTGAGTAATTAATTATAAGTAAGATAATTTAGCAAATTAAATAAATGTTAAATTATAAATTCTAATTTAGTTTAGATAAATTAAAAAGAATAAATAAAATTGAATAAAAAAATTGATGACATTCCTGTAATTAATGATAAAACGCTCTTACAAATATAGAAGTAATTAGATAATTGTCATCACGCTAACAAATTCTAAGTACCTGCCTAATTTACTTCTACTCTATATTATTTATTTTCCAAAAATAATTAATGATACAATTTGACGTGTTAAGTGAATTGAATAATTTAAGTAATTGAATTAGGTAGTGTGGTAAATTAGCATAATAGAGTTATAATTGAATTTAATTGAATAGATCAAACCAATTATTAGTTGTTATTCAACACACATACCTAATGGATCTAGAGTCATCATAAAATCCCACAAAACATTAGAAAATCTCTCAAAATCTTATACACTAGAATTTATAGAACCAACACAAAATCGAAGACAAATCTTTTATCTCACCTATACATACTACATCTTCAAGATTATTCCATACAACATCAAAGATTTTATCTCTTTCTTTTTCTTCCATTAAAAAATATCCTCCCATTCTCCTTATCTTCTACAAGAAGAAAAATTATTAACTCAAACAAAAAAAAAAAAAAAACTTTCTTCTCTTAAACCATAAAAACCCATAAATAGTTCCTACCTAATTGAGTATTAACCAGGTAAAGTAATTCTTAATGCTCATATTCAATACCAAATATGATCTCTATCTTTAATTCAATTCTATGGTAATTCTCAAGATAAATCAAGGTTGGAGTTAGGGGTTAGCATAAGAAGCATCTTGAAAGTGCATACAAGTAGTAGTAGTTGTGAATGAAGAGATTGATTGAATTTTTGCATTCTTAATATCCATTTCTAATCGAGCTTGTCATCTGATCTATTACAGAGTATTACTACTTTATTGGGTACGCAGTGACTTGCGTATTGTTTTTCTAGGGTAGGCATCTTAAATGAACTAAAACTTAATTACGGCTAATAATTGATTGTTACTTATGTTTGTATCGTTTAATCTGGTTCGAGAAACGACAACATTGCTAGGCGATGCCAGCAAGGTAGTTACATGCTTAGGCAACCCTTATTCTTATTATTGATATACCGTTGGTAGCTCGGCAGGTAATTGATAGGGCAAAGAGTATTGGAATAACGTATACTTAGATTCATAGAGAAGTAATGCAATGTGGTTCACGTTTATGAGATTGGCTTGAGCCGGATTGTAATATGGACTGAAATAAGTAGAGATGTGCAACGGCTGTGAACCTTAGATGAGGCTATTACTATAGTGATTCCTATAGGAGATATAGGAATCCGGGTTACCTATATCAATCGGAGCAGTTGTTACCACTCAGGACTCCCGATTCCCATGGCTTGTTGCTTGAAGTGTGAGTACTCTTATGTTGATTTAGTTCTCCTTAAATAATAATCTTAAATCGTTGGTTGTTGCATTGCATATAATCTAGATGCGTATGTTATATCATGTGTGTGTTTGTTGTTGTGTAGTGGGCTTCGGCTTACTACTTTACTTTTTTAGGTGTTGAAGATGATTTGTATGATACCCTCAAATATAGGTTATGGAACTCTAATCACAGAGGCACATTTTAGTGTAATGGCTTAGAGTTTGTCAGAACTCCAAAGTTAAGCATGCTCTAAGTAAAGTAATCTAGGATAAGTGATTCCTTGGGAAGCGTTAGCACCAAAAGGATAAAATCGTGCGGCATGTGGTAAAAAAGGATAATACCTCGGTGAGTGGAGTTTCCGGAGTGTTACAAGTGGTATCAAACCAGTTCAACAACCGGAAGTGGAGGGGTGTATCCTCACTACCTGGTGTGGTTCTGGATCTATGTAACAAAACGATGAGGATGTCAATTCTATAAGTGGCGAAACATGTGATACATTTCAAATATATGTTGTAGAACTCTAATCATAGAGGCATCTTTTGGTGTAATGACTTGAATTTCATCGGAACTCCAAAGTTAAACGTGCTCTAAGTAGAGCAATCTTAAGATGGGTGACACCTTTGGAAGAGCTAGCACTAAAAGAACAAAACCGTGCAGCATGTGGCTAAAGCGAACAATACCTTGATGAGCCGGGGAGTTACAATTTGATATGGACTTCTGTGATTCATGAGCTATGGTTTAAATATTGGTGAGAAACTGAACGAATTGGATGCTTAGACACGTAAGACACTATATTTTTATTTTCTTAGAGTTTAATATTTGTATTTTAAGATTTCAAGGAACTAATTTTGATGACTTTAGTTGTAAAATTTCATTAAATACTATTTTGTAAATTTTAAATAAAGATTTCTTAAATCTAAATTTGTTAAAAACTCATTTAGTTAATGATAGTCTTTGCATATAATTCGTAAGTGTTGTATGTGGCGGAACCGTTGACAATTGATCCTATTTGAGCGTGGCAATATGCATATATTTCTCAAATAAAATGTTACAAATGCACTAGAACGCAAAGAGTGTAAATCCTAAAATTTTTGAATTCGAATTGTAGCTTAAACCCTAATTGGAAGTCAACGGATTTCCAGAGTCAACAAACCCTAGTTTTACCGTAAACCGCTTAAGTCCGGCATTACCATTTTCCTAGCCCTAGAAAACGAAAGTTGGGATTATTAGCTATAATAGTTCGTAATAGTATAGGTTATATAGAAATTCATATTTGCGAAATTCGAATGTCCTTTGAACCCGATCGGACACGGCTCTTGAAAAGCGTATCCCGAAGCTTGGAATAGGAAAAATATTTCGAATATGCTGTTAGACTCGTAAAAATATAAGATTTTTAAAAATATCAATTTCGTAATTTTTCGATAGCTAAAAATATCAGATATCGCATTTATACGCGTATTTTTTTACCACCGACATTTAATTGTCATGTCTACTTTTACATTACACTATTTTCTACTATTCTACACTATTCATCAATCTCTACTTTTTCTTGCAACCTACTCTTACAACCCATACACCTATTTCTTACACATTTTCATTTCCAATACAACTTCACATCTCTTATTTCTTACTTTTGATTAACAAAATAACAAAAAAAATAAAATTTTCTCTCTCTCACCCCTCAAAATTGCGTCGGCCATCCTCCCATTTGTGCCCATTTGTTTTGTTTTTCATTTATTTAATTAACACAAATTATCTCCCACATTTTCCTATAAATACCGCCTCATACCTTCACTTCTTTCACATTACTTCTTTACTAAAGTTACTATACTCAAATTTCTCTCTAAACCTCTCCAAGAAAGTTCTTCCAAGAAGCTCTCTTTAGTTCATCTCTTTTAGGTAAAAATTCTTCAAGAAATTCCTATGTTCATCCACTTAGTATGAATTTAATGTGTGTTTTCCAAAACCATGAAGGTTAAGAAAGCAACAATAGGTGCATACTTTGTTTTTGTTCATAATATCAATTCCTTTATGTTCCTTTATGTTTCTTTATGTTCCTTTATGTTCATAACTATCTAAATATCTATATAGATATATATATATATATATATAATATTTAGAGCATATAAGCTAATTGTCTTGTAATTTATTTACCTTCCATGCAATTTATTTAATTTTAAGTTGTTCTTAAGACTAGTCTTTCTAGTTTTAGACTTGTCCTCATCAAGTCAAAACGTTTTCTTTCCTTTTCGGGACTAGTCTTTTCTTAGTCTCGGGGTACATTGATAAAGCTAAGGTCCCAATACTTGATTTATTTTATTATTTGCTTATTCTTTTAAGTTATTATGTTCCTTTATATTCCATAATTTTATGATTCATATTCATGCATGAACATAATGTTTTTGTCTCAACAAAAATAAACAAGGAAGTATTCTATTAAATTAAAGATTCTTTCTAAAGAAATAAATGTAGAAAATAGATTTCTTAAAAACTCATGAACATGCTTAGAAACGATTTTTCTTAAATAAACCAAGGTTTTATACAAACTTATTTTTCATCAAGTATTAGAAATTCTTTTGGAATCATTACAAGAAACAAGAACATCTCTTTTTATGAAATTGTTATTACTTTTAAAAGTTGTTGGAATCTAAGTATAGAAAATAAAAACCACTCCTTAATAATTTAAAGTGATTACAAGAGATTACATTTAGAAAAAGGAATATTCATCTCAAATAACTCAAGACTTTTCAAAAGTAAAATGAATATTCCAACAAAATCTCAAAGTTCAAAATCTTTTAAAACTTTACTTTTTCATAAGTTGAGACAACTTTATTTACTTCATCCATTTGTTATGAGTCAATAAATATATGTATATATCTTCCAAAAAGTTTATAAAAATACTTGGAACATTCATGTCTTCAATTGAGTTTTATTTAAAAAGAGGAACTCAAGTTTTTGCAAATTCGTGGAGAATCTAGTCGCTGCTTTTTCGGAACCTAAACGACTTAGTTTTATGAAAATAAGCTTAGAAATGCGTAGATCTTTTCGAGTAGGTAGAAAACGATATATTATATGCGAAATTCCGAGTTAAAATGAGCAAGTTATGGTGACGAGGGACCCGGGATCATCTATCCGGAGGACTATTTCTATTAGATTTACAGTTATGGAGTGAGTTATTCTTTTACTAAGTTCATTTTCCTTGTTTTGTGCTTGTAATTAGTCGCACTAGCAATTAAGGAAAAGATAAAATGGATAATATTGTGTGACTTGGTATTATGAATGATTGAATACAAGTTAAGAATATCGGAAGTTGGTTTGATAAATAAATTGTGATTCTTTTTTGATATGATGAAAATTGTGTTGATCGCCTTTAACTTGAACTAAACATCTATGGTTAAATTTTATATTGAAATCAATTCATGCATATCATTCACATGAGTCACATTTGTTCACTACTATTCTTTGTGTGGGGAAACGAAGAAATGGTAGTGGTACTGGTAGGAGCCGGAAAGTCTACATGGTGGCTAGTAGGAGCCGAAAGTCTACAGGGCAAGCAGGAGCCGGTAAATCTGCGGATAATGATGGTCGTATGGGCCTGTAACCTCCCAACCTTGTCATGAAGGGCGTTAAATCCATGCTACAACTTGATTTCCGGTTAATCATGTGTATCTTGCTTGTTCATATGATTTGTGCATTTTCATATGTTTTGATTTAAAATACTTGTATGAATTATGGGAATGTCTTATAAATGGAATTATCTCACTAGGCTAGATTTGCTTATACTCTTATAGTTTTCTATTACAGTATAATTATCTATGGTTGGCCCCAAGGAGCCCCGTGTGCCAGGTACGAGTTTAAGCTACTAGGAGTTTTTGGAAGAAGTTTATGTATTTTTAGTTTTGAACATAGACTTCTAGGAAAATCTCTATAGTAAGCTTATGTGGTAGTTATGTTTATTTTGTATTAGTATAGTTGAACAAAGACTTTAAGACGGGGGAATACCCTTAAAATGATGTACGAATTTATTATTAAATGAAGATCTTATGTTTATCTACTTAAGTTCATGCTTGCTTTTGCTATCTATTTAAACGTAATACCCCTATGAGTCTCCTACTATCTTGGAAGCACGCCTTGCATATGATATCAAAGCTCCTGCATGACTAAGGTTGTCAATCATTAGCTTTAATATTATATGCGGCGGACTGCCACGTTTAAGGTACCCTCTAGGGCCTGACAAAGAGTTTCATGTATAAGAATTTAATTAAACAGATAGGCAGATATCTTCAAGAATCAAATAGTCAATGGCCTTAAGTTGAGTGACATTGTCACTCTTTTTTAAAGTGAAATATAACATATTCGAATTTCTTATATCTTATTGTAAAGATTGAAAAAAAAAAGTCCTATGCAAAAGGATTTATTGTATTAGCTAATTTTATTAAAGAAAGAGACTCGCCTAATTGGTGGATGTGATAAATCTTACAAAAATGGTATAATCTTGTAAAGGGAGGAAGATATAAAGAAACATATATGTATATATAACTGTAAACTACTTTTTGGTGTTAAAAATATAAATGGCATTGGATCTTTGATAGTGAGAATGGTAAAAAAAATAACGCATATAAGATTAGTGGTGATGGATCTACCAATATTGAGTAGTACTGGCAATTTGGGACCTGACTCGTGAAGTCGGACATGACATGACATATTTATAAAAAGGTTCATGTAAGTAAAAGTCAACACGATTAATAAACGGGTCAAACAAAAAATTACATGATTTTAAACATGTTTGGGTTTAGGTTTACGAACCCACAAAACCATTAAAATATCTATTATTGTTTTGCATTCTTATTTTATTAAAATATGATATTATTATCCTTTCTTCTTTAGAAATCGGTTTAGCTTTCTAGCCAAAATAATTAAGTCCTCTTCTTCATCATTCTCACTTTCATTTGATTCAACTTGTTTAGCCACAACTTCTTTCGCTTTGAAAGCTATTCCTTTGACACTACTTTCTGCTTCTTGAGTGGACTTTTTGTCAAATTCTTAAGCCATTAGCTTTTCTCTTAATTGGCTAAGAGAAAGTTTGTTGAGATCATGTGCTTCTTCTATGGTGGTTTTCTTTGCAACCCAAGAAGGTGGTAGAATCCTCAACAATTTTCTCACTAGATCAGGATCACCAATCACTTTGCCAAGTGATGCCAGCTCATTTGTTATTACAGTGAACCTGTTAAAAAATCTTTGACAGACTCATCAGTTTTAAATTTAAACAACTCATATTGTTGAATTAAAGCATTTATCTTGGTATCTTTGATTATTTTTGTCCCTTCATAAGTCTCACACAATTTGTCCCAAATTTCTTTTACACTACTGCATGATGATATCAGATAAAACTCTGATGCAACAATTGTGGTCAACAGTAAGTTTTTTGCTTTGTTATTCTTCTCAATGATCTTCTTATCAACATCTGTCAGAGTTGAATTACCATTGAGGGTAATCACATTGTCTTCTATGGAAATAACCAACCAAGAATCATAATCGTTAGCTTTAATGTATGTTTCCGTACGCATTTTCCAATAAGAAAATTTTGAACCATCAAAGAAAATGAAAAACTAAAGAAAGACAATAGCATGTTAAAAGAAGAAATCGGTGTTTTAAAAGTAAAAATAGACGAGTTATCTAGTTCAATAAATAATACTTTTAATAAATTTAATGAAAGTGATAAAAAATTGACAATGTTGATTTCATCTCAAAGATTATCTTGTGAAAGCATGGTTTAGGATATGGGCATGGATCTAGTTCAAATGCATCTAAGCAAACCATGTTTGTAAAAGCTAAACCAAATACAAATGATGAATCGGTTGCTAAAAGTCAAGATTTCAAATTAAATCATGTGAAAAGAGATTATACGAGAAAAACCAGAGGATATACCAGAAGATATTCCAGAAGTTATCCTTCCTATGGATATCATCAAAATAATACCAGGGGTATTCCAAAAGTTACCCAATTCAGAACAACTTGAAATAGCTAAACAACAGAAATTGGATAATTATTCATATTCATATTATTTTTGTTATAAACCTGGTCATATAGAAAAATATTGTTATTATAAGAAAAACAAGCTTAGTAATCATTAAGATATTCATACTGATAACACAAGCTTGTCTTTCAATGGACCCAAGTTAGTTTGGGTTCATAAAAATATATAATTTGTTTGTTAATGATTTCAGAGATTGAGACAATGAGTAGAAGGATATGAATTTGATAAATGAGTGCCTCAAATGGTAAAGAAAGAAAAATGTGACTCTCATGAAGAAAATGAACAATTAATTATGTGGTATTTTTATTCCAACCCCCTCATATGTTTTGCTTTTTATGATCCTAAATAAATTTTTGAAATATGTTTTGGTTTTAATATAAAATTACTGGTATCATATTAAGGGAACATAGTTTTTAAAAGAAATTTATAAAAGGGGAGAAGATAAATGATAAAGAAAATTCTTTAGAAAGATGTTTAGTTATGTTTTTTGAAATAAAAAGAGGAAGAAATGTTTGAAATGAAGATAAGTAAATAGAACAAATGTATTGAAGTTGTTTTATTAACTTTGCAATTCTTGTTATGTATATCTTAAATGAACAAAATTATGCATTTTTTGGACAAATTCTGTAATTTTCTACACTATTCATGCTAAAATCTGCTTATGTGAAAATTCTGCACTTTTCTACAAAAATTTTTGTATTTTCTGCAAAATTCTGCAATTTTTTGCATTTCAATGAGCAAAATTGCAACTTAAAAAAAACAGCATTGAAATTAAAAAAAACTGCACTTTTACTTGTAAAAATATATATTCTAAGAGTTTTGTGCATAAAAATGTTAATGTTTAAACCATCTTACAAGCTTGAAAAATGTCTTTTGAATTAAAGGAATTCATATTTGGTCATATTCTTTGAATTTATGTTTTGTTGATAAACAAAAAAGGGGAGAGAATATTTTTTTAACAAAGGTTTTGTTATCATAAAAAGGAAGAGAATGTTAGATTCTCTTAAAATAGGTTTTGATGATAACAAAAGTGTGAAAAGTTCTAAGTTTATCAAGTGTGTAGTTCCAAGTTAAAGAGAAAGATGAAAAACAAGCTAAAGAGAAAAAAGAAAAATGATGAATAATACTAGGATCCAAAAGATTTCACAGAAGGTTGGTCTGTGAGAAAATGAACATTATTAGAAATCCAGAAGGTTTCACGGAACCTTTCACTACAACTTTTGACAGCAGCTTTATATCACGAGATTTCACTATTCATCTTCTCAAATGTGATCTAAAACTTTCCAAATTAGATTATACAAGTATCTTGAAGGCCTAGCTCTGAGTAAATGAGTTTATTTGGGTAATATACTCATTTGTTTTACTTAAGTTGGTTTAATCCAAGGGGATTTAATGTTTTTATCAAAGTTTCTCTCTCATCAATAATGAAAAACTTCAAGAACAGTACTAGATTTTGTTTGGACAGATTTTACACATTTTTCTTCTTCAAGACAAGCTAATTATCAATATCTACAATTTCAAGACATCTATTTTTATGGGATTTTGTCTAGAAAATTAAAAATAAGATAAACGTTATCATGGATAGGATAAGGAAGAAGATTGCGATGAACAACAACAACAATATCAACAACGGATCATCTTCAAAGTATATCTCCATCAGAGAACAACCAGATTTGCATCACGAAAATCCAACAATAATTATCTTCATTTTTCTATTACAGAATTTCAAAATCAACAAGAAATCATACCCAAAGGCATGAAGAATAAGAGAAATATATCTTCCACGCATCGGTTGGCTTTTGAAATTTGAAAAAGGGATAAGGATCTTTAGATTTTAACCGAGATTTTTGGGAAAGCTTATCCATCTTCCAAACAGCTTTTGGAACATTAAGGAGAATAAGGAATATATTTTTGAAGATAGAGAAGAAAGAATATATAAGGAAAAAGAAAAAAGAACTAATGATCTATCTATCTCTCTCTTGTTAATTTGCTCTCTCTCTCTCTCTCCCCTGCAAATACAAAGCTAATATTGACATATTTGAAAGATACACTCAGCTACATAAAAAAAAAAATAGAAATAGAGAAGGAAGAAAAAGAACATTTACTTTACTAACCCATAAGAAGGAACGTAAAAGTCATCATGGGGCGGTTCTGAACTGCAAACCGCCCGACAGTCCCTGGCAGTTCTGTACCCGGGAATCGCCCTATCGGGGATGGTTAAGAACCACGGCAGATCTAGTGGTTCCTTCGTAACTAACCGATGGTTCTACCGGGTCGGGAACAGCCATTCCAAACCCAGAACCGACGGTTCCAACCTGGCTTGTATAGAAAAAAAAAAAACAAAACACATACATCACAAATTGGGCTAACTTTGTTTAGCAAGTGACTCTGACTCCGAAAGAGCTTCTTTCTATTTCCTCAGGTTGGGTTCTAGTGTCTTTTGTGGACTCCAGTCTATTTCCAAGGGTTTGAATCATATCATGGCACATACATAGACATTGGTATAAAAAAAAATTTACAATGACCCAAAAATGAAGAGAGGAAAAAAAAGAAAAAGGAAAGGTTTGAAGAAGATTTACTATAAACGTTCGCCAATATTATTCTAAATGACGAAACGAGTGAAAGTAGTGTCTGAAATCCCTAAAAAATAATTAGAGAAAATAACTTAACTGTTTTGAAAATTTTATAGAGTTTTTTATATTTAACAAACAAATGAGTTTTACATTTATTTTTTTATTTCACTTAAAGACATGTAATTTCCTCTTAATAAATAATGAAATAGTTAAATTACTAAATTATGCTTTTACATATATTTACAACTTAATTTAGTTAAGAAATATAAAAGAAACTGAAACCAAAGAAGGGGAAAAAATTTCAGAATTCAAAAAAAAAAAATAAAGCAAGAAACTGTTGACTGACTACCTTGTTATCGATAGGTTGTTATTATTTTTTTTTTTTGGCCAAACAATAGGTTTTATTTACTATTTACTTATTTTTCAATCTTTAGTTTAAATTTTCTGCATTTTCACATCAAGTTTTTAAGAAATTTAATTATTTAAAATATTTAACAATCATTTAATTAATTAATTCATTCAAATTAACCCTTCCAAAACACAATCACTTTTTCATTTTTGTAATTTAACCAAAAAATATTACAATTACATAATAAACAAAAGGAAAAAAAAAATTAATTTTATAATTTTGATGCGAAATAAGGAAAGGTCTGAATGCTTTCAAAAAATTGAAGGAAAGTTACAATTACAACATTCTATTGATTACTATTTACCAATATTCTTTAAATCTTAATAAGAGAATCATAATACCTAAATCTTATGTTAAATATTGACTTTACAAGAGTAACTTCATTAGAATAATTCTAATTATTTATAGCGGACTGCTACTATAAGACATTTTGAGTTTGCAATTAAGAGAAAAAAAAACTTTGAATCAGCATACATACCTCTTTTTTAGTGTCATGTGCTTTTGCTATTAATTGCATTCCTATGAGTAAATTGTGTCATCTTTGGATATTAACAATATACAGACAACTCAATTACAATTAGAAAATGCATATCCAATTTAATCTTAATACAATAAATTGATTTTAGGGTTTTTTTTCATTTTTCGATTAATTTATAAAAAAAATGGTTCACGGTTTGCGTAGAACCAGAACTGGAACACCAGAATCGGCGGTTAAGTGGAATCGTGAACCACCTCAGGTCTAGCAGTTCCGGTTCCGGTTTGGTCCTGAATCGACCCAAACCGTGTCGACATCTAAAGGAACATGTTGTTATGTTGTTACCTTCTGGTTTGTTAATTATAGGATTAGACTCTGTAGATCGATTGTAGCTAGATGATAGCTGTGAGAATTGAGCAGAGATGATTGCACTATCTTGTAATTTAAATTTATTGGATATAGTGGAACAAACTTGTATAATAGCGGGGTCTCCGGCTCGGAGCTGCAAAAGTGGATTAACGCACAAGGCAGAACCATAATACATCGCTGCCTGATTCTCTTATTCTCTATCTCTTTAATTTCTGCAATTTATTTTCATATTTGTTTAATTGTTCATATTGTTATCAGATTTGAGACCGAAGGGGAATAATTTTCAAACAGTGAAAATTTTATAATTTTTATAAATAATCAATTCAACAACCCCCAACAACAACCCCCCCTCTTCCATTCTTGATTATTTTAGTGGGACCAATAATATGTATAGTATATCATAAATTATATATTGAATATATATATATATATATATAATATAGATCTTATCTAACAAATAAAATATACATAATTTATATATCAAGATACAATTGATTTATTTACTACATATATAACTATATATATATATGCATAATATATATTGTATAGTATGTAAATAAAATATTTATAACAATTTTATGTATTGATGTAACACATATATTAAATTTGTAGATTACAGATACGTAATCTATATGTTTTGTAGATATTATGAATATAACATATTATATAAATATATGTATTAAAATAAAAAAATTGCATACAAAACATTTATAAAATGGGTAGATTATAAATACATAATTAAAATAAAGTGCATATAAAGTATGAATTACTTAAGTATATCATTTTAAATATATATAGCATAATAATATGCAACGTACCATATATATAATAAATATTTATAATGTACCGTGTGTGTATTATATATATACTTATCTACATATATATACTTATCTACACATATAAGATCTATATGTTATAAATACATAATTTATATGTTATATATGTATAAATATGTTATAATTCATTTGTTATGAAATGAATATGCTATATATAGACCATATATAATATATAAATATATATTGATATAAAGATTATATGTCTACATGATTAAGCTATATTTTTATTATAGCATTTATAGTTTGTAATAATTATGTATTTAGCTTAAATAGTACATATGAACTAAAAATTACGTGTAATATATATCGTAACATATATCACATAATAGTACTGAATCTTTCTTATTAATCAATAAACGGGTGAACACGAGATAAAAGACATAGTATAAACAGGTCGGGTCCTGGGTTAAGATATTTTATACACAAACCCATTTATACATGAACATAAGATATGATACGGTGATACGAATTAGCAATACTAATATTGAGATCAATAGTATTGAATATGCTAATCTAGGGTGATAAAAGAAGGAAAATGGTTTAAAAAATGAGAGAAGACCTTTGCATTAGGATGAAGACCTTTGGGTGGCTGGGTGGGCCCGGGGGGGGGGAGGGGGGGGGGGGGGGGGGGGATAAATGCTAAATTAGGAAGGTTAATGGGTAATTAATCAAAAATTGCAATTTACTTTATATTGCATAATGTGTGGGTATAATTCGGTTGTAATAATCAGTGTGTGCCACGTAACTATCGTTACACGCAGGGGTGGAGGCATTGTAGTTCATCCGGATTGCCCTCCCAAACTGAACCACACCGAAAATAATTGTCATGTTCCGAAGGGTACCCTAAACATGGCAGCCCGCCACATATAATATCAAGACTTAAGAATGACTACCTTAGTCACGCGAAAGCCTTAGTATTACATGTAAGGCGACTAGCACGGTAATAGGAGACGCTTTTGGGAAGTATAGTTTAAGCAAGTAAAAATGAACATACAAGAATTCAGAAATAAAACGTATTATATCATTAATAACCAAAGGTCTATTGCATGATTTCTTAGAGGCATACCCCCGCTAATCCTAAGGATCGTGATAATCTTTACAACATCCAAAATACTATATTAAAGATTTCAAAGGAATTCTAATCTAAGTCTTCGAGCAGATTTCCTCTAAAAGCTTCAATATATAAAACTTACACGGATACGGGGAGGCCTCGGGTATCATAAACAGGTGTTCCTGAGAATACAAATACCTATAGGGGTGTAAACTTATGGGCTTAGTGAGTAAATCCCAAAATTCATACTCAAAGTAAATTATCAACCAATTTTATTATTCAACATATGGAATGCAACAACCACGTGAGCATACAAGACATAACTTTTTGGGAATCATATGTTGAATGAATTACGTCCTTCATTCGGGTTGGGTATTCAGGCTAATTATAGCCACAACTTTTAAAACACTTTTATAGATCTTACCGGCTTCTATACGCCATCAAAAACTTGTAGTTATTATAGGCTCCCACTAGCCACCAATTTTTATAGTTTTTTACCGGCTCCTACTCGCCACTTACATGATATACTGGTTCTGCCCACCACCACTATTATACACTTGTCCCACCATTGTATAGTAGTGAATGAAATGTGACTCAACATATGAAGTACATGAATAATTTCTTAATTAAAGTCTAGTAGTTACATTTAACTCTTCAAGTGATTGACCAATTTCAAACACTTCAAGATAGTAATGTACAACAACTTTATTAAAAACAAATCAAGTTTCGATATACTTAACATTCTTTGAACATATTATCATACAATTTCCATTTGATTTTTGCCTAAATTATAGTGCAACTAATTTTTACAAGCACAATCAAGAGTATGAAAAATAATGGGGAATAAACTCACTCAGCCATGATGACACCTTTCTTGAAATGGATGAGTCGTTTGGGATTTCCACTAATCGTAGTAATCTTCGGGATATGAACAATCCTCCTCGAGATTATCTAAAAGAAAGAAGAATACCCAAGATGAGCATTTCATGAACTTCTATTCTTGAAGATTCTAAACTTTTCTTAAAAATCGCGGTAAAATCGTATAAGTCGTTTGGGTAAAATTCCAATTTAAAATGGCTATAACTTGCTCATTTTAACTCGGAATTTCGCGTATAATATACTGTTTTACCTATTTGAAAATCTATCTATTTCTAAACTTATTTTCATCAAACTAAGTCATTTGGGTCCCGAAAAGCAGCGAACAGATTCTCCACGAATTTGTAAAAACTTGATTCTCTCTTTTTAAATAAACTCATTTGAAGAGATGAAAATTCTAAGTATTTTGTAAACTTTTTTGAAAGTATACACATAATGTAATGACTCATAGTAATTGTATGAAGTAAATGGAGTTGTCTCAATTTATAGAAAAGTAAAGTCTTGAGAAATTTTGAAATATTCTTTTACTTTGTAAAGATCTTGAGCTACTTGAAATGAGCATTTCCTTCTCTAAATTAATTTCTTATAATTGTTCTAAATTTCTAAAGAATTATTTTTTATTTCTTAGTTTTCAACACTTTTTGAAAGTATTAAAAAAATGATTTCTTGGTTCTTGAGATCATTTTGTTTTAATAAGTTCTATCATTTAAAAAAAAACGAAGTTATTGTAAAGTTATTGTTTACTTCAAAGTCCTTTGTATGTTTATAAAAATCTCTTAAAAACTCCTCTAAGTTTGTTTAGAAAGACTTCTTAGTCTCTTAGGAAAACATAACTTCCTACTTTTATTTCTTAGAGGAAGACATTTCCTTCATTTATTTTGTTGAGAACAAACTATTATGTTCATACATGAATATAATCATAAGTTATGAAAATATAAAAAGAACATAATAACTTAAAAGAATAATCATGTAAATAATCAAGTATTGGGACCTTAGCTTCATCAAAGTACCCCGGACTAAGAAAAGACTAGTCCCGAAAAAAAAGAAGAAAGTTTGACTTGATGATGACAATCTAAGACTAAAACTAGAAAGACTAGTTTAAGAACAATTTGAAATTAAATAAATTGCATGAAAAGTAAATAAATTGCAATACAATGAGCTTATATACTCTAAATATTATGTATAGCTATATAGGTATATTAGATAGTAATGAACATAAAAAAACATAAAGGAACATAAAGGAATTGATATTATGAACAAAAACAAAGTATGACCTATTGTTGCTTTCTAACCTTCATGGTTTTAGAAACACACATTAAGTTCATACAAAGTAGATGAACATTAGAACTTCTTGAATAATTTTTACCTAAAGAGATGAACTAGAGAGAGCTTCTGAAAGAGGATTCTTGAGAGATTTTGAGAGAGTAACTTTAGAAATGAAGAAGTGTGAAAGAAGTGAAGGTATGGGGGGGTATTTATAGGAAAATATGGGAGATAAATTGTGTTAATTAAATAAATGAAAAACAAAACAAATGGGAAAGAAAAAGGATGGGGCCGACGCAAATATGGGTGTAGGAGAGAGGAAAATTAATTTTTTTGTCTTTTGATTAATTAAAAGTAGGAAATGAAAGATGTGAAATTGTATTGGAAATGAAAATGTGTAAGAAATAGGTGTATAGGTTGTAAGAGTAGGTTGTAAGAAAAAGTAGAGATAAGTGAATAGTGTAGAATAGTAGTAAATAGTGTAATGTAAAATAGACATGACAATTAAATGCCGGTAGTAAGAAAGTACGCGTATATATGCGATATCTGATATTTTTGGCTACCGAAAAATTACGAAATTGATATTTTTGGAAATTTTATATTTTTACGAGTCTAACGGTATATTCGGAATATTTTTCTTATTCCGAGCTTCCGGACACGTTTTTCGAGAACTGTGTCCGATAGGGTTCTAAGGACACTTGAATTTTGCAAAACTGATATTTTTACGTGACCTATAGCTATTACAAACCATTATAGCTAATTATTCCCACTTCGTTTTCTAGGGCTAGAGAAAACGGCAATGCCGGACTTAAACGGTTATGGTAAATTAGGGTTTTGTTGACTCTGGAAAATCTGGTTGACTTCCAATTAGGTTTTAAACTATAATTTGAATCCAAAAATTTCGGGGATTTACAATAATGATTCGGTTTTTTATTTTTTATAGAACCTAACTATACGGTTCGGTTTGCTCTTTTTTTGAACCTAAAAAAAATGCTTCGATACACGGTTTGAACCGTTTATTATAACTTACCACCAAAAAAATTAACATAGCAATCATTGAAATTATTGTTGGATAGCAATAATTATTACTATAAGCAATTCATATCAACTTATATGTGGATTTCCTTATCAACATTTTCACATGCATAATTATTATTATTGACGTAAAATTTCTCACATCAATCGACACCTAATGGCTTATTATCATAAGTAATGATATAGATGTTCTGTAGCATTATAAAAATTTAAAATAAAGTAATTTCTATTTATTTTCTTTTAAATCTACATACGTACTGGTAAATATAAAATATATAAAAGCTTAAAAACGTAAAATAAAATTCCATAAACATTTGATAAATGACTAAAATATGTGTTGATAGAGTGCAATTATTATTAGAAAAATTAAATACCACAAAATAAAAGTTTGGTTTCAAATTCAAATAGGCAGTAATAAAATTTTTAAGTGGTTTATATGGAGGGTGAACAACTGAACATTATGCCAAATGATGTAAAATAGAATATGACTTTATATAAGATGGCGCAAATAATAAGTGATATTACATTGGAATAGAGGATGATGAAAAATATACATTAAAATCAAACATTTATGTTTTAATCTATCTAGCCATGACATATCCTACATTAATACGTCACGTAATATTAGTTTTTAATTTTTTTCCAGTTAGTATTTGCCAAAAGAAGATGAAAGTAAGTTCACAAACATGAAAGACAACGGGATGGTGCTTTGTTTTCGAAATGAATAAGGAAAAAAAATCTTTTAACAATTCTATGGATAGCTTTGCTAAATTTTGAATCAAGTATCTAGTTAAATGATAACTTATAAGTTTCATCAATATGTAAAAGCTCATCACGATTTTCCAAATGAAAATTAAGCGTTCTTCACATTGTAATTAACATAGCATTTTCCATTCAAAGCCAACTACTCTTTTTTTTATATATTAACCTTTACGGTTCGATTCAGAGTTGCGTACCGAACCATGAATCAAGTATCATTTCTCGAACTAAGCCACAAATCATCTTGATTAAAAAAACCAAAATTTCTATTCGGTCCAGTGCTATTCATGGTTCGATCAATTTTTTTTGCCTACCCCTAGCTACACGTGACATAAGGAAACAGTATGTACGAGGGTGGTCAAGAGAGAAATATAGAAAGAAGGAGTAGGTAGTCTCAATATGCTCTAACACACTTGTGACAGGTGAGAGAGTTAAAAAGCATCAACCTCACTAAGTGTAACGAATCGACTACTATTCTTGATTGAGACAAACATTTGATTCACTAAAATGGAAATCCAACAGCACATTAGCGTTTGATAAGTCTATTTTATTCTATTCATTCATAGGAATTTAGGCTTAATCTGATGCATTTTTAGGTAAATTCCTATGACTCTTATGCTTTTATTATTCAAATGTTGTTTTTCAGCTCCTACAATAAAAAGAATAGGAAATGAAGTGATTTGAATTGGATTTGGAGCAAATGAAAAACAATTGTGCAAAGCAGAACTTAGCTAAGGCCTGCAAAGGACTCATCAAGGGCAAATTAGCAAGGCAAAATGGCTAGTCGCGCCCTATATCGAGCCATCGACGTGACCCTTGACTTCTATATTAAGGTAATCGAGCCATGGAATCTATCATACAGCTTCACTTGCAATGTAATATCAAGCCTAAGATTCAACCCGCGATTGAAACTAGACAAAAATCACACCTTTATTAGAAAAAGCATAACTTGGATCAATACCAAAATCCGAGCCCTCGATGAATCGATGAAACCCGCCGTTGACTCTGGATAAAAATTGAGTCTTTGTAAAGAAATGCCATAGAATAGATCGAGCCCTAACATTCAAGCGACATTCAAGCACTTGATCTTACTCGTGAAAAGTACCCCTATGAGCTGGATCCAGACGCGTGCATGACAATGAAAATGAATTCCATTATAAAGAATCTACCACATCAATAAATAAAATCTTCATGATTTATGTGTTTATATCCTATAAATAAACGTGCACATACACCCAATAAATATGTAAAGTACCAAATGCAAAATATTTTTTTACATATAATAGAAAGAGAGAATTATATATTGGGCAAAAGAATTGTTTATTCTTGCTAAGAAATCTTAAAGTTTTCTAGGTAAATTAATTGTAAACCCAATGTTTTTTTTGCAAGACTTTGTACTTAATTTTTAGTTTTCATCTTTAATTCAATATTATTTCTTTAGAATTTGTGCTTAATGTTCGCATCCATGGAGAAATAATGATTTAACTTAGGGTTTGTGAATCTAAGACCTTATTTATGTGATTTCAAAGAGTTTTAATTAATATCGACTGTGTATTTATAATTAATAGCTAAAACTTAATTCCGTGGGTCTAAAGGGGTAGTATACCTTTTAGATTCATGTCTCATTTCAGTTGAACAGATTGAGAGATCATTCTTTTCAATAGATCTGGACTACTAATGGAGTTGCTCATAATCACCTTGAGAGAGGGATGAGAAAACTTTCTGTTACTTGTTTTTGAAATTCATTAGGTTAGTTTTAAAACAAATGATTCTTAAACTTTACGTGGATCTAGATTGCTGATAACTTGTGAAAAGATTCTAGTGGTCTGGTATACATCTAGAGTTTCTAACCGTGAGAGAGGCTTTAACTTACATTCGCGAGTCGATGGTGCAAATACACTAGTGAACAACTCTATGAATTTGTTGAGAAATCACATGATAAGGACTTGGCGAAGCAATCTCTAAGGCTTTTTCTTGCATTAACAGGCTTATCTTATAATTTCCTCTAAAAAACATATATATATGTATATGCATTAATCCTAGTATAACTTCTGTTTTTTATGTTCTACTAAATTTTCTTTAGCTAGATAATAGATGGAAAGTAAGCACGGTAAATGCCAATAATCCATTGGAATATGACAAGATATTTTCTATGCTACTTTGGTAAGTGCATTTACCTAATGTTAGTAGTTGTGACCAAAGTTGAATATAACTTATTTGCTTCTCATATAAATTTTTGTACACTTTAACTTTGTATTCTTCAATGTTTTTAACCCAACGAACATCGAAGCAACCAGCGTTTGCACAAGATTTCACTTATCTAAATGAGACAGGGACTAGGGGTATTTATAAAGAATCTTGCTGTTGATATCGTTCATTTGATGAGATGGATGACTAATGGCTAAGATGGGTTATTCTCATAATGGAAATATAAATAAGCTTCCTTGTGGACCAAGACTCGTTAAGGCCTTCATTTGTGGCATGTGAGTCAATTTAAAAAGATTGGAATTGGGCAGGCCAATTCCAATGGACCCTACGCTAAGCCTATCATGTCAAATCTCTTTTGATCATCCCAAATAACTGGGTCCATGTCTTTAGGCTTTGTCACATTAGCCTAAAGAGTTAATCTAAATAAAAATTCGGTTCAAAGCCTTTATAATTGAATTTATACATCTACACATAATTAGATAGGTTCCTATAGGTATTGGATGTCTTCAATTAGGTTTTAAATGGGTATTAAAGATATAAAGTAGGTTATAATTTTAATTTTAACTTATTTTCCATATAGAATGTAACAATTCATCCTTTGTTTTGTGTGAGAGAGAGAGAGAGAGAGAGAGAGAGAGAGTATGTCCTTATTGAACTAAAATCATAAATGCTTAAATTATGGAGGTCAATGGGTAATCTAGTCAAAAATTGAAATTTGCTTTATATTGCATGGTTAGAAGGATGGCATTATAGATATAAAGTTGGTTGTAATTTTAATTTTAACTTATTCTTGATGTAGAATGTAACAATTCATCTTTTTCTTTTTCAGAGAGAGAGAGAGAGAGAGAGAGAGAGAGAGAGAGAGAGAGAGAGAGAGAGAGAGAGAGAGAGAGAGAGAGAGTATGTCCTTGTTGAATTAAATTATAAATGCTAAATTATAGAGATCAACGGATCGTCCAGTCAACCATCTAACTATTAAAATAAATATAGTAATAAAAATATTAACTATTTTAGTTATTGCATTATAATTATGTATGATAGTCATTAAATAGGTGATAATAAGTATTAGATGTCTTACTTAGATTTAAATGAATACTAAAGATATAAGTAGGTTGCAATTTTAATTTTTTGAAACTTATTCTTCTTATAGAATGTAACATTTCATCTTCTTCTTTTTATAATTTTAAATCACCATCATCCAATATATTGCTGGTTATGATAGTTTATATTTGAGTAAGTTTGGATTAAATTTTTATTCAATATACATCACCTAGAGCAAATTATTATTTTCCAAAGGAATATAAAAAAAATTTGCTAGTTTTGATTACATGAACAAAAAATTAGCAGGTTGTTAGAGGACACACTCAAAATTACATAATATAAAAAAAACAATAAAATAATTTACAAGTTTAATGTACCTTGTACCTATACTATAGATTTGAATGGGTATGGTATTTAAAGTGATTCTTTCAAATTAGAAGGTAGTTAGTTCTTTAATTACATAATTTTTTATTATATTGGACTGGACAAAATCATTGTATCATATTGGATTTACAAAATGTATCTGGACAAAACTCTCTCTATGGGACTGAATAAACTAAAAATTTTTATCCTAATATTTTATAGTACAAAAATGTCAAAATTAGATAAAAATAAAATTCTTTAATAAAAATTCTATCTAGTGTGCCTTGTACCATGCGTACCAAACATGGTACAAGAATCAGTTTTTGCAACCAAACGATACCTTATAGTTTAATAACAAATACATTTAATGTTGTGGTATATTAAAGTCTCAACAAATTCAATCTATATCCCCTTGGTTTAACAATAGTGAATTTGGCGAATTAAAAGTATATAAAGTATATTGAAATTTGAATGAAATTTCACACGGTAAATGTAAATAATATTTTAACATATCTTTCAATTAATTGGCAGCAAAGTCAGCATTAGACATTCCTTCTTTTTAAAGATTCGGTTGGGACTTTACAGGCGAAGTCAATTCAGATCTCAACCATATCGAATCATATTTCGTATTAAAGTGGATATAACATATCAGTTTGCAACAGAAACTTAAATGATTTAGGTAAAGAGGAAGCTATAATTTTCTCAAAATATTATATTTCTAATAAGAAAAGATGCATAATTTGTTGTTATCTTCTATGAGCATTAAAGACTCAAGTAAGAAGGCAGTTAGGTTTATATGATTTTAGGTGTTTGGTTGAGTGGAAGAAAAAAGCAATAAGTGGGCAGCAAGAGTTTTACTTCTCTAGTCTTATCTAAGTTTTATTAGTAATTATAAGCATTCATTTCAATGGAACTATTTTCAACTTCTTTTTTTCTTTAAATAACAAGAGTTTTATTAAATATCCATAAATATCATAGGTTCTAAATATTAGAGCAGACAATTGATATTAATAAATCATGTTTTGTGATTAGTTGTATATAGATCATATGAGTGAGAATTTTAATTAATAATACATCTTATATATTGTATTTTTTTTCCAGTATTTAATAAGCATATTTGACAATCTAAATTTGTACTCTGATGATTTAGATAAGCATATTTTTTTTTATTCAAATTCAATGCAGGAAATTCTAATGTAAAGTGTAAACCACAACATAACCATCCAGCCTTTTTGTTTTTGCTTTTGCTTTTTTTTTTCCCCTTTTCATATGACCATTCAGCCTATTAGAAAAGAATGTTCCCAGTATTGTTATTAACTTATTATATGGTTGGATGTTTATAAAATAATGTATTGAAAAAATATAAAGAATCTTGTAAAAATAGTTTCCAATCTACCCAAAATATAGTTTTCAAAGTCTGATGAAAACATAATCACTCAAGAAATCAACCATTCATTTAGATCTTCAGTGTTTTTGTGATCAATGTTGATAAAATATTGATGGCATGGTTATTCTATGGGGTTACAATATGGTATGCAGCAACATGCGAAATAAAAAGTTTTTCTTACATCAAATTTGAATATTATTAACTATACAAGTGAGTGTATTGATGAGGTTAAAGTATGAATGAAATGTTCCTTATAAAATGTTCATGTGTAGCATCGAAGCATATATAAAATATATGCCTCCTATAATAATTTTGCTTTAATATGTTATTAATTATAATATTAAAGAAAAATTTAAGTATTAGATTTACCGTAATTCATACCAAGGCAATAAACCAACTAGGGGCAGAGATTAGTCTGGCGGAAGAGAGAGAGCATAATATAATGAAACTTCTATAGACCTATCTAAGGTTGTAAATGAGTTGAGTCGATTCAATATAGTACCAAGCTCGAACTCGACTTGAATAAAAAACTCTTAGTTCAAACTCAAACTCGATTGATCTTTGATTTTTTAGCTTGGACTCGACTTGACTTAATACTCGAATTCAACTCGATTAAGCTCGATTATCATTTTAAATATTGAGTTAATTATAAAGAGTATTTAATACTCGATAAAATCTAACTTAACTTGACTCGATTTAATACACAATTAAGCTCAATTAAACTAGCGAGCTCTTCGAGTCGAGTTTTTTAAAGCTCGAGCTCGAACTTGAACTTGGTAGCTACTCGAGTAACTTAAACTCGAGCTCGACTCGATTATAAGTGAGTCGAATTTGAGCTTTTGTCAAGTCGAAATCGAATAACTCACGAACTGTCTCAACTCACTTACAGCCTTAGTCCTACCTAATTTCATTGATTATTATAGCTATTGAGAAGAATTTAAGAATTAATGCAATGAAAATTTCAATCGTGGGTTAGATGGTCTCATTGATAGAACCATAAAGAATCTGTTAGTATAATCCTAAATTATAGATAGCTTCTGGGGTTCTTAAAAAAAAAAGAAAAAAAAGGGTAGTTTTAGGGTTTGTCTTGAATCCATTTACAAGACTTAATTTTAAATAGAACTGTAGATAGATTTAGATACCAAATCTAAACTTAAACATATTTATAAAGGTGTACAAATTGAATTTATCGGTTGATCAGTTGTTTCAAGCTTTGTCAAGTATCGATGTTAAACCAAGATTGAGAATTCTATGTCAAAATTACTAACCTTACAGAACACAACATAAAATCATCCCTTAAGGGAATTTTATATCTTTAAGTTGTTGTTGTTTTTTTTTTTTTTTTTTTTTTTTTTTATCCAACAATTATCATTATGTTTTGTTTGTGTCTTGTTTGATTGATTGTTTGCCAAATTACCGACCCACATATAAGTACATCACCCATTTTTGCCCCATTTAAAAATACGAGTTAAGGAAATTAACATTTCCATCCAATCAAACAATAAAAGTAAAAAATATATGGGAACATATTACATCTTTAGTGACATAACTAATGGATCAACATTTTAAATAGTTATAAAAAAAAAAGAGTCAACGTTTTTTATGAGCCACAAATGGACATAAAAAAGAATTTAATTATTTCTATCATTTTATATAACATTAATATCTTTTTTAACAATATAAAGGTTTAATCCCTTGCTTATACCTTTTGTACAACATCTAACCATTTGTTTTTAACCACTTCAAACATTTGCATCCTATTTGAACTTAACTTCAAAGTTGAAATAATTATCAATTTTAGAGTTTTTAGTAATAATAATTACTTAAATAAGGTTAAATTAAAAATAATTATCAATATATTGTTCCAAAATCGACTTATACACGGGGATATGTAAAAAATATATATCCTTATATATATCTCGTTTGATATTCATGATAAGTATGTTAACAGTTAAAAAAAAAGATGGAAATAGTGCCCGTAAAAATTAACCTGTACAGAGGAAAAAAGAAAAGCAAAAAGAGATAAGAGAAAGGTAGAAGGGACAGTGTCGGGGAGAAAGATGTGCCAGGAGAAGGTTTTGAAATTTTTGTATTGCAATATCGCGAGAAATAATCGCGATGTACGTATAAAAATATTATATCCTATTTTATTTTTGCGATATAGCAACGGTATTCAAACTTTATATTCTGTTTTATTCCTGCGATTTATTTGTAAATTAACATATCCTGATTTATAGATGCGATATCATAATGGTATATTGATAATTATTTTCATCTAACTTGTATATTGATAATTTTTTATTTAGAATTGATAGACATGAACTTAACTTCAAAGTTCAAACTTAATCCTTTTGGTATAAATTACTAAAAAAATAAAACTTATCCTACCCTCCATGGTGTATTAAGGGCAGGTTTTGGCAATGCGACTCTAATTGTTGTGTCTGAATCCACTACTTTCTTTTGGCTTATTTAATAAACATACAGGTTTTTTTTTTTTTGCCTCTTCACAATTTAAAGGAAATAAAAAGAATTAAACAAATAAGTGGAGGACGAAAATAATAAGAATTTTTTCTTGGTCAATATTGATTTGAGCTTAACTATTTAAATTAATGAATCAACTCCACATTCTCATAGCTCGGCAGATTTACAAGCTTTTAGTTCATGACAAACTCATCAGTACAACTCTTAATGGAGTAGTATGCATCTCATCAGTGAATCACCAAAATGATCAATGTCATCTAACTTAGAAGTTTAAAAATATTTAGTATTACTTTTCATTTGATAATTTTCGAATAGATAAAAAAATAATATCATACTGTTGAAACTCTATTTTTAGATCAATCATCCATTTAAACGAAAAAATTAACTCAACTATTCAAGAATTGTAAGATCGAGACCCTAAACTCTATTGTCTATCACTCTTTATGTATCATCTTCAAGTAACTACTTAGATTATGTGAAGTGCGAAATACATGTGACAACGCATACGATAATAACAACTAAATCCCCACATATTTATATTATACAACAAATTTATGTTATTACATGTTATTTATTACGTGCAAATACTAAAACATAATGATAGTTTTAACTACTATATCATTTGTTTTAGTTAGTTAGTAGTAACGGTAATGGAGATATGTGATATGTTTTAGCTAGTACTAATGGTGGTATAGGCAGTGTAGCAGTGATAGTGACAGTGAAAATAATAGCATGTTGATAACCATATGGGAACAAAAATGTGGCCATGGTGCTTGTATGGTATTGGTTAGAAGATAGGCTACAAACGATGTCAAGTCGAGAACGGTAATAGTACTAAGTTTGAACTTGACCTCCAAAACTTCAAAATTCAAAGCTTGAATTTAGCCTAAAGTAACACTACATAAACTCAAATTCAGCTCAAAGTAACATGACATAAGCTTAAACTTAACTCGATTAGCTTATTTAGACTCAAGTTATTTTTTTAATTATAATTTAAATAATATTAATACTTAACTCGATTTGAATTAAATTAATATTTATATTGACTGAGTTCGATAAGACTCGCAAGTCGATTGGGTTTAAACTATAAAGCTTAAACTTGACTTGATAAACTATTTAAGTAGCTTCAGCTCGAACTCAATTATCTCAAATCGAACTCAATTATCCTCAAATCGAACTCAATTATTCTCAGATCAAACTCAAGTAAACATTGAGCTAAATCGAGTAGTTTGTGAACCAGTTTTGCTTATTTACATTCCTAGTGAAAGGTGATATTGGTGTGATTGGGTAAGATCCAATTCTAAACCTTGGATATCACAAATTGATGCATCCTTAACAAAGGTTTCTAATATTATGAAATTAACTTTTTAGGATTTTTTATTTATTAGAATAATTATAAAATTAAGATATAGATGTAATTAATATAGGAAAGATGTCATAGATATAATATAATAATTTGATAGATACCATAGATGACAAAGCTACCATAGTTAGGGATGTAACTGAGATGGGTTTCACAAAACTTGAATCCAAACTTGATTCCCTATAAGGCTTTCGAAACCCATCCTAAACCCTATACAGTTTTTGTCCATGAACAAAAAACCTGCCCAAAAGATCTTATTAGGTACTTAAACCTGATAAACCCAACAATGTTTCAACTAAAACTATTTTATATTCAAAGTTATATATTTGAAAAGAAAAAAGATACTTTTTTCCTAAGATACACACCCATCATCTATATTTTGTTTACTCATGAAAAATTAATTTTCATTAATATTTGTGTATAGAATGGATCCTTCTAAATCCATTTTCTTTATTCTTCATTAGCTTAACATTGCAATATGCCACCATGATTAATTAAAATAAAAAAGAAATATTTTAATTTTATTAATTAAAAAAATTTAATAAAAATTTTCCCTTAACGTGTTTGGATTCCTAGGGTTTAATGTCCGTCCCAAAACTTGACCCAAATCACTATAGAATTTAGCATAATGTCCCAAAACCCTATAAGGTAATATCCTGTAAGGTATTTATTGGGTTGGATGATTGGGTACCTCGTAAGAACCCTTTCAGTTCATTCTAATTATAGTTGTTACTCAATATTTAAGTTACAAGACTTACGGTTTATTCACTTGATTGTATTTGTTATTCAACTATATTTTTGTTCCCTACGAATGACTATTACAGAGTTCATTTACATTTTAAGCCCCGTAATAGATATTCAGTAATGAGCTGTTATTACTAAAAACATTAAATAACCATTCATTAGTTTGATATTTGAATTGTAATTTAGCAATTATTCTATTTCTTTTATTCCTAAAATACTCTCACTAAAATTAACAAATGACACCACAAGTTTTTGGGGAAATTGAGTTTTTTTAGGAAAAAGATTTTTTGTGGAGAAATAAATATGATTTTGATTTGACGCTACTGATTATATTTGGTGAAAAAGGTTGTTCTTTTTTTTTTCCTTTTTATGGAGAGAATGTTATGTTATTTCCGTCATTTTATTTCTTATTTATGGTTTATTCATTATTCAAATACATCCAAATAAACAAGGTAATGACAATTTAATTACAACGAAGTGAACAGCTTAATACAAATTTAGACTTTATTATAACTTTATTCCACCACTCCACAATAACATTTCATCACAACCTTATTCCATCACAATTAAGTAAACATGCTATTAAATTCTATTTAGTTTCATCTTAGGTCGGGGTCTAGAAGCAGCAACAACATGTGCCCTAAATTTATAATAATAGTTGATGGTGGTGGTAATAGCAAGCTCGGTGAATCAATGATTTGAAAGGTATCCTATTATTTTAATATAGTCAAGTATAGAGTGGAGGAATTCTAATATTTATCCATTAATGTATAAGAAAAAATAGTTCTTTTTTCGGCCAAACAAGAAAAATTTGTTTAATACAAAGACTATTCTATAAATTTAACATTTACAGTAAGTCTGATCACTTCATGTCCACTGGCCTACAAAGTTGCAAAACAAACGCTGGCATGTGATGAGCACTGCTATTACAAGCAGATGACTAGGTGAGAAGGATGATTGTCCATTTTTTGGCCAGTGTACTCACAGTAAGTGATTCCATCTATCTTACAAATGTGCAAATGCGCAGCTTTCCCTACAGTAGCAAGGAAATCAACTCTCAACATGGTAAATAATAAATTTTAGCAATTAAGTCATCAATATCATAAATGTAGGATCTCAGAAATAAATACTGTGTTTTGGTGGAAATGGAAAGAAGTCAATATCTAAAAAAAAAAAAAAAAAAGACAGGGAAAGAAAATCAAAATTTATTGTAGGTTCATGAATGGATATAAAATAGAATGAAAATAAATAAATAAATGGAAATATATATCCTCTTTCATCTTTGGTTATTGTAAAGCAAATGAAAGAAAAAGAGAAACAGTTTAATAATTAATTTATATTATAACTAACTTATTGTCACTTTTGGTACATTGGAGTAGAACCAAAATGGAATCTTGGGTTCATTTTTATTTTCCATGTTTAAAAATATTTTTAAAAGTTTTTCAAGAAAAATTCAATTTCGTCCTATTTAATATTAATTATTAAAATTACTATTTTAATCTATCATATATATATATATATTTATAAATGGTATACTATATACATTCTATTCCATTCACTTTTCTTGTTAAGTTATTTTTATAATTCTAAAAGCGGTTTTACTAATTTCTTTACAAATTTAGGAAATAGAAAAGTTGTTTTACAGTAGCAACAATATCATTGATTTCTTAGACATTAATTTCCATCCTTTCATGTAATTTTCATTCATTATTAAAATAGCTAAATAAATACGTGCTTTCGTCATCCCTTTCTACAAATCTTCTTAAAAGTTAAAAAAAATAATGGAAAACAGCTCATGAATATTTATTTTGTATTTTTTTTCCACACTCAAATCAAGATCCGAGACCACTGGAGTATAGAAAAATTCCTTTTCTTTAGACATTCCCTTTTTTTTTTTTTCCCCTTTACCTATTTTAGTTATGCAAAGTTGGACAAGTAATAAATAAATAAAAGAAAAAAATTTAAATAAATAAAAGTAAAAAATATATTGAATGTTCTCTCCCTGTCTCTCTCTCTCTCTCTCTCTCTGTTCCTCTCTCTTTTCCTTGGCCTTTTGAGGTTTGACAACATGGAAGCTGAGCAATCTCCGCCAATTAGAGCTCTCTCTCTCTCTCTCTCTTTTCGTTTCGTCAAAGGCATCCTCAAGACCAGGGACTTAGTCTTCACACAAAACCCCAAACCAAACCAAACCCCAACCCCAGGACACACAAACACACACGCACCCCTTCCTCTCTCTCTCTCTCTCTTTTTCTCTCTTTCTTTCTCCTTTGCTGGTGCTTCCGTTCAAATTCAATTCCACGTTCTCCCTTCCTTACGTTTCCCCCGTTTTAGCCACCGATCGATCCCATCGATCGATCAATCATAACGTATTAGATCGTCTCTCTCTCTTTCTCTTTGTCTCTCTTCTTAGTGTTTTATCAAACCCAACATTGTCGACGACTGTGACTTGTTCCACCTCATAGTACTCGTGTTATTATGTCATGTCCCTTATTAAAGGTTGTTGCTTGTTTTTCGTTTTGCTTTTATTGTCTTTGTCCTCCCTTTGTTAGATATTGTACGCCGATGTTATTAATGCTTCTCTTTCCTTCTTTCGTTTTTTTTTTAATCCCTTTCTCTTTCATCTACTATTTGAAATAAATGAACACGGTTAGAATTTTTATTTTTGGTATATATACCTCAATTTACTGTCTTTGTGAATTTCATGCACAAGATTGAACATTCCTTCGATCCGTTTTGTCGAATTCCGGCAATTGGTTGAAAGTTGACATTTTTCTTGGTTTTCTCCGCAATGCAATTAATGGGTTGCTGTAATTTGATAAGCTTTTGCTTCTTGGTAGTCAAACTTACAAAACTGTTTTTGAACAAAAGTCTCGTTTTTGATTATTCAGAATTTAAACATTTTTTTTTTTTAAGATCTTGGTTCGGAATTTTCACCCTTTTTTCTTTATGGCTATTTTATTTTATTTTAGCACAAACGTGTTTTTAGGAATTTTACTTTTTTTTTCTTTTTTTTACTATAATTTTGATCTAGTCGTAAAAGATAAAATTTTAAAATAGAATTCCGTTCATTAATTTTATTGTTCATTTTTGTAATATACAGTGATGTTATTGTTAATGTTGTTGAAACAGGCTGAAGAAGAATCATAATTGAAGATTGGTGGGTTTTGTCGGATTACTAGAACAGAGTTAATTAGCGTTGAGGACATTTCAAATGTTAAATTTTGGCAGGAGTAGGAATCAGCAAAGGTTAAGCCGCCCAGGGCCTTTTGGAGGTGAGGTTTTTGATATTCATGATTTCTCAAGATGATAATTTGAAGTTCTATATTTACCAAGCCAATTTCCTTTCTTGCTTGAGTGATCACAGTTTTGAATTTTAATTGGATCTTTTCTCTTGGACCTTTTTTTGGCTCGATCTTGGTGTTGATCGCATAATATATTGAATTGAATCGAAATCTAATGATTGAAATTTTCATTTCCTGTAGCCATGGATTATCCGGACCCAAAGAAGAAGAGTAGTTTTGTGGGGAAAATTATATTAGCTGCTGCGCTTACGGCATTATGTATACTTATGCTTAAACAGTCTCCAAGTTTCAAACACTCCAAGCGTGGTAATTTCCTATCTACCTAACATCACACATGTCCTTGAGTAATATCGAGTAACTGGATTAAGTTGGAGTACCATCTTCTTCTTTTCATTTGGTTCCTGGTAAGGTTCATGCAATCAGGTTGGGTCTTTGATAACCGTATAGTATGAAAGAATAAGTTTTCTTACTGGTGGAGATGACTTGTATTTATAAGTTTTGAAATTTGCTTGTTGCTACACAAGAATTTGATTATTAACACCAAATGCTCTAGGCAAGCTTCAATGTTATAAGGGTAGGTGGCATGAGTTGATGCAAATGATTGCTGAAATACGTTGAGAAATTGTGTATTTCACCCTTTTGATTTCATTATATGATCTTTGAAGTAATTGAATGAAAAGCCCCTTAGCACGGAGTTTCCTTGCATTAATTATTGATGGGCTGGGAATAAAAAAGGTCATTCTAATTTCTTTCTTATCTTTTGTGGTTTCTTTCAGTTTTCAGTTCGTGAACCGGGGGTGACTCATGTCCTAGTTACAGGAGGGGCTGGCTATATTGGTTCACATGCTGCAATGAGACTGCTTAGGGACAAACACCGTGTTACCATTGTGGTATGGTTTTTTTACTTGTTTTTCCCACCTTGGTTTTGAATGCCTTTGTGAGGTCCGATAGAATAATTTTTTCACTCTCTTCTAGGACAACCTTTCTCGTGGAAATTTAGGTGCTGTTAAGGTTTTGCAAGAGATGTTTCCAGAGCCTGGGAGGCTGCAGTTTATCTTTGCGGATCTTGGAGATGCAAGAGCGGTAAACTTACAGTAAACTATTTTCTGTGTTGGAAATTTGATTATTGAGCTATATATTATAGCAGGATTGCTGGACTTATTTTGCAAATTCTTCCTTATTTATTTCAGGTCAATAGGATATTTTCTCAAAATGCATTTGATGCTGTCATGCATTTTGCAGCTGTCGCATATGTGGGGGAAAGCACTATGGAACCTCTTAGGTATGTTTTCTTCTGATGCAGTTTTCGGCTTGGAATCTCTTAAACTCTTTAAGATAGCTTTTCGAAAGGGGTCTATGAGGTTTCTTCTATGGAGTTTGTGGAAGGGCTCAATAATATCATTAATAATACGTTTATCCTGATATGAATGATTTTATCAGGTATTATCACAACATTACATCAAATACCTTGGGAGTGCTAGAGGCTATGGCAGCACATGGTGTTAAGACTTTGATATACTCTAGCACTTGTGCAACCTATGGGGAGCCTGAAAAGATGCCAATAACTGAAGTTACCCCACAGGTGAAAGCTTTTGATGATTTTTTCTTTTTCCTCCATTTTTCATTTTCTTTGTTGCAGTGACTGATGATAAATGTATTTGTATGACATTATTTAGGTGCCTATTAATCCATATGGAAAAGCTAAAAAATGGCAGAGGACATTATTCTCGATTTCTCTAAGAATTCTGACATGGCAATCATGATTCTAAGGTATGTTGTATGCTATAGTTATATCTGTGCAACATATATGTGCATGGCCTTGCTTTATATTTCGTTGTAACATTGACATGTCAATTTGGTTTTTGAGTGGTCTTTGTTACTTCAAATTTCTTGATTGTATAAATATTTCAGTAGTGTTCCATTTGGGTCAAAATTATATTTGGTGTGTGTTTCTCTTCTTTCCCTTTGTGTTTGCGAATTGAGCTTTACATTGAACTTGTATCCCATTTGATGTGAGATTGTCTAAATTTGTTAAATTTTTAGGGAAATGAAGTAGAACACTTTCGCAAATGTCACATCCTTGTATTTTAGAGATGCAGATCAGACATGGGAAGATGTCATTCTGTATGATTTTGACTCTTTTTATCTGACTGGCTTGATTCGTGTTTCATAATGTCTCACTGGTTCCTATCCATACTTAAATGCGTTAATATCTCAGTATATACACATAATATCTCTGGCAAGATCACCTCTTGGTGTACGAATATGTCTAGCAAGATCACTTTCATAGCTCTTCCAATTGGATTTTTTATTGAGAAAGCTAATGAGTTGTTTTTTGCTTATTTATCTTTTGTTTCTACTGTAATACCATGCTAGCTGTGAGCCTTTACATTTATATGTTATCCTTTTCCTTTTTCCTCAACTATTTATGAATGTCTTTGTCACAGTATATGTACATAATAGAACTTATCCTGCATTATAACCCTCAGGTACTTCAACGTGATTGGGTCTGACCCTGATGGTAGACTAGGAGAAGCACCAAGGCCCGAGTTACGTGAGCATGGACGGATATCAGGTGCTTGCTTTGATGCAGCTCGTGGAATAATCTCAGGGTTAAAGGTATCTTTGCCTGATACTGATATTTCAAATGAAAAGCATAGTATCCTGGCCCACTGTGGCTGTCATGCATAGGATTTTTGGAACTGGAATTTTCTGATATTCTTGTTGCTTTAGGTTAAAGGAACAGATTATAAAACAGCAGATGGTACCTGTATAAGGGACTACATAGATGTCACTGATCTGGTGGATGCACATGTCAAAGCTCTTGAAAAAGCAAAACCCAAGAAAGTAGGAATTTATAATGTTGGCACTGGGCAAGGTACAGTAGAAAGAGTTGCTTTCTGTTTGCAGTCCTATATGTTATGACAGGTAATTCCTAGAGCATAATTTGCTAAAACTTTGCTTGGGTTACCATTAATCAGGTAAATCCGTAAAAGAGTTTGTGGAGGCATGTAAAAAGGCTACTGGTGCAAGTATCAAAGTGGAATACCTACCCCGCCGTCCTGGTGATTATGCTGAAGTCTATAGCGATCCAGCTAAGATCAAGAATGAGCTGAACTGGACTGCTCAACACACTGACCTTACAGAGAGTTTGCGCATTGCTTGGAGATGGCAAAAGGCACACCGCAATGGTTATGGAATTTCTTCCTAAGAGGCATCAGTATGTTGCATAATCATTGACTAATGCAGACCCCGGCGAGCTGAGTCAGCAGCATTTCATTTTTTCTCATTGATTGGGGGCGGTTGAGGGAAATTATTTTAACATCTATTCTATTAAGGGTCTATGTTAGGAAGTAATTATTCTTACATCTATTCTTACAGCCATAGTATCAATAATGAAGGCACAGGTGCTTCTTCTATCACACCCATTCTGTCTCGATCTTGTGCCCGTGCATGTGCAGGTGCACACACCTATAAGTGCCCATTCGAGTGTCAGCATGCATGTTAAATCTTTCTCAGATTACTTATCCAGGGTATGTTGAAATTCCTAGTAGCCAGCAGCAGTTAATGTTGAAACAGTATGACATGGTACCTGATGTTATATTATAGTATATTTCTCCTCTACTGGAGTAATCCTTTTCCAACGATGCTTTAATAAAGGGCACATCTTCTGTCTTGCTTACCTATCATGTTATTTAATGGAGAAATCATACCAAACTTATTATTGTAAATGGAACCTGGGATGGTATGTGATGTGATGTGATAACTATACCTGTTAGTTATTGTCTTCTTTTCAAGCTCTGCTTATGTAAATGTTTATACTAAGAGTAGGTGTTGTATGAGAATATTGGATAAATGTTGGATATTTAGAAATGTAGGAGAGGTGTTATGATGAATTTCCTTCAAGGTAATATGTGAATTTCACTAAGAAAATATCTATTATATGAGGGTATTGGGTGACTGGTTTTCCAGGTGAGTATAAATAAATAGATAATAAGTTATATAAGTTTGAATTAGTGAAGTTTTGAGATGTTAATGTGGTGGGTAGTTTTTTAAGAAGTGAGGTGCAAAGAGATTATTTTGCGCAGATAATTGTTTTGGAAATTGTTTTAGCCATCCTAGCATGGTGGGGATGTCTACTAGTATCCATTGATGGAGTTGCAGTGCAAATCAATAATGCCATTATGGGATAACTCCAATTCCCTAGTTGAATTTCCAGGCATTATTTTTTTTTCCATCTAAAACTAATATTTGTAATTGGATATTGTCATATTTAATCGGATTTTTATTTATGATATAAATGTTTTATTCAATTGAATTATGTTTATCAAGTCTGCTATCTATATTATCTTTAAAAAGATGGTGTGGCAAATGTTTGCTCGTTGAAGAGTGGGGAAAGTGATGGAAACAGTAAACTTAACAAATAAGGGTTTGATGGATTATGGCAATTTGCAACTTTGAATCTCTAGTATCTATCTATATTATAATTTCTAAAAGTAAGATTATAAGAAAATTGTGGTTGAGGGTTGAGTTGAATTCCTTCGCACCTTATATGGATCATGTTTCGGGATGGATGGTATATGCCGTATACTGAGTTTTAGTTTCAAACCTCATTTAATCTTCTACCTTTGAAAGTACTTGGACCTCCAACTTATGCTACATCTTTTAGGATCTATGACACCTCATAGCTTTAAATTTTATATGTAGGTCGGATGCACATAGCCAATAAAACATCTCTATTATGTATACATTGGAAAAGTACAGAATCAATTATTAATACGTTGTTTTTCCATTTGAGTCCTTTTTCCCTCTTATTAGTCATTATCATTTCAAAAATAGCTTGGACAAGTCTTTCGTTAACTCTGCTAAGTATTCCATTAAAATTAGATCCGTGTTACCTCTGGTTGGGCTAGCATTCACTACATCATATAATAAAATAATTGGTAAATATCACATTTGGTATTGAACTTTGTATATTTGTGCAATTAATTGCTTGAAGGGTAAAAGTATTAATTTATTACCTATATATATATTTTTTTTTAAAAAGTTATTATAGTACCTAGATGAGGTTAAGTGTGAGTGGGTAATCCTACTTGATTGGATAGAGTTTGGATAGGTATCGAGGGCCATAGAGTAAAATACATCGAAAGACTTCTTATAATATGCTCTCACAGGATAGAACACGAGTATGAGATTTTCAGAGAGGGCAATGGATTAGGGTCCCCATACCCACCTTATAAAATATTATATAATGATGTTAATAAATGAAAAATAACTAATAATAGTAATCTTTTTTAATACAATACATGATTTAGGATTAGGGAAAAAAAAAAGAAGAAGAAAAAACAACGGTTATTTCAAAATTAATAGTGGGCTAGATGAATGAGCTTGATTATTGACATGTGAAGTAGGCCTACAAAACAGAAGATAGATAAGAGTGCTCCAAATGGTTGTCCATTGTGGGCACTTTGATGCTTAAGTCGGTATTAATCTAAGATGGAAAATGAAGCATAATAAAGTATAAGAGTTACAGTTACTAGTGTAGCATGTTTGTCTTCATAAGCATGCGGAGAAGATATTTATAGGATGAGATTATTGTAGTTAGGGGTCAAGGGGAATGTAGAGTAGTAGGGAGTTGAAAGTGGTTTTCGAGGATGTGAGAATTAAGTCATAAAGCCAAGTCCACTTGCTTCCTATTCAGGACTTTAGAAGTTATAGGATATGTACTGATTGATTTGAGTGGAGGACTAACTTGCTAAATCAAAGAGAATATTGCTATCCCAAGGGCTTATAATGAGATGAATCTGTGGCGACCCCCAACCCCACACCCCCCCCCCCCCCCCCCCCCCCCCCCCCCCCCCCCCTCTTTCTAAGTGACTTATTCTAGTGGGCTGTCCAAGCAGAGTCCAAATCATTTGTAAGGATTTCAAAGCTACAAGTATTGTGCTCGATATCATAGATTGTATTATGCTATCGGTGGTAGATTGAAACAACAATAGTGGTTGATTAAGGCTGGGGACAACCATGACCTGGTTAATGGGGTAGAGTAGGGTTGGTCAAGGTCTTATTTCTTTGGCCTAAACAATAATTATGTGCTTCATAAGCAAAGATGGGGAAGAATCGCTTTAGCGAGGGTGACCTAAGCCCATTACCATAGGATCAAGTGAAATCGGTCAAGTCCGATTGATCAGATTAATGTGTGGTGATAGCCTAGGCAATACATTATGAAATCTAAGTAATCCATCCCACTTTTGTTGGAAGCGTACTGCAGAAGTCGCATAATTTCAAATTTAGGCATAAATGGGGGCACCTAGCCATGTGTCGCGTTCGTACTTTGTTAAAGTTGCTTAGTGCTGCAACATTGATTCATGTTTGTTAGATTAGCATAGGAATTGATTCAACAATTTCTAATGAGTGTTAATTCAATTTTTCAAAAACTATTGTGTCAATAGAAAAACCCTCATTTAAATTCCTCAAGAGGTAGTGATCTTTTCATATTCATATTTGTTCTCTTTGTTGTGATCATTCATAAAAAAGAATTCCCCGAGTTTTGTGTCTATGATGACCGCCTCCTCTACATCAATGATCACATTAGGTTGAATTGTACAAGAGATAGTCGCAAAAAGAGCAGAGTGATACATTGGATTTTTTTTTCTTTTGCTTAGAGGATTTTGAGGGCCTTTATACTACGATTGAGAGCTTATTAAGAGATATCTACATGGCTAGCAATGTTGAGGCAGAGAACCCAACAGACCTTTTTAATGCTCCTTTTTCTAAGTGATAATGGTTATGATCCTCATTAAAAGTGAGGTCATGGAGCAAGAATTGGAAATTATCAAGCAACGTTATTTTGAAAGGATGCAAAATGATTTTTCCAACATTCTTCCAAGAGAGAATGAGTGTGTGACTTTATTGTATGGATAAAGTTTTTGCGTATACTTAAAGCGCCTAGAATTTGAGTTGCACTTTTTTTCTCCAATTTTCAACAAAAATGCTTGATTTATTTTTATTAAAGCCCTAGTCATCTAGTGGTGGAATCCTAAATGTTACTCCTTGCTTTTGAACGTCATGTAAGAGTTTTTTCCATAGACCAACACCTTAGTTGGTGAGATATATTTATCATTATGAAGGAGCATTGGATCAGTATTCAGAGGAAGAAGGAAGTCAATTTATTCGATGGTTTAGAGTCTTTTATCAAACATCGGAAAAAAAAAATGTATTGTTGTTGAGCTTAATGAGGAACCATGTTTCTTCGCTCATATGTTACATTTTTTACTTTACCCTAATGAGATGATTGGATTAGGTGCCAATGATGAAGAGATCACAATCAGGATAGTAAGATTTGTGCACTGACTATCAAATGGGGTTAGGTCCACTGAGTGAGGCCAAGATCATTAGCTTTTTTTTCCAGAGAAGGGCCCTTATTGTTTTCCTTGAACTTTTTTTTGGGTTTGTTAAGGGGAAGGAAGAAGAGAGAGAGATTGATTGATTGATTGATTGGCTGGTTGATTCTAAAGGTACCACCGAACTATTCTTGTTGTGCCTAATCGAGTTAGTGTGGGGATTGTGTAGGTAGCATGTTATTGGATGGGGGCATCTTCCTAGAGCACACTCGACATGGGTTAGTTTTGATTGTAGTGCCGTATTGTTAACTTTCTCATTTTTAATTCATTATAGGTGGTAGCAAATTCAAGAAGCAAGCTCGTACCTTTGTGAAGTTTCATCAATCCAAGGGAGCAACCGATCATAAGTAGGCAGCATCAGGCATTTAGATCTACGAGAAGAACAAGGCAACTCTTCGAAAATTAGTGAGGCGAATCTAGAAGAGGAAGGTTCTCGAAGTGCCAAAGTTAAGGTGTTTCCATGTTAGTTAGAGGAAGCCTAAACCAATCGAAGAGGTATCCCTTGTTCCTTTGACAATGATAGTGCTGACTCTTGAGAGTAATAGAGGTTCCCAAGCTAGCCGTCGTTCGATTAGGAAGGATAGTGAGAGCTCTAGCAAAGGTGGTTGGTCTGATGACTTGGTTAACTTGGAACTAGTCGATCAAAGGGTAAAGTAGCAAGTAGCTATGGCTCCGACCCTTATAATTGCTGGCGGGTCAAGTAGCCAACCGAGCCAAGGAGAGAGGGGGCCTTTATTGACATAGCATTCATTTAAGGAGGATGTTAGTTTCCAAATTTGATGTATAGGTAAGTGCTTTCTCGTTGTGGTCTATATTTTTTTTTTTCATGTCATTCTATTGACCATGTATGTGCTTTGGCAAGCAACAAAATGAGTACAATGCATGGGATTTGAGGGCATGATGTTAGAGAGGGAACTGGTTGAAGAGAAGGTTAAAGTTGTTAACTACATCAAGATGGTTAGGAAGGTAAGTCCTTTAACCGGTCTTAAATATTTGCTCTATTGTAAATATGGTTAATATCTAAGGAAGTGGTGTTATAACGCATCAAAATCTAAGGCCGAAGTTTGAGGGATGATACAATCAATTGCCAGTGAAGGGAGAGATGAGGCCTAGCAGATAGTAGATGCAATTGAGAAGGAGGCAGTAGAGGGATGAGGAGTAGAATTTTTTGAGGGCTACAACCAGTAGTTGGCTTAGGATGTCTAGAAGTTTGAGATATTGCCCAAAGATGTTGAAGCCTAAACAAGATCATTGATGAGGTTTGTGAGAAAGAAGAGATGTTATGTCAACTTTTGGAGGCACAAGTGGTAGCTAGGATTTAAGAACTCCATGCTGGAAGATTAGCTGAGGACATTTAAGCTTTGAATGCCAAGGTCCAAAGCCTTAAGTCTAGTGAGACTATTCCTTGGGTGGTCATGGATAAAGTGCTTGTGAATTACTTCCAGAGTGATAGGTGATGGATAAGGAGGCCAGCATAATGCAGGATGCTAGTTAGGCTACAATTTTTAACTTCTTCAATAAGTGTACATGAAGACATATTGATTGCGGTGTATATGACAGCATTTCCTTGACTCTAACCAAAGCGATGGGGTTGTTGGAGGCCATCCTATTGAGGAAGACTTTCAACTAGAGTTAAGGAAATAGGGTTATCAAATGGGCTTAATGAAGGATGCTACTAAAGGTGTAGCTAAATTAGCCGATTCCGTTTCTAAGCAGTAGTTTCCTGTGGGTGAGCAAGTGGGCTATGCTAAATATGTTACCGAGTATATCCATCGTGTTTTTGAGCAATTGGCTTTTGCAAACCTCTCAATGGGGCTTGTTGCCATTGTTGAAGGATGAGAAAAAGCTTGATGGTACACAAAGTGGTGATGTTGCTATAGTAAAGGCTGCCACTTGCGATGGAATTCTGAATGATCTTCCTTTTAGGTCAGACGAGCCATCTAAAGATGAACAAAGAGAAACTCGGGATTTGATTAATGAGTTAACTTAGTATGTTGTGGTTGATAAGTCGAGTTTAATGTTGTAGTTCTCTTTGTCAATTGATGGATCTCTTTTGTATTTTTTATGTTATTGACTTCTTTTGTAAATTTTAGTCTGTATATCGATTGCTTTATATCTTTGGCTTACATCTTTTGTTAATATAATACCGACTTTTCTTTCTTCTTCAGTTTTTCTTTTATATTTGCTTAATACAAAAGTAATAGTAGTGTTTTTGTATATTTTAACTTATTCTCCACTGTGTTATAAATGACCAACTAAAGTCATTACTCAATATATTATTCAGCTGATTGATCCATCTCATTGGGTACAATAGTACTAATTAGACTCGATTTGACTAAGGCATTTGAAAGGAGAGGCTTTTGATATCATGCTTTGAGATTCACACCTTATATCTCTCATGTGCTTGGAATTCGTGCCATGTAATCATGTGGGTCAAAGATTCAAGCCACAACACTTATCTTTTTTCCAACATGGAAGACTCACTCATACCTATTGGATTTAAAACGTATCTTATTCGAAGGTTAGGATTTAGTGACAGATGATCTTTTGAAGGTTCAGTAGAATCTCAATAAACGTCAAGCTAGTCATACTAATCTATAAATAGGAAGTTGCAGTCATACATTGCCTCTATCATGTGAACTCTCATCACCTTTCTCTCTTACCAAAACCTTTAAAAGAACCTTTATAGAAATCATTGTTTCTTGTGATTTGATGGGGGAAAGGAAAAATGACCTCGTCTCTTCAAGAGAGGAGGTTGTGCCGCGTCCTACCTTGTCTCTTGAAGAGACTAGGTCTGCAAGCCTAAAACCCTTGACAGACCTCCTTCTTCCCCATTCCTTCTTCCTCCGCTATTAGGAATTCCAAAACCCTAACCCCCAATTCGAAAACCCTAACCCAAAGTCCCAAATTCGAGTCGATTGAGCGCAATTAACTCAGTGTATTAGTGATTTTGGATCACCTGACGTTGAGGAAGAAACAATTTGGTGGAGAGGAATAATGTTGACGCCAGAAAGGAGGAGAACAACGAACGACGACAATTTATGGTATGAGTCCGCAATTTTCGAAATTTTTATTGAATTATTGATGCTACATTGTTGAATATTCGTTGTATATGTTGTGGGAATATTGGTTGTTGTAAGATTTCGTAATTTTGCAAATTTGTTTTGAATTATCGGTATTACATTATCGAATATTGGTTGTGTGAATTGTAGGCATATTGGTTGTTGTACGCAAAGTTTAATTTTTTTTGTATGTCTATGTGTTCATATATTAATTATGGGAATTTAATATGATACATATGTTTGTTGAAAAATAGAAAAAAATTTACATAATAGAAATCAACATTTAAAATTATAATTTATATAAAGCGATACAAATAAAATATATTAGAAATTAATAATTTTAATTTTATATAAAGCAGATTATAAATTAGTGATAGAAATCAACATTTAAAATTTTATGTGAAAGGAGAAATTAACTTTATATAAGGTCATACAAATAAAGTAGATTAGAAATTAGTAATTTTAATTTTAAGTTTAAATGTAAAGCCATATCATTCACTTCTTTCGCTAATTTTGTTCATACACCATGTCCATATACTATTAGAAGACCCGGTTATATATAGTAGCATTAAGAGTTATGTTAAATATTAGGGGTTCAATTCATAAGTGTGATGTTGCAAATTTCATACATTCAAGTTATTTTTTAATAGATAGCAGGGTCGGTGAGGAAATGGATAAGGCGAAGTTTGTACTGTACGCTCATGGCAACATTGTGTAAGGGGAGGATGGTTTTTGTTATGATAAGTGGCCAGTTGCTGTAGTCAGTGTTAGTAAGAACTCTACGTATGAGCGAATGTTGGACATCATTTGCAATAGACTGAAGGTAAATAGGTGTACCCATCGGGTGGATCTATATCATAGGGTAGCCATTGGAGATAGGACGTTGCGTTATGATATTATTCCAGTGACCGATGATGATGCTGCATAGGAGATGTTGGTGTAAATAAAAGGGTCAGTGGCTGCTTATGTGCAGATATTCGAAAATGAATTGTCATAGGCACCTGCAGGGGAAATAGGTAATGATAGAAATATTGGGAGCGATGGTTGGTAGACTCAAACTCCACTTCAGTTTAGACAATAGGCACTACATAGGTGGAAATGTGTGCACCTACCTCGATAGGTGGTCATGATATAGATACCATGCAAGACTCTCAGCAAGTGAATCAAATGATGACTATGATGATGATAGAAATCATAATTTGAAGCTTTTCCCCAACAATATGCTTTTTCCGGGATACAACCAAGGAGAAATGATTGGCACTGCTTCATTGCTCCTATTGACGTTGATGCAGTAGGGAGCTTAATGCTAATACCCTTTTTCAATGCTGAAGTTGGTAGTAGTTATGCTGCATATGATGATGAGTAGGAAATAAGCGTTGGGAATTGGAGCTTCAGCGATGAATTCAAAGATAGGATGCGATTCGAGACAAAAGATCATCTCATACGGGCAATTAAAATGTGGCACATAATGAACCATTACAATTTCAAGGTGGTGGACTCGGACTCAAAATCATGGGCAGTTAAATGTGCTGATACCCATAACAAAGGTTGTAAGTGGAGACTCACAGGCAGTTATAAGAAACATGGATGGCTTCACATCACTAAGTATGAAGACCCCACACCTGCTTGGATGAAATCACTGGATAGGATCACTCTAGTTGGATTCCACCAGCATGTCCAGGAGCATCATATTGGAGATCTGTAATTCTCTTGATGTGAGGGCTAAGGACCTCCAATTGAATATCTTAAAACAGTTCGGGTATCATGTTCATATAACGAGAATTCGTGAGGCAAAGAGAAAAGCTATTAAGCACGTGTATGGAAGGGAAGATTCATGTGTGGAGCTCCCTCATTTACTTAATGCAATAACATAGGCAAATCCAGGAACAAAGGTTGAGTGGCGAACCGTTGATTCAGATACTGCAGGACACGTATTCCTAGATAAGTTTTTTTGGGCATTCGATCATTGCATCGAAGCTTTCTAGTACTGCAGGTATGTTTTGTAAACGTGATTGAATTTATTTATGAATGGTTGATATCTACTAACTAACTTATATCCGTTAATTTATTACAGACCATGGTTGTCAAACTCGAGTTTCTACCTAGAATAGCTAAGGGGTCCGTAGAATCGAAATGTAAAATCGAAATGTAGAATCATAAGATTCTACAACTAATGTAAATTTTCTTACAAAAACCATCGATGTACTTACTAAACTAATAAAACTTTAAATAAATTATGAAAATAAAGAATTTAGTATTAAATTAGTTACTTCCAACCAAAATTTAAGTTTTACCAATCATAATTCACATATTGTATTAATATATTTAGTGCAATTTCATAATTAAAATAATTATTTTTATTTAATGATGATTGATAATTTATAATTATTAAGATGTATTGCAAATTATTTAAATTATCATGTGTGAGTAACTAGTTTCGTGCAGTAATGAACATTTTCATGTTCACTATATATTTGCATAAAAAATCATTGCATTTATGGTAAATAACTTATATATTAAAAATTATTAAAAAAGGAAAAAATATAGCACTATATATATTAGTTTAATTTTCATTCAAATTGTTCAAAATTTATCAGAGGATATAATATAAAAGAAAATAACTCTCTACAAAATACAAAAAAAAAGGAAATAAAAGGAAAAAAAATTAAAAAAACTAAAATTAAGTTAGATTAAGATAAATATCAAGAACTAGCCCAAAAAACCCTAAATTTAAATATATTAAATTGATTGAATTTTTAAAGTTCAAATAGAAAAAAAAGTGTAAAATTACGACTATGATATTACTACAATTCTATCACCGATTCTACTTTCGAGTTTACTCAAAAAATGATTTTGTATACAAATTGAATCGAAATCGAAATCTCATCATCAACTCGTAAACTCGTAGCAACATACAATTAGACTCACGAGTTTGACAACCATGTTGTAGACCCGTGATTATAGTTGATCGCACATTCTTATATGGCAAATACAAGCACAAACTGCTCATTGCAGTGACAGTAGATGGGGTAAATCATATAGTCCCATTGGTGTGTACTCTTGTCGATGAGGAGAAAGCGGACACAAGGAGTTAATTCCTTGCGAAAGTATTGGAACACGTTATCAAAGACCGATCCAACATCTGCTTGATATCGGACGGGCGTGCCGGTATTAAGAGTGTGGTAGAAGGTCAGAATACTGTGTAGTCCAGAAGATGGCCTTGGTGCTGGTGTATCTAGCATGTTGCCAGCAACTTCAATTCAAAGGCTAAAAGTAAGGAATGTAAGGAAATAGTCAGAAGAACAGCTTACCAAACCCAAAGTAGAAAGTTCTATGGATGCTTTAATGCAGCACTTCAAAGCAGTCCTTGGACATCACGATATTTTTGCGATTTGCCTCCATGTATGTGGACTTTATCGTATGATGAAGGCGTAAAATTTGAAATTGGTACAACACACATGGCCGAAAGTTACAATTCAATTATAAAGAATGCTCGATGCTTACCCACGTGGTAGCATTGGTGAAGAAAACCTTTTACAATTGTAACTCTATAGTTAATAAGCAAAGGAAAGAAGCGAGCGAGGCAATGAGTTCGAGTAAGTTGCTCACAGAATATGTTACAACGAAGTTTGAAAGATGGAACAACATCTCAAGTTCCCATAAAGTTACCTGTTTCGACTATCAGGAACGAATATTCGAGGTTATAACTGCTCTGCACCTTATAATGTATGGTCAGAAGGAGGACCACATACAAAAAGTGGAGTTAAGAGCATGCAGATGTACCTATAACAAGTGGCAGACATATAGAATTCCATGCTCACATGCAATTGTAGTAATGGGTACACTACACATGGATTGTGTTGCCCACGTAAGACAGTAGTACATGTGGGACAACCAGCCTAGGGTGTATGGTCATTCCTTTATAATTGCAGCTGATAAGGCCAGTTCGACTCATTTGGACAAAGCGAAATGACATCCCATACCAGGACTTATTAGGAGAAGGGGTAGGCCTAGGGAAAAACGCTTCCAAAATGAGATGGATATTCGAGAGGGCCCACAAGGTTACTTATGCGATTAATGTGGGCAGCCAGTATATACCATTTGAAGTTGTCCAGATTGGATTGGCCTACCTGTAGATGGCGACGCTGTTACGGGGACAGCTCGGATGGATTGGCTTGGGTTGTGTGAGGAGCTATTAGGACTTCGACCTATGCCAGAGATGGATATGGATGGTAGTCGTCTGAAGATGTCGTGGTTAGACACCCACTTTAGAGTGCTACTAGATTTTGTAGATGATGTCATGATTAGACGCTACGCTAAGGCGTATATCTTGTTGCTGCTGGGTGGATTCATATTTGCGGACAAGTCATCAAATTATGTCCACCCAATGTATCTGCGGTTGCTCTAGGACTTAGAGAGCGTAGGGCACGCTGGAGTAGCCTGTCTGGCATGGTTGTACAGGCAGCTATACTTGGCTTTCCAAGTGGATGCCGGTGATATTGTAAGACCTTTGGTTATCCTGCAGATATGGGCAGGGGAGCACTTCCCCCACATTGCCCCGATTCATTGACAGGTTACAACGGGGCCCCCACTCTTCAACCATTAGGGTACGACTTTTGATGTGACCAGAGTATCCACCCACTTGCTGATTGAGTATCTAGCATCTTTAGATTGACAGACCGAACACCAGGTATGATTTTCTTTGCCTTTTTTCCTTGAAATTGATTATCAATGTGTTGTTTCCTTCAAATTGCAACATTTTGATATTTTTGTTAATTAGTAGTGTACTTTTGCCCCTTCAACAGATTATGTGGGACCTTCACAGTCCCATCCTAGACTCCCTGCCTCCATACTATCAGGAGGGCAGCGACATTTGGTATGCACGGGTCTCGCTGGTGTGCTTCCATCTAGTTGACTACTACTACCTAGACAGAGTTCTTAGATAGTTTGGTGGCTTTCAAGGGATCCCACACCCACTTGACGACGTGAGAGCCCTGCATGAGATTGACATGCGGGGGCGTTCCGAGTAAAACTGGCAGGCGAAGCACACTAGGTAGATAACTGAGTGAGATGGTTGGTGTGATCATATTGTTGAGATGCCAAATATGCGTACTGGTACATCTGATGATTACTTCCAGTGGTACCACGTGATCACCCGACGTTGGATCAGTCGTACGGGGGCTATCATACGCTATATAGTAAGGTCACTGACTTGAAAAGCTGTGTAATGTAATGTACTGTGTTTTCATTACTCACCGATATATATATTTTCTGTTGCTTGCAGGCATATTTCATTTATAGAGTCCCACATATGCCTCCAGAGATTACTCCTTCCACTGCATGAGATGTCTATCGTGTAGTTGATGAGTTCATGGACTCAATTTAAATGATCTACCACCACCAGCACCAGTAGTAGCAGCATCTGATGACCCACAGCCTTAGGTAGTTTAGAGACGGCGTCCACATAGAGAGAGGCATGGTGGGGTTAGGAAAGAGGCCGTGCCCGAGGTATACAGATCATGGACGAGCCTGAGCCATCCCACGTACCTTCATTTGATAAGCCTGGCTCTTCCCAGTTCCTTCATCACGAGGTTAGCCCATCGTCATCATCACATACTCAATTATGGGATACCCCCATGCCAGACTCGTCATACACGAAGTTCCATACCCTCCTAGCTCCATAGAAGAGATGACCATCGCCATCATATGATATGGGGGAGGGACTCACACAGGTGGAGCCAGACCCTATCCTATTTCATCCATACAGTGCTTCTGGTGGAGATGAGGGTGACATAGTTACATGGATTGATCCATCTATACAACATCCTCATCAACGCATACCATTCGCCCAGACGTTTGTGAGATGGGAACGAGGGCGGCGGGGCAGACACCACCAGTAGTAGATAGTAGATTTTCTCATTTTTTGATTGTTAGATATAGATTTTTAGTTTTTCATGATTACTGTATTCCATTTCTCTTGTACATTTGATGAAAAGAATCAATCGGTCATTGATTTCATATCATGTTTTCTTTGAGTTCTATATTATGTTTGTGATGAAAAGTTTGATAATACATTTGTGGTTGAATGATTTGTTAGAAATAATAATACATAAGGAATACTTAAAGTTGATTTGGGGGGGGGGGGGGGGGGGGTAGGGAGGGAGGGGGGTGGGTAGTGGAAGGAATTAAGTATTACAAATTTTTCGGTTTCATCAAACCAGATTAATTAGCTAAGATAAGACAAGAGTTAGCTTAAACAAACAAATGCAGTGGAATAAATCAATTAAAACTGATTAACAAGTAAGTAGTGATAAGGAAGCACACACAAAGAGAGAGAGAGAAAGAGAAGCAACACAAGGATTTAACGTGGAGTTCGGCCCACTGCCTACTCTCCACGGTGTAAATGCCTCAAAGAGGATTTTTACCACTATATTGATTATTCCAAAATCAATACACCTCTTAGATGAGAAATTACAATAAAGACTATCACAATAGGACTTTTACAATTATTTTTCACAAATGACTTCCACTTGATAAATCAAGTGTTGTGCTGGTAACACATGACCAGACTTCTCTTTGCCTTCCACGAAGAATTTACCGTCTAATCGCAATTAGGATGATGCTGGTAACTTTAGACCAGACTTCAAATGCCCCCACTGAGGACTTCTCTTTGCCTTCCAAGAAGGACTTCTTGCCTAATCGCAATTAGGACGATAGTGGTAACTCCATACCAGACTTCAAATGCCTCCCACTGAGAACTTCTCTTTGCCTTTACTGAGGACTTTTTTCAAACAGCTCATATATGAGCAGATTTACAAATTGAAAAGCTCTTAAGAAAATATACAAATTTGCTTTATAAGGAAACGCTCCTATTTGAGTAGATTTACAACAGAAAATACTTTAGGAATTTTACAAATTCCTTTTACAAACTGAGCTCCTTAAACAAGTAGATAATCAACTTTTGTAAACTTAAACAGTGCTAAAAAACTCTCATTTAGAGTGTATCAGCAAATTTCGAAACAGAGCACTAATTGTTCTCTTAAAAAAAATTTACAAATGAACGAGAATGAGAACGAGAACAAAAACACAAGTAAAAAAAAACTTTATAGAATGTTGTTTTCGTTTTTTACTGTGCATTAAAAAATTCTAGTATATTTCATTCTCTATCAAAGAGAAGAGAAAAATTCTATTTATAGCTCTTAATAAAAAATTTGCTCGTTATAAAAAAGTTTCTGATAACCCATACTTACGTTTAATATATTTAAAGTTTTAATAACATGTAAAAGTTCAAAAGCATTGAATGTGTTTGACACATGCATTAAATGCATTCTAACAGCACTTTTCTTTTTTTCTTTTACTTATATTATTATATTATTAAAAAAAATTATTTATTTTTTATTTAAAAAAAATGCCGAGGGCAAACTTTCTGAAGTCGACAGCAAACTTTCTGAGGTTGAGGCCTAAACTTCAGACCTTGACTTTATAAATTTTGCCTAAGGTCAAACTTTCTGAAGTCGAGGTCTGAGGTCGAGGCCTAAACTTCAGCCCTTGACTTTATAAATTTTGGTCAAAACTCTAGCACTTGACTTTACGATTTTGCCAAAAACTCCAGCTCTTGACTTCATAATTTTGCCCAAAACTTCAACACTTGATTTTGCAAGTTTGCCTAAAACTTAGTTTTTTGTCTTTATTTGATGGATAGTGCCTCAACCTTTCTTCTACTGGGCTCGATAGCTTTGTCTTGACTTTTCTTCTACTTTTTGTTCTATTAAAACTTAAACAACGGCAGAACTGTATGGGTGTTTAGTAATCCTTTGGAGGACTTGTGTTCAATATAATATTACCTTGATTTCGTAGAGCAAGGCAATGTATCTTTCAGTATGGCATACAAAGGGGATTTAAAGCCCCATTATCCCTTATAACATGAATGTCGCAAGAGGGAGAGCGCTGGCAGTTCCCAAGCACTTACATTAATGCTTAGGCGAAAGGAAACTTCTATCCTAAGATTGTGTAGGCTTTCTCAACTTTGCAACCCGCTTAAGGTATGATTTCAATTCCAATGGAGGTTTTGGTTTAGCTTCAACCTGGGGAGATTGGGTTTGCACAAAGGTCCCGGTCGTAGTAGAAAAAGCTCTCTATCTAATATCCATTGTTTTATTGACAATGTTTTCTAATGGCGAATGGTTCCTTGAAAGGAAAGCTTTAGTTAGAAGTGTGTGCTATCCTTTTTGGCGGAGGCTACCTACTTTGTAACCCCTGGTCAATTCGAGTAGCTGACTCATTCATCAAAGGTTTCTGAAGTAGCTAGCTCATTCATCAAGACTCGACAGATACAGTTGTAGGTAGCAGCTTGTAGGGTAATTTTTCTAACTCAAACAAGATACCGATCAAAGCTACTTTACTTTTCCCCTTTCAATAAATGAAATAATGATCCTTTAATTTTCATTTCTAGTTACTCTTTTATCTGCTTTACTAAACTGTTGAATCTTCCTTATGAATGTATGACCGCTTAATAAAATGATCGGAGTTGAGATTTGCTTAGCACTTGTAGTTGCTTAATCAAGGCTTATTCGCCTAACATGATGGTAATGCCTAAAGAGGCAAGCGATGAATAGTGCGTTAGCACTTCGCTGAAAATAGTATACATTAATCAAATGCAGGTAACTAAAAATGTCTTTGGGTGGGGGGTTAGGTGGGGGTTCTAGAGATTTAGCCCACACCTGTGAACGCTTTGCTAAAGGTAGTATATACCAATCGAATGTAGGCACCTGAAAAGGAGGTCGAGCGATGGTCCCTTACATCTGATTCACACCCATGAGCGCTTCACAAAAGGTGGAATACATCAATTTGATGTGGGCGCCTTAAAAGGCAGCCAAGCCATAGTCCTTCGGATTTGGTTCATACTTGTGAGTGCTTCACTAATCTTACATTTAAACAAAACGCAGGTGTCAAAGGAGGAAACCGAATGAGAGTTCCATGGATTTGACTAACATTCAAGAGTGCTTCATTGAGATTGTCCTTAATAAGCAAAACATGGGTGCCAAAGGCAGCGATCAGACTGGAGTTCCCTAGATTTGACTCACACTCGTGGGCATTTCACTGAGGTTACCCTTTATAAGGCCTCTTGAGGTGAGATAAGAGGGAGTCTGATGGGGTTTGAGTTAGGGTTATAGATAAATGTATAATTTTATACATTTATCTATGCAAATAAGACATACTTTTGTTCACTTTGAGTTTTTACTGCATAAATCTTTTGAAAATGATAAAGTTGCATGTTTAGATCAATTGCTTAAAAGTTTTGAAAAATAGGTCAAAATGGATTGAAAATAGAGCTTAAATGTGTGAGTTTCTGCATGTTTTAAAGAAAAACTCAATTTTGACTTGTATTCACAATTTTTGCACAAGAGAGGAACTAGAGAGCAGCACAAAGATGTTAATTATCGGAGTTTTTATGAAATCTGGAATTGGAAATCCATGACAACCGAGTTGCTGATCTCAATCCAGAGAGACCAAATTTCAAGCACTCCACAGTGAGCTCAAAAGCAGCACGGCCAGGGATCCAAGCAACAGCAGATGCGCCCAAGTTTGAGCTCCTAAACAGCAAAGTCGAGCCCCCACCGAGCTCCACTAAACCTGCAACAAGCAGCCGAGCTCCTAGCAAGTGCAACACCGACTTGCTCCTATTCTGGCCAAGCTCCATCAAAGACTGAGCAGCTACTACAGCTCCAAATAGTGGCAGACCTGAACAGAGCAACTTCAACGAGGCAGCTTGTACAGACACGAGCAGTACATGACAAATCGCACATGTCAATAGCATCTCCAGCTGTTATGCAGTTTTAATCGACCACACCTTCCGAGTTGTAGCAGCCAGTAGCAGCACTACTACCGACTTGTTCTTTCACCAATTCATAGCAAGATTAGTACCAACCTGATCCAAATAGAGCCATGGCCGAACTGTATCAGTTCAGACACACCGACTAGATTTGCACAACCAAATCGCAGATCACATGTTAAGCAACTGAAGTGAGTCTTCGAGTGCTCCAACCGATCAGCCTATATCAGATTGAAGCAAATATGCCAAAAGATGATTTAATGCATTGCCCGAGCACTACAGCAGCGTAGAAGCACCGATCTGAGCTACTCCATTTGACAGATGCCGACCTACTCTTTATTAATTCCAATTTCCAAGCAGCATGATTTCCGAGCCATCCAGCGTCGATTGAGCACAACACCGATCAACCATGTGACCCACCATGTTCACGTCTCCAATAGGTCAACTAGAATGCACAAGCAATGTTGTGGAACTTCACTCTATATGAGCTTCTCCATCCGACCTGGTCTACAGATGATCGAGCTGAATGTGCCAAGTCCGAGCACTTAAGAAGCGGCTTTGGAACATCACTTCGAGCAGCCCCAGCTTTCATGATGGCCACGCAACAGAAGAGCTTTCATAGTGGAGCGCTTAGACTGGAGCGCTAACAGAGCTACCATGGATTTGCGCCACTGACCAGCTAGAAGCGCTGCAGACCACACTAATCACCGAGCTCCATTTAAAGCGGCAGCTGAATCATGGAGTCACATTGAGCAACCAACTTGAGCTTAGCCCACTCATCACACACCAAGCTACCATGCCAGGAAATGCCGACCTGTTGTCAAGAGACCAATCTTACCAACCTGCCACAACACCAGTTTAAGCCCCAAGCACGCAATCTGATACAGCACAGGCATAAGGAGCGCTCGAACAACATGCCAACTGCACAAACCAGAATTAAAACCGAACTCATACAGCACGTCATCGACCTGACCTGGAGTACATATCCGAGCAACTGCTGCAAGCAAGGCAACCAAGCACTGATTCGAGCATTGAAGCTAACCAGAACTGAAGAAATCTGATCCACTGTGCTGAATTGACCTGCCAGCAACGATCCATCCTCCGCCAACCTAAGTCAGAAGCTCCGAGCTGACTTGATCTCCTCAACTACATGGCGAGCTCCGAGTGACTTATGTTACACGAGCAGCACCACACGTAGATGGAGTCCGACCTGCACCAACTCCAAGCAACAAGACTGATCCACAGCAGAACAAACGAGCTCTGCACATTCATTAATCTCGCAATTCACCGACCAGCTCACGATCAAGACCCGATTTGCCTGGATCACATTACTGAGCAATGCATTCCACCGATCAGCCACATGCTGAACGTGGAATCTAATTCCAATCAGAGGCAGCAAGTGCAAGTCGAACCAAGTTTTGATAGTCGAGCTAAATTCAAGTCGAGCTACTCCATGCAGTAGCAATCCCGATCTGTTCCAAGTTGACAAACACCAAGCTCATGCTCATCCAACTGAACTGGGCTGATTTGGTCAGAACATTCCAGCAATGCCTCATTTTGATGTTTTGTTTGTAAAAATCCAGTAGTTTTGTTTTTGTTTTTGTTTTTTAATCAAGGGGTCCAGTCCACTTATCCGCCCCACCTCATCACACACATATTTCTCTTTTACTCTACACCCATAAACAGAGAATCTAAACCCCATTCACTATAAACATCCATCGTCCTTCACACAGAGATCATCCATTATTCCATCCAATATCCATTTTTTTCCTTCCATCACATGATTCATTTCATCACCTTCCATATTCCACATTCCATTTTTCATTTTTCATTCATCTACCTCACCTCATTTTACCCAATCTTACTTCACTCAATCTCAATTTTTGGCACTATTCATTACAAACTTTCGCAATGGAGTTGGACTCAAAATCTTTAAAAAGATATTTCTAATATTTCAGGTGTACTCTTTTCATTATCTTTTATTATGGATTGTGCTCAGGATTTTATCATGATTGAAATATTTTTGAAAATGAGCTAATTTGTCTAAGTGGGATTATGTGATGGGTTAATGAATGTCTTGAGTAGTTGATTTGTTCTTATAACGGATTTTGTTAAATTGGAATTTTGATTATTTCTATTTCAATATTCATGAGATGAAAATTTTATCTATGAATTTTCTTATGGATTAGGATTTGAGATACTCGAAAGGGATCTGATGATCCGATTGAAATAGTAAATAAGATTTCAAAATTGACATAGACACATGCTGTTTGGTTTAAATCTTATTATTCACGTTCTTAATGCAATTGACGTTGTCGTTTATTGACATGGAAACATGCTTTAATCATAAGTTCAATTAAAGTAAGATTATTTTTGGGACAAATGTGTTATTTAGCTGGTGGTTGTAGATAGATTACTCGAAAGAGATATTTATGCTATAACTAGGATTTTGCAGCCTGAAAGGGAGGTAAATTCTTGTGAATTTGATCAAAATCCAATTGAACAAACCCGATTATAATTACAAGGCAATGAAAAGAAATCTTGTTTTTACCATTACATAATCCCACATTTATGATTTGAAGTAGTCCAAGAGTTATTCTAATGCTCAGTAGTCCATAGTGTTAAAATTAGTTATACTTTTTAACAATAGAATAGATCATTTAGTTTAGCTAAAAAATTCGAGATCATTTTGCTTAGCTTAGAGGAGGTCATTGCATTTTTGGTACTTAGTCAATTAGCTTCCTATGGATCATGACCTGGTTCTCACCAATTTTATAACTATACACACCCGGTATACTTGCTGGTAGTTTCATGCTTTAAAAAAAGTTTTAACACAAAAGTGCGTATCAGTTATGATGCCTACTATGCACTCAAGACTACTCACTTGAGGGAGAAAAGCTCAGTTTCAATGTGATGAGTGAATTAGTCGCCATAAATGTCACATGGTCCATTCGAATAAATCAAGAGTAAAATGCTACAATCATAGCTTCAATGATCATAAATGAATGTGCCTATGAACAGTGACATGATTAAACACGCCTAGGGTGACACTAAGTTGTAAACAAAGAAAATACAATAAAATATGACAAAATAGGGCTTGCTACCACATGAAGCTTCATGCTTATTATTTTACACAAAATATTTCTTGAAATTGTTAGTGTTCCATGTTCTAGGGATAGGTTGCCTATCGATTCATTTGAGTTGGTAAGCTCCATCAATTAAGTTTTTAACCATCCTTACTAGATCTTCCTAGGTTAGGGCAAGATTGTCGTGTTCTTATATGCCCATACTAACAAGCTTTTGATATACCAAGTCTTAAGATTGAAAAACCTTATACCTAACTTTTTTGTCATAATATCGGGCTACTCTTAGTTAGTATGCTAGTAATTTTTCAGTAGATTTGTCTTAGATCTCATCAATTGAATCCAAGTTATCATTGAGACCAATTTCATTTGCCATGACCATCAAAGTCATGGGTTCTAGTAGTGGAAAGTTCCAACTCAATTGACCGAATAGCTTAAGCAATTTGTCCACTCATCCTGTACTATCCTTGTCAAAATCATTTGCAAGCCTTTGGCAATTGTTCTATTCACCACTTCAATTTAAAAGTGGGAGACCAAGGTGCATCCTAGCTCAATAGTGTGAATTTGGAAAAATTCTCTATACTTATCATTTTCAAATTGTGTTCTATCATTATTAATGAGGACACAAAGTGCTTTAAACCTAGAGAGAATATGACTAAGCACAAAGGACTTCCTACTCCTCTCAATTATACATGAGACAATTGGAGCTTGTGCCCTCTTGGTAATATAATTCATAGTTACTATGATATACCTTTTCTAACCTATAATTATTGGCAAATGACCTATGTCCATCCTCCATTGGGTGAATGACCACAGGCTCATGAGAGATTGCAAATAGTTTCTTGAAGCATGCACTAGAAGGGTGTGCTGTTGGCATTATGAGCATTTTTGTACTATTTTCTCTAGATCTTGTTTTATCATAAGCTATTAATAACTAAGTCAAAGAGCTCTGATCTGGAGAGTCTGACTCTTGACTTGGTTGCTACACTCTCCGGAGTGTAATTATTCCAACACTTTATGACCTTTTGGTTGAAGGCAATGCAGATGTGGTAGGTTGTGTCCCTATCGATAGAGAATACCATGTATAATAGTAAAATTGGCAACTCCATATAGTAACCTCCTTACTTCTTTTCTATTAATTAGGACAGTGTTGTCCCTTAGATACCTAATAATTAAGCCCATCCAATTAGGTTCATCTTATACCACATTAACCTCTATTGCTTGTTAATGGTTCATTGAGGAAACTACTTAACAAATTCTTTGTTCTCTTCCTAGTCAAGTGTAGGGATGTTAAATATAACAAACTTGAAGAGCCTATTTGCCTCACTATTCTTTACCCTTGAGACTTTATGTATACTCTATGATGGGAATTCCAAAACTAAGGGTCTTACTACATTGACATACCTAATCATTACATCTACTTTTGTCTTATATTTTTCCTTAACATAATGGATGACGAATCTTGTATCGGAAAAGATCTTTAGATTGTCAAAATCAACCTCTTTCACTAACTTGACATAGATGATCATTACTTTGTGCTTTGCCTCATTAATGCTCACATTGAAGCCAAACTTGAAAGTAAACAGGAAAAAAAAAAATTAAACTCTAAACAGCCTTAGAGGACTAAATGGCTCCACTCCCCTCCTGATTAGATGAGCTTCCCAAGTGGAGAGTCCACTTTAGCTTGTCATTGTCCTTAGATTCTTTAGAGCCAAGACTTGGGCTTTGATGGCATCCTTAGCCTTATATTGTAGTCCATAGGGACTATGTTCGAGCGTGTATTTCATCATGCGAGTAGAGGCATCTAACTTATGATGGATATTCCTAAATGTTGGTCAATTAAAGTAGTCATTTGGTAGGCTTCAAAACATGAGCGGAGTTTTTTAGCAGAGATAACAACTATTAGTGCAAACTTTGCAACTTTTTGAATATCTTTCCTCAGGTCCTTGTGGAATGTGACTCACATGATAAATTGGTCGATGCTCTCTTCTATTGGCTAGAACAAGATTGAGGATAGGGCTTAACCATTAATCGCTCGACATAAGAATGATTCTTCTCCTGAGATAGGCTTTACTAAAACCAGTGGTGTGGAAAGTAACTTCTTGAGCTGCATAAAAGTAACTTCACATTCATCGATCGACCAAAATTCTATTGGATTCTTCAAAATCTTGAAGAATTCTCGGTCTGAGTTCTTGATAAAAATCTACTTAAACAATGAGCCTTCTAGTGAGCCTTTGTTGAATTTATGATAAACAAAGTGGTGTGTAAAGTCCCGATTGGAGGCATTTGGTGTTCGTGGAGACTACAGGGCGATCTGAACTCCATGTTAAAATCTAAATTTGTTTTTACTATACCTACCCTCTTTGTTTATGGCTCTTTATCTTGTTAACCATTTATCTTGTTTAGATGTTTAAATTTTATAAGGGTAAATCACAGTAAAAGTTATCAACATTTGGAGGTAAGTTTATTTGAGGTATCAACGTTTCATAAAGTTCATTTAAGGTATCAACATTTCAAGTGGTTAAAAAAAAGAATCAACATTATATTAAAATGCGTTAAATAAGGTATTAATAATTGACCAGTGATGAAAACTAAGGAAACTTAATTGAAAACTAATCTAAATATTGATACTTAAATGAACTTTACAAAATGTTAATACTTCATTTGCTTCACTTTGTGAAATATTATTTCCTTTTTTTAACTACTTGAAATATTGATAGTTTAAATGAACTTACTCCTAAATATTAATACCTTTTTATGTAATATACTTAATTTTATAATCTAGCATTGAAATTGAAAAAAGAGTTCAATTTTGTTCTAACTAAATTCCAACCTATCACCCCTCCCTTCTCTTTTCTCTTCTTAAGTTTAGTCTTGTGTGTTTCCTTTCATGACTTCTAACATTACCAACCTCACATTTGTCCATTCATCACATTTAATATTTGAAGACCTTCACGACTTTTGCTTTGAATTGCAATAGTCATCTAAAGAAATATTACCACTAAAAAGAGAAATCTTCATTTTAATTATCTCCATACCTTTTGTTGGTTTACTTCTTGTCCTTCTTTGTCATCATAGAAATCATTACCTTTGTCTTCCACTAGCTCATCAACTCTTCCACTAACTTAGATCTTGGCACCACCTCTGCCATGTCTCATTTTTGTAGGGGCTATAATAGTTGTAGCTAAGCCTCGCACCACCCAGTAAAGACTTAAAGTTCTCACTTGGTGGTTCACTTGAGTACATTATTCTTTCCCTTTAACTACACTCCTTGAAATTGACCATTTTTGCTTCCATAAGCACTCTCACCAAGTTCCTAACTCACTATGATTAATTCTACTTAACAAGGCTCACTTAGGAATCTCATTGAATGTAAGGTGTACTCTTAACAACATACTTTTCCATCTCAAATTCAAAGACAGCTTAATTCCAATCAATTAACACACAATGCAATATCCTTTCTTCATGCAAACAACACAAATGACATAATTACAATAAAATCGAATGCCACTTACACCAATCAAACACGCATCACACACTTATTTCACATTCTCCAATCAAACTAATGCTTTGATCCCAAATGATTATGATGTGGGCAAGTAAACACCAAATTCACTCGCAACTATGGGTTACTTAAATGTTTGTAATTTTAAGGTTATTTATGTATTGGATTTGAAGGATATGACTAATTCTTCCCGTGGACATTACTCATTAAAATAAAACTAACCTAAGTTACTAGATTGGTATGACTCACAATTTAAAAAATCTATTGTTCACCAAAACCTCAAGATTGGTACAAAAAAGAATTGAGGATGACCTCTATAATGTGTTTATAAGGGTAAAATGTTCCATAATACAATTAAGATAAGCTGTAAATATAGTTTAATATGTAATCAACGCAAAATGGTCCAAGAAAATAAGTAAAATACAGAGCAAGGAATCATTGCATGGGTTGCTCAAATGCCTTGGTGCTGCCATTTTAATGTCAACTTGCGGCTCTTTAAAGTCAAAATATTTCATTACCCCAATTAAAGGCCTAACCAATTGGACGCAGGAGGGCAGGCTTGTTATTTGTACGCCTCATGCCTATTCCCTACATGAGAATCCATACCACTTCGTAGTTGGTGTGCTCCATCCTCATGCCTGTAACTTGCTATTTGCATGGGTCATTAAACAAGCTTGGTAGTTGTATAGCCACCACCACAAATCGACTTATCGTATAACTTTTTAAGTTAACAATTGTACCTTGATGCGTTCATTATAATCAACACACTCAAATATCTTTTCAACTTCATGTTCTTATTCAAGATACTCCTTAATAAAGCTACAAATACTACCCCCTCGAAATGGAAAAAACAAATCATTTTGAGCATGTTTAGACCTTTATTTGACAATTCTATCACCAACTCTTATCATCTCAAAATTATCATCTTCACCTTCCTCGACTCATCCAATTCCCATTGACTCTCATTATGGGTCGCCACTTTAGAAGTGTTAAGCTTTCTTCCTTCTCATGCATTCCTATTAATCCGCTGAAAATAAATAGATATAAAATAAGGGCGAATTCTCCAATAAGTGCATTGGGCCTAACCGTAATATAGATGTGAGTAGAGTATCATTCCCATGATGATTAATTAACTACTAAATGAGTATTAATTCTACTAATATTCAAGTAATCGATTTTGAAATAATTAACTAATAAGCTAATTCTAAACCTAGATTATAAGTTATCAATGAGTGAAAAGATAGTGTTTAAGAGATATATATATATATATATATATCGATTGAATGTGGGAAGAACAAAATCCACCCTAGTTTCACTAATCAAATTGTCATCCTGTTATAATAACCATTAGCTTTATGAATATTCATATGAAATTATCAAAGATCTTAAATTTTAAAATCTTTTAACACCACCAATCAATCCATTAGCTTTTGCTACACAAATTAACAGTGGACTCAAAAATACAATTATGAATCTTCCAATTCTCTAATTGTCTAATGTCCTAAACCAATTTCTCCTAATTCCTTAGTAAGAAACTAATCTAAAACATTGCATTAATCTAAATAGATAATTTCTAAATCAGACTAAATCACGCCGCTTTTGCAATTATAATTTAACTCAAATTTAAGAATTCCTATGAAACCTAATTTCCCTTTCGAGTTATTAAGATTCTTATAAACCTAGTTTAACAAGAAACACAATTTATAGTTGGAATTGCAATATGAATATTCCACAAATCTATTAAATTTATGACATGATTATAATAATCATCTTAGCTATCTAAGGCTTCATCATATTCCCACAATAGAAACTTAGAAACTCATGGATTGAATCAAACAAATACAGATCGAAGTAATTATTGTAGCAATAGAATTCATAATCACAATCACAATCGACAATTAAAATTGCATAAACTATAAGGATCAAAAGTCACCAATAATTACAGGGCTTCAATCGATAATCGAATTAGAACCAAAACAACTCTCTAACAATTCTAATCTAGGGTTTCTATTCTAATCTAAATTGGGAGGCTATAATTAGAAATTTTAGTGTGTCCTCAATATGAAGAAACCCTAGGAATTTATAAGCAAAAATCAAAGGAATTTCAAAACTTGCAATGTACACCAGCAATTACACTTTCAACGCCAACGGCGTATAGGCAGCGTCAGTTATGCACCGGCATGAACACTAGTAGCGTTAGCATCAGCGTTAATGTTTTGCAATCTGTGCATGGGCTACACCACTTCAACACCGGTAGCGTAAAAATTCAAATAGCTAGCCTAGGTTCAAAATTGTGAAGGTCGATGGATTCCATTTCAAGGGCGGTTGTATTAATACCAGCCTTAATAATTTTGCTTTTGTTAACACTGGCTCAACATCGGTGATGCAGACTGGAAAATTGCCGGTGTTCTTTCAAAAATTCCAATACTGGTGAAAATTCATCTTCTAAGCTGACAACCTTTGTTTCTAAGATGAAAGCTGGCTAGTTTTTCAATGAAGGTTGGTCGTGTAGAGCTTGTCATATCGGGTGTACTTCATTTCCTTCATCACATTTGCTTAAAAACTCCTCCAATTTTTCCTATATTTGTAATCTAAGTCCTCTATGACTTGAAATATCAATTTAAGAGCAATTAAGTACCAATTCCTATATATTTCTATAAAATTGATAACAATTTATCACTATTTGTTCCATAAAAAGTCTATACATGTGACCAAAAAACACAAAATTTAGTAATCTCATGCAGCTACCCCTCTAATATATCCACATGCCTATTATTATTTTTGTTGCACCTATGCCCACTAATATTAGCGCTCAATAGGGCTCTCCACCATTAACACTTCCTTTCTTTCTTTCTTTATTATTCTTTATTTATTTCTTATATTTCTTTAGGGATATGATCTCAAAATTCAATGATACAAGGCAGCATAAACCATGATATAGCACTAGGCTAACCATATTCCCTAGCATAAATTATCACACAAGCCACATGCACCCACACCAATAACTCTATCTTAATGCCACACACTAAAATATACCCGCGAGAAAATTCTAAAGTTAAATGATATTCATTAGGATTGCACACCACTCCAAAGTTTTAATATCATGCTACAAACTTATGGACCAGATTGCTATAAATCAAATTGAGTTACATTGATGATTTTAAAAGAAGTTTAATGGAAAATACAATAAATTAAGATGAAAATTTTATAGGTTTCGATATATTTAAATAAACAAAAATAAGAGAGATAGATAATTTGATAAAAATGGATATTACTCACAAATTCAAAATTGCTTACACGCACACTTGGGATGGGGTTGCTCGTGGAGGTTCACACTTGCACAGTGTTCGAGTTCATGGTTCTCCCTAGGACTCCTTTCTTGTGAATTGGCCACATATCATCAAATTAGAGGAGTGAAGAAATTAGGGTACAATCATGGATATATAATTTTCAAGGTTAAAGAATAAAGGTTCACATTTAGCACACATGCCACATAGCGGTTAGAATGGTGAGTTAATTAACATATTTCTATGAGTTTATAATTTTATGAGATTTTTCTAGTTAAAAATGGATGTAAACTTATTTAGGTGAAACTATGGGTGGAATGTGGGTTCAAGTGAAGATTCTAGTTTATATGGTTTTATTAAGTTTGTCTGTTTTGATTCTAGGTAAAATCAGGAATTTCACAATCTTGGCTAACATCAATGTTTGATACTAAAGGTGGCATGTTTGCGTTATATGATGGAGTCGTAGTGGCTTAACGAGATCCTCTGTTTGCGACACATTAAGCATTGTTGAGCCCTTATTTTTAACTATTAAAATGTTTCACCCCAAATTTTTATCTAGGCGTTCAATGTCTCGCATGTAATTTTCTCCCCTTGATAATAATAAAAGAATTTGGAAAGTTGTAAACCTAAAGAAGTGTTTTAACGAGGTTGCTACGGAAGCTATTTATGATCGTATTCTCTTCTATTTTTATTACTTTTTTTTTTTTTTTTGGTCAGTCTATTTTTATTACCTTAATGACAAACTAATTTGGCTTTACGAGAAACTCAGACATTCCGGTGTTAGCTCGGCTTATAATAATATCCTCAAATGAGACCATGCCAATGTTTCTTTTTGTGCGTCGCTGTCTTGAGTAATAGTTGATTCGGCTTAGAAAATGATCTGAAACAATATTGCCTCGCCCAAAGCCAAAAAATTTCCTCTTGAAAGTGCTGCACAATGCTGTCCTACTCATTCCCAACCTTTTTAGAGAAACATTTGCATCTCTGCTGTTGTAATGCTGGTTTTATGGTGAAGAAGACTAGTAAAAGTCTGTTATTGACATGTACTTGGACAAAGGAAGTGTTGTACGGGAGATTTAGGCAAGAATTTGCACTGCTTCAATATCTTATCTAGACGTACGCATTGAAGGCTGTGTCTTTGAATAACCTAAGCTTGACCAAGGAGTGTTTTGGCAATAATTATCACTACTTCTTGGTGTTACGGAAATCTAAGAGCACACCAACCATACAAGGTCATATAAAGGTGAGTATTTTGAGATCTAAAGCTGCCGAAACTGAAATTGCCCTTCAAGATAAGGAAACAAATTGGGAACAATTTAGCTGTGAAGTAAGGCCATTTCAAGCTTAGATGACTTCCCTTCTAGGGTTCTCTCTCTCTCTAATTAAGGGGTTTTAGTGCAAAGAGAGGCATATAAAGAATCGGATTTTGGCTACATCTAGAAAGAAGGTTCATTCGCTAAAATTGGGTGTTTATCCCCCCTCCTCCCCCTCATCATCATCCACTGAGTTTCTGATAGGTTGTCTGGCCCTATTGTGACACTTTTTGTACCAGCTGTTTCCTGAATGAATTAAATGCGATCTTTACCATCCACATAACAAGAGATGTACAAATGTAAATGCATCCAAAGCTGAGGTAGTAAATTCAATATCATCCTAACTCTTTAGTTTTTAGTATACCTTTTCCATTTCCCAAGAACATTATATTTCTTCTTTAAATTGCTTTGGAGGGGAAAAAAAAAAAAAAGAAAAAAAAACCTTGCTACAGCATACATAAAATTTTCAGGGTTAATTATAGAAGAATTGACTCGTGGAATTCATAGATGCATTGCATTAGTAAACAGTAGGTTGCGTTCTGTTTGCTACATGTCCCTGATAATGCCGGACAATGCAACAGATGACATCATCTTGCCAAAAGAGCACATGACAAGTAAATTCTGAATTTCATAGTATATAGAGTTTTGTCGCCAAAAGACGCAATGGAAATGAATTATTTTCAAGTATGATTGAAAAGAAGGCATGAACTGAATAAATGACAATCAGGATAGAAAGAAATTTGTATTTGTCCAAAAATTCCCACCATGACAGCAAATCACCTGTTTAGTGTGGCAGTCAGTCTCACCAGAAATAAAGCTCATTCACTTACTATACCTCGCTGCAAGTTCAATATGTAAATGCAGCAGAAAATGACAATAAAGTTCAGCCACATGCTATTTCTAACTAAAAATTTAGCGTTCTCAAGCAACAGAATGCACAGCTCTGTCAAAGCTCTCTTCTGCGGATGATGCTCGTGTCACAAGCATATGGTCTGGATGCGAGAGTTTCAACTGGCTGCAAAATTATAACAGTAAACTTATTCAAGATAATGGTAACGCCACCCACCCACCACCCCCCCAACCCCACCAAAAAAAAAAAAAAAAAAAAGAAAGAGCTTATTCAAGACAGGAATAAGTGATAAAGACGGACACTATGGGAGGACAATACTTCCAGTAACATAGATCAATACCAAATAAGAAAGCATGAAAAAGCTAGTGGAACCATAAAACTTCTACTCAGTCTCTTATTATATTATCATTATCATTATTATTCCTCTATCTGGGATCCCCAGTTTCAAATTTGAATTTAAACCTGATGCCATGAGATCATGTTGAAGACAAATATCTCCTAGTACAGTTGAGACAAATATGAAATTAAAAAGAATAGTTGTTGCATTGTTGGACACATAAAGATGCTTGCACACACAAATTTGGATTTTTCATCTTGATTACTTTAAAGCTCAATTACTTAAATTAAGGTAAATGCAATACATGATCAGAAATTGATTTTCTTCTCCAGCAATGCATGAAATCGTGGAGCCTGTCCTAAACAAAGGATATTTGAATTACTTTTTCATGAAATTGGTTTTACTTATGAGGCTGCATTTGTTTCATGTAAAACAACATTAAATTTTTTGGCAATTTCAGTACATATTGTGGTTAAATAATACTACCGTCATCAAATCCAGTTGTCGTAATTAATAGTTTCAATTTTAGATGTTGATATATGATAGTAATGGATTTAAGTGTCATGACAATTAACTGAGCTGGAAAATGTGTATAAAAAATGATTTTGATGGCAGAGGACAATCATCATCACTGGCTGAGAACCACTACCACCATCTTTTAGGGATACAAGCAACATAAGCGTCTCTACTTTCAAATTTTGACAATTTAGTGTCTAAAATAGTATCTCTCTTATTTGCAATTTAATACTCTTGCTTTAAAACGAAATTCATTTAGTGTCTAAAATCGAACTTCATATCAAAGTAAAAACACTAAATTATAACAAAAAAAAAAAAAAAGAAGAAGAAATTTTAGACATTAAATTGCCAAAATTTAAAAATAGAAGTACTTGCATTGCCATTATCTCTCTTATACTTTTTATGTAGTAGAAAAATAAAGATAATCCTATTTTAAAAAAATCTAGAGTTCTAAAGTGCTAAAGAGATCTTAAGGTTCCCTCCGAGCCAAAAGTAGAGATCACTATATTATCTTAAAAACGAGACCTAAACATAGGTAAGATAAGAAGCAAACGCCACTAAAATAAAGACAATAGAAACTACAATTTCACCTTAAATCACCCTAAAACAAGTCGAAACACAATCCCTAACAAATTGGTATTAGAGAACAATATGAGGCTGTTATATTGACGTACAAGGAAGACAGAGAAAGATTGAGTCATAGCATCAGCAATTGGGCCTGCAGGTGACCAGTTTGATCCATGATGTACTAAATATGCACATGGAGGAAGGAATCAAGGAAGGCAGCCAAAATAGGAGGCAAAACATCAATATTAGCCATGGTAAACAAAATGAAAGAGGGTTGTTACTACAAAATATGATGGAGGTATTGATCCAGTCAGGTTGCCCAACTTCTGTGAATAAATCTTTAAGCACCAAAGAAATTGCGAGGTAGAAAAGGTAAAACTAGCCACTTATCATATGGAAGAGGATTTGAAATTAGAATGCGACCATACAGATTTGATGTGGAAGGAATCAAGAAGCTTTGCAACTTGTGTTTTGGTTGACTATTACACATCAAGAAGTTGGCAGAGTTGTTGATGCTCAAACAAGAAGGGTCACTGGAGAACTATCAACAAAGATTTGAGCAATCATTAGCCCTGTTTATCCTTTTTGCCAGAACAAGGTTGTGGTATTTGTGGAGTGGGTTAAAGGAATTCATTGCTGAAGAAATCAAACTTCATCAGCCAAAAGATCTCAACCAAGCTATGAATTTAGTACGCTTGTTTGGACATCGAGGACTATCAAGAAAAGAGGAGCCAACAGGGGGAAAAAATGGCCATTCCAGTCCACCTGTTTCATAGGCATCATGCATTAAGTAGCTAAGCAGGTTTGAGAAGGAAGAAGAAGAAACGAAGGCTAAGGGCCTTCATTTCAACTATGATGAGCTTTCTATGGTAGGTCACAAGTGTAACGAGTTGTGTTTTGGTTAATTGTGTGGAGCCCAAATTGGAAAATCTATTTCTGGAAGCTAAGCAGGAAGGAGAGACCAATGTGTGTGCATTAGGTCACACACACACTTGTAGGGAAGAATAATGTTACAACTGATAAATGCCACTCATGTATCATTATTTGTAGCGTGTAATGTGTGTAGTGCATGTGTGTGTATGCATGTACATCTGCAAAAGGTTGGTATTGTTGTGTCCTGGACATATGGGATGGCGAGGTAATTTAATTGTGGTCAGATATGTGTTTGGCACTAATTTGTGTATGGGAAGTTATTAGACAGTCAACAGTATGTGTCCAAATATGAGAATAAATATAGAGCAGTTAATGTGGAAAAAAACACTGCCATCTTGTACTTTTTGTATCATGCAGAGAAAAAATCAGGAGCAGTTAACGTAAAGAAATGTAGAGAAAATTGCCATCTTGTACATTTTATCTTATGCAATGCGATGGAAAAATAAACAGAATCCTATTTACAGAAACCTAGAGTTGAGTGTTAAAGAGATCTTATGTTCTCTCTTAAATTGAGCTTTAACCTAGTAATCATAGAAGGATAGCCCTAAACACATCTAAACATAAGTAAGTTAGGAAGCAAAAGACATTGATAATAATCAAGTACACAGGGACATTAAATCATCTTGAAACTAGATCATAAACATGTTCCTGTAACATCTTCCTCCACTACTACCATCAAGCAAAGCACGGTGACAAAACCACTTTTAATCAAGACAATAGAATTATTGGCAAAATATTGAAAAAATGTTCTCTGCAGAATCAATACCCGTTTATAACCAATAACCACCACCATGCAACTTATATTCTTTATACAATCTTTTGCCATATCTTTGGCTTGTGAAATGAGGTTTTGGAATATAATTGCAACGTCTAAGTAATAGAATGAAAATGTAATAGCTATTCTTTATAAATTTTTTTGAGGTATCATAGGTAAATCTAAATATATGCTGGAGAAAGAGAATTTACCATCTATTCCACTTTTATAAAGTCAATCAAACAAGTCATCAGAGACAAGTTATCCAATGATCTATTGTTACATCTGTTACTTTAACAACTCAAGACCTCTTTATGGCACAAGGAACCCTGGAACAATTATCTTACACTAAATTTGCTAAGTAGGAAATGCATTCTCAGGGAAACAAAAGGCCAGGATAGGGAGAGTGAAATCACTTTACCTCAGATAACGGGAAGCTGATTTGCCAAGATGAAGACTGCACACAACCAAATTGGCCAAAGTTTCGGCATCCTTTGCATCCTGCTTCAATTAAAAATCATCATGCTCCAATAATTTTTTCTTACAATAGCATCAAACTAAAGTTTTAAAAGGTTCTATGATGATGGGATTTGGCATTTTAACTACAGATTATACGAGTTCAACCAACTGAGCAATCACATAATAGAAGAGAAACTTTTCAGAAAAAATCAATTACAACAGCAGTCCCATTAACATCCAAAAGATTGACTCCATAAAATGCATCAATGTAAATGAGCTTACAAATGACCAATATAGGAGTAAGCATTTCCTCACCAAAGAACAAAAAACTTAATCATCAAAAAATGAACACCTGAAACTTAAGTGGCACGAATACCAGATCATCACAATCAGAAGGTGAGATCCAACCTAAGACTTAAAGTTGGCTGAATCGTAACTGTATCACAGTTTTAAGTTCACATTCATTTAGTTGAATACACTCACAGGCAATAACAAACTTCAAAACTCAATTAAAAAGAAAAGAGCTGAAGAACAAGACTCACTGATACGAGAAGATGAAATCTTAACCTTTGCATATCTAATGCTAAATTCCTGAATTATAATGTCAAACTGAGGCAGGTGATTTCATGTACATGTTACATGATAGATAAAGGTAAAAGGTAGACGGTGAAACTTCAAAACCTAAGCCAAAAAATGACCATGTGTTTCAAAGACGCTTATATGTAGCATAATGTAGTGTTTGCTAATCCTCATCCTGCCAGTTTCGTATTTTTTTAAACCAATTGTCAATCTGCCAGTTTTGCAATGAGTGTAAATTGACGCCTGAATTGAAGCATTCAAAAGGTATTTGAGTAACCATGGGAGTTCTCAAACCTATGAAAACCTCATGCCACACTCCATGTTGGGTTTCAACCGCCATGAAACCTACCCAGCACCTAAGATATCCAATTCATGACAGCATCAATTCTGAACCCATCCATCCTCTCCTAAAACAATGTTGTGGCATGGATCTTGATAAACCCCAATCTGTTGCCAACCATCCCAGCTTGTCGTTCTACTTCAATAATGTCAGATTATATCCAACTCACTTATCCCCAATAAAAAGAGGAGAAAACACTCATGCCATATTTATCAGAATTTAAAAGTAAGCATCTTATAATTCATAGAATAGATAGCTTCTTTTCTGATTTCATTATGCTTCACACACACTTTGCAAAGATATGGAAACGCTGTCGTGAAAGAATGTGTAAATTACTATCTGAACTTTGTATGTTTTTCCAATATTAAACCTAAAGTATGAATTCATACTTAATCAAACTTTTTCTTTCAAATTTCAATTTCACCTCTAATCATTTACACCGTTACTTTTCAACTAATGAACATATGTTATGTCATCTTTCTAAAGACAATGGAAGTAATAAGAGTAAAAGTTTCATTAAGTAGTAAATTCAATTCGACATATGACATTTATCAGCTTTAGACTTGAGTACAAAATTAGAAAAACATCTGAAGTTCAAGTAGCATTTTTGGCATTATTCTGTAGGAAACGCTAGCAACAAGAGTAAATTAGTAGGAGTGCAGAACATATGTGGGGTGTGTGTTGTATTCTCTTAATTATTTTGTCATGTGTTTGAATTCTTCAATGTATGGCAGTTATGTTGCAGGGGCGATTGGGAGGGAAAATAAGGGCGGTTACCAAACTGCCACTTATTTTGTATATTTAAATGGCAGAAATGTAATGGAAAAGGGACAAGTCCTATTTTGCAGAAACTAAATCAGATTTTGTATCTAAAGAGATTGTAGGGTTTTCCCTTTAATTGAGCTCTAAAAAGAGAGAGATTCTCTATCTAATTGAGCCCTAGCAAGAGATCGCCAGGTTCTCTTTACAACGAGCCCGAAAATTTATGTAATAGAACCAATCTTGTAACATTTGGTATTAGAGCCGACCTTTTTGATGAGTTAAAGCCATTAAAACAACAATTCAAAGTCTTCTTGTTTATGTAAAAGGAAGATCACATGCGGATGGAAAGTCAAAGGCAATGATGGACTGCCAACCTGCGTCTCTGACCAGATTCGCCTCCAGCCAATGAGTGGTGACCAAAGTGCAACATTTAGATCGCAATAATTGAGATAAAGTGATTCAAGGGCAGAATAATTTTGGTAGGAACAGGAGAATGATCCATTGGTAAGGTTTTATGATTTAAGCAAGAAAGTAGACCAAAGCATTAGGGTAATGTAAAATAGGGATTAAGATCAAGTTGCTGAGATGTCAAATAATTATATTCTAGCAGTAAGTTGTTACGGGAATGCCAAGACATTAAAGCTACCTTGCTATCAAGCACCTGGGGAAGTTTCTAAATTCAATCATCAGACATCCATGAGATAGAATGCATCAAAGATTAGGAAGTAAATGGAAGTATGAACAAAATTGCACCATTTGGTAGGAGTGCTCAGTATGATTCTCAGAATTTATCGTCAGCGTCTGGTTTAGCAAAATAATTGCTTTTGGAGGATTCTGATACCCATACACTTTTCATGGGTAAAATTCAAACCACTGATACTAAAAGCAATCTTTCTCAGCATTTCAATAAGTTTGGAAAAGTATTTAAAGTTATCACAATTACTGATGCAAAATATTGCACGAGGTCATGTGCAATTCGAAAAGCGGGGAGTAATGTTAGGAAACACTAGCAACAAGAGTAAATTAGCAGGAGTGCAGAACATAGGGGTGGGGGGGGGTTTGTGTGTGTGTGTGTGTTGTATTCTCTTAATTATTTTGTCATGTGTTTGGATTTTTAAATGTATGGCAGTTATGTGGGAGTTATGTTGCAGGGATGATTAGGAGGGAAAATAAGGGCAGTTACCAAACTGCCACTTATTTTGTATATTTAAATGGCGGAAATATAATGGAAAAAGGACAAGTCCTATTTTGCAGAAATTAGATAAGAGTTTATATCTGAAGTGACTGTTGGATTCTCTCTTTAATCGACCCCCGAAAAGAGATCGTAACGTTCTCTCTTTAATTGAGCTGTCACAAGAGATTGTCGGGTTCTCTCTATAACGAACCCGAAAATTTATGTAATAAAACCAATCCTGTAATATATTCCATACTGCCATAGAGCACGAAGATTGAGACTGGGCAATGAAACTACACATGGACTTTAATATACTAAGAAATGAAACAAACTTGCAATGAGTTTATGACATGAAACTGCATAGGAGATGCTCCCAGCATCATCCTGTGGTCTTAAAGAAGACATCTTTTAGGGTAACCGAACAAATTGTATTAATTATGATAAAGACAACCACTTAAAAACAGTTTCAAGAATACATATAATGCTGAAGCTCCCATATTTGATTTTATTTTTTAATTTTTAAATATCAGCTTTCAATATATCAAAAAGAATTTTTAAGATCTAGAAATAGTTATAGTTTTTTCCTTTTCCAATGTAGAAACAATTGATGCCATAAATGAGTGATCATAAACTAATGAGCCTTAACCAATATCAACCATGATCACGTTAGAAAAAAAATTTGACAATTTTAAATTCATTTTATAACCTTCCCATGGCATATAAACTACTAATACTTGAGATATCCATGAAGGTTCAGTAGAAATCCTCACCAGCTAAAGAATCTATCAGCCTAGGAGAAATAGACAAAAGAATGATGAAGAAAGACACCTATAACAAGATTAGTAACAAAAAGCTTGTTGTTTTCAAATTGAAATTGTATCTTCAAGTAAAAGTATCATCTATGTTGCATAATAAAATAAATAATAACAATAAAATTTGATGCTCTTAGAGATTCGAAAATTTCAAAGATCATCCTTTGTCTCTGTATTATCACATCAAGAGTTCTTTGCAGATGATGAAGAAACATCATCCACTTTATTATCATACCGGGCAAAAAATGGTGCAATTACAATTCTAGGTAAGATCAAGGATTTCAGATCCCATATAAAAAAGGTTTTCACTATCACAATATATACTTCACATGGTTTACTTAGCAAAACTTCTAATGAATCTTTTCAACTTTGACCCAACACAATCAACCCAGAATAGCCTTTGGAGAACACCAACCACAACAGGCATGGGCAAAGGAGGTGCAATGTCACAAGAGCTATCCAAGGCATTTTTTCATTCTTTGGCTTTGTATTCATCAAAGACTTAATATTATCTCATGTATTCTTCCAATGCCCTTACACTAAGAGTCTGCAAGACGCTGAAGAGGAAGTTCATTTTACATGAAAACTCATGGAATAAAGATCTATCCAAAAAGGATAACCCACAAAAGCAAACCCAAAAAGTGCTAATCGCTTGCAAATGGAAGATGGTGCTTGCTCTAGCAGTATATGTTACAGGAAAGAAAGTAATAGAAGGAAAGTAGTTAACAACCAACAACTGAAGTTCAGACCATCAGAATGTTTCAAATTCTTTTTATGTCTCCTCATCTTAATGCCAGCCTGCTGTATCTTTCCATATGCAATTTTTGAAAAGGAATCCTTTATACATGCTGCTTAAAACCATCTTGAGTTAAAAAATTCCACAACTCATACAATTATAAGGAGTTAAACAAACTTGAACCTTCAATTAGTAAAACTGAACAAAAATCAGCTATTGCTAAGAGGCTGAACCAGACTTGTAGCCAGAAATATCAGGCTTAACTATAGCCTTATAAATTTGAAAAAAGGGAAAACTAACCATTTTACAATGTTTAAATTTCAAGATTAAATGTTTTTATAGTTATTTACAGTGTGACAGAAAGAGACAGCAACATCAAGGTTGTAGGAGTAGAACTGAAATAATTAATCTGGAAGCTTGCCTTGTTCAAAGCTTCAAGAAGCAGAGTTTCTGCCTCATCGAAGCAACCCATAAGCATGGAGGCAACTGCCTTTCCATTCAAAACCAAGCTTGTCATCTGGTATTTCTCAGCAAAATCTTGGAAGATGAGATATGCTTCTTGTATTTTAGAACCACCCTATTTCATGAAGAAGAATGATGAGTGTAAATTCCAGAAGTATATTCTTGAAAAGATACAAATAAAATAAGAAAGATATATACCACTGCCAGATCTAACCATGCGTTTGCCAATTGGGTTAGTGTGTGATCTTCATCAATCTGTTGCATGATCCTTAGTTGTTTCTCAGCATAATCTGAACGGTGCATCTTGATGAATATTTGCACATTCAATGCATGCCTACATAAAAAGAAAAGAAATAAGTACATTAGGCTTTTCTGAGCTAAAATGCATCAATTCTATATTATCATCATGAATCAACAGAAATTTTTAACTCTTTGCCTCCACAACATGAATGATTGCAATAGCCAGATAATATATCTTCAGTAAGCTCCTTTTTTCCCCTAATGGAGATGCAGACATGGACACTTTGGAACAACATAAAAATTACTACCTGAACTTTGCATCTATTTTCAATTTTACAATCAAATTTTATACTTCAAGTTAGAAGTTCAACTAAATCCAACTGAACGTTGACTTGTCAAAGTTACTACCTATGCCATCTTTAAAAAGATGACGTGCCAAACTTTTATAGGTCTTTAGAGTGCTTCTAAATAAGGAGATGTTAGACAGTAAATTTGACAAACAAATGTTAAATTTACTATAATATTTAACAACTTCAAACTTCAGGGGTAAAATTGCAAATACAACTAAAGTTTGGGTAATGACTTTGGCAATGTCCTGATGCTTTAGGTGTATTCTATAATGATATCGACCTTTCATAATGAATATGAGTATATGACCATGCCAATACTTAGGAACTTGACCCACAAGTTATCAACATCACTTTCTACACACAAACTTTTAAGACAAAGTGGACAAATAATTAGAAAGGGAAACTTGAAAAACTTATTACAACATTTAAGACCCATCCCTTTTTGCCAAACCGGAGCTATCTAGCTAAAACAAGCAAACCACCATGTTTAGTAGCGAGTTTGGGCTAGCAGATAAAAGAATCTAAATCTTCAACAAACTCATGATCACTCCACTCCATTGAATTATGCTCACTAGAGCACAATCAACTTAGTCTTAAGAGTATGGTGTAATTGCGAGGTCATATTTAATATTGTAATGAAACTCCACTAAAATTGCTATAGATCAAGGAATAATTAAGATATTTCCCCAAAATGCCATGATTAAATAATGAGTAAATGTCAAATTTGGTAGACAGTATTAATATAAATTCAATAATTTATTGTTTCTTCTATGTCAGCTAACAGAGTAAATGGTATTAACAAAGTTAGTGAATATAGTCACAGTCACAAAAAGTTTCATTGAGTATACTCTACTTTAAAGTTTAGGTGCTAAATTGAATTTTTATGCAAAATTCAAGTATGAAGTCCGACATTTTCTCTTAATTGCAAAATTACGTGCCCTCAAATGGGAATACTTCCACAATAAAAAGTAACCAATTCAGGCAGCTTGCCATCGGTGCTAATGAAACATTCTAGACTAGTAAACCGCACCTCTTGGCTCCTAGTTCAACTTCTACATGAACAATGTAGGTTACCATGCACATAAAGTATTCACTTGAGAGACTCAAAACCTCAAATTGGACAGTGATGAAGACAATGTAACAAGGAAAAGATGCCTCATTGATACAGTAGACACCAGGAATTTGAACTACTAGTTTTGAGCATTGGCCAGATGAAGCTCTAACCAACCAATAAGGGGAAGAGTTAATCAGGGCTAGTTCATACATTGACAAAGTTCATTCACCTATTGCAAAGCCTAAAGAATGCTTATAAGATGGTATTTGACTCACAGTTCCATTGTTCCCCCAGCATTAGTGTGTTTAAGAGCTTCGTTATAATCTTGTTCATGCATGAATATAGTCCCAGCAATCAATCTCAAGATGGAGTTGTTCCCAAGTGCTGGATCTGCTAACCACTCTTTCAAACTCGAGATCACTGATTCCTGAATAAGTAAAGAAGAAATGCTTCAAAAATGTAAAAGCAGGAAACATAAGGAGGCCTTTTGAGTATTGATTGTGCCTTGACCTAGAACAAACAAACAAATAAGTTGAATACAGTCCCAGCAACCATTTATAGTGCTCGTCCATCAATTCATTCTTTCACTGAATAATAATAATCGAATCTGGAGTCCAAAATTCAAATCCATTCCTCATCAATTAAACCACTTCAAACTATATTAATGCATGATTCCACTCTATACTACAAATCAACTTCATGAAACTACGGCCTCATCACAATTACCGTGTCACAGCCAGATGTAATCAAATAACTTCCAGCTTATCATTCAAGCCTCTAACTTTCCATACATTTCACAATTATAAACAAGTAAATCGAAAACCCAGAGGCCAGATTCACAAAACAAACTTAAGCCAAATCATGGAAAAAAGATCTTATCACATAAAATAAAAACGGATCAGGAACAAACCCAGATCGATCCCTCGATGCTACGACACGAAATGCAAAATGAAAACCGACAACGAATGGCGTTAGATGTTACCTTGTCAGCAGGGTTAGCGAGGTACATAGCGAGCAATTTGACGGCTTGTAGGGGTGGCGGCAGAGGAATCGATCTCATTGATCACAAACTTCACAACAAGGATAGCAAAAATCAAAAGTAGAATCAAGATAATTAGGGAGATTAGGCATGAGGCGAATGAAGATTACGGAATATACGAGAATAAATACCTGGTAGCTGCCGAGAGCAACGTAAGATCTGAAGACAAGGGAATCTTTTTCGAGGGATTCGTCAGGAGAGAGATTGGGAAGGGAATCGCTGGAGTTGATCGCAGCCTGATATGCTCCTAAGTAGAACATGTTCCTCATGTTGAAAAGGTGATCTGGTGCTACTGCCACTGCTCCTGCCATTTTCTTTTCTTCCTCCAATGCTATTACTCTCTCTCTCTCTCTCTCGCTTCGATAATGAACCAGGAGGAAGAAGAAGAAGAGGGAGAAAACGTTTTGTTTGAGCGGATCGAACTCGGATTTCCCCTTCTGTCCGGTTCGACCACGACCCAGTTTCGTGCTGGCCTGGTGTAGGGCTGGGCAAAAAAACCGATTGAACCGTGAACCGAACCGGACCGGACCGAACCGAACCGAAATTTTGGTTATTTTTTGAAACGGTTCGATTCGCGGTTCGGTTCATTGAAGATAAACGGTTCGCAGTTCGGTTCGGGACCATGAACCGAACCGTACGGTTCGAACCGAATCGAACCGTTTTATATATTAAAAAAATTAAATATATTATTTTTACTCTTAATTTTTTTATTAATGGTACATATCTATGTCACAAATTTTAAAAACAATTAATTTTTTAAAATAAATTAATTGTTTTTAAATTTTTTTCTTAGATATGTGTTAGTCATTAGAATAAAATTAGATTTTTCATAATATGTTTCAATTGTTATGTTATCTATAAGTAAGATAGATTTTAGAATTTAAACTCTAGTATTTTAACTTAAAAAAATTAATTGTTGTAAAATTTTCTTACCTAGATATGTGTTATTCATTAGAATAAAATTAGATTTTTTATAATATGTTTTAATTGTTATGTTATCGATAAGTAAGATAGATTTTAGAATTTAACCTCTAGTATTCTAACTTTTGCATATTTCTTTTCCATTTGTCTTACTAATTAATCTAGTTCTATTATTTAGTTACTTATTGATTTATATAATTGGTAATATGTTAGTTAGAAGCATACAACGAATTACATTTTATGTCTTCTATTGAGATAAAGTCTAGTATATCATTATAGTTCAAGATAATTCAAAAAAATGAGACTAGTCATAGTTATAATTTTATAATGGATGAAATCTTTTCTTTCCTATAAGTTTTACATGTTTATTTGATAAATGATTAATTTTAAATATTATTGTTTATATTTGCATTAGTGATAAGAAATATGTAATTGAACTTTTTCGATAGAATATATTTTTTATTTTATGAAAAAACGGTTCGAACCGCAAACCGAACCGTACCGAACCTTTTTTTTCGGTTCGAAAAAATTACGAACCGAACCGTATGGTTAGGTTCGAATTTAAAAGAAAAACCGAACCGTTAATTATGGTGCGGTTCGGTTCGGGATAAAAACCGAACCGAACCGTACCGTGCACACCCCTAGCCTGGTGAATATCCATGTGTACTTAAATTTCAAAATAATTTTGCATGGGTTTTATTCTACAATATTTTTATATTTAAAGAATTGTATGAACATAATTATTAAATCGTATGGACTTTTTTTGGTATTCTAGGTTAGGTTATGTGCTTACTAACGGCTATATAAAATATAATAATCTTTTAAATTATAAACATATGATATTATAATCAAAATCCCATCATTTTTTTTTATCATGACTGGGAAATTGCGTGGAAGACAAGTCTAAGGTTGTTAAAAAAATACACAAATATAAATTATAAAAAAAACAAATTAGTATTACTATGTCGCATCTTCGAGTGGAAATACAAATATTTCTACTTGTATCTCATCTTCGAGTGGAGATATAGTGACGTGGCTGTAAAAAACTTTTGGAAGCTTCTACATTGCAGGTTGTGCGATACAGGTTTGGGACAACATCACACGTCCAACAAGCAATACACATACAAATATGTGTATCGCTTGTTAGAGGTGATATATAGGTTTGAAATGTATCACATGTCCAACATGCGATATACATATAATTTTAAAAAAATGTATATATGTGGTACAACAATACTATTCATGTAAATTTTTTTTTCCATAGTTTGGTTTTGTGGAATTTTTTTAAGGTATATTATATATGTAATATTCTTCTAGTAAACTACTAAATGAAAAGAAGGAAGAAAACATCAACACCCTTCCATTTTAGCATGGTTGGTCTTTAAGATGTTGTGGTTGAGGTCCATGATTGATATCGGATATGGTGAAGTAGTGGATTCTATAAAGTGGTGACCATGGAAGGTGTAAGAGGTTGGTTATTTATCTCTTCTAAAGATAACACTATTGAAGAATATTTTAGCATTTTTGTCATGGATTATACTTGCCAATTGATAAAATACATGCAATTTGATTATTGCACTAAAAACACGAAAAACAATATAAAAAATAAGCCAAATATACTTGGGTAATGTGAAATTAATTTGAAATTGTAAGGAAGGTCATGTTATTCCATGTGCATTGAGGAATTTGTTTTAAAATATCAATTCTCTCATTATTGTGTTAAGTAGTTTTTAAATGCCCCTTTTGTTTAAATTAAATCGAAGCAAATTTCCTTCTAGATAGTGTAAAATGCGTATTAGGCATCAACTGAAGATTGAACATTCACAGTAAACACCAACCAACCAATTCAAGCAAGGTCACAAATTCGATCTAAAATAAAGTTAAGCAATACTTGTCATGCATCAGGCTATGAAAGTGGTAGACTAACTTTGGAAAAATCAATGACAACAATGTTCTGATTGATTGGAGTACCTAAAGAAGCAACAAAGAGTGCATAAGAATCATGCTAGAGTTGAATCCTATTTGCTATGAACATGGGAGCAATTTGCAACATGACTAAGTAGTTTCATGAGAGAGAGACCAAGACCCCTTGATGTCATATTGAGCGACCATCTATGCGAAGTAGCAGCAGCCGAATGATAGAAAAAGGAATGCAATAAGTGCTAGTACCCATACCTAATGTTTGAGCTCACACCAACAAACCAAGCAACTGCCATGGAGAACCAAGTCATGTCAAGATCCAATGATGAGCTATAATGGTGATAGTTGAACTAGATGCATCGACCTAGATTACGACAAAACAACATCTTTAAACAACAACAAATAGAGCACCTGCATTTTACAGCTATGAAGAACCAAAACTGAGTAGATCCAAGCTCCACTGTCCAAATATTGACCAAACTCCTAATCAATACGAAGAACAACAATGTTATAGTTATAGTAGCAAGCATTTCATTTGTGCTTGATTTAACATTGACACATTTCTATTTTATTTGCAAGGAACCAAGCTAAGTTACTATTTTACAAGTGGACATACCAAGCTTAGAAACATCAAAGAAACAACAAACCTGATTTGAACAGGAAATGTAGCATTAGATCCAAGTAAAGTATGAAAGGGTGCCCATCTTTGTTGGTCTGAGTGCTCCACAACATGCTACCAAGCAGCCATACTCCAATAGGACAGAATCAAAGCAGCTACTAAACTCATACAACTAAATCGACTAATCTCCCAAATCGCCAGTGACCGAACTGATGATAATTACTCAACTAAGCAATGAAGTGAGGAGTCTGACCTCTGAACTTAATCATATTGATCTTACCTACAAGATTAACTTAATCCAACTTCCTCTTTTAGTCTTCAGTATAGTTAGCATTAAGTCAGACCATTTTAAGGCCAAACTTATCTTGGCTTTTGATTAAGGGTCCACACAACACCTATACACATATATACCTAAATAGAACCCATCTTAAAATATATCACGCAGACTTGACACATTAGAGAGAAGAAGACCTATATGAGAATGAGACACAATATAGCATAGTAGCCCTTCCTCTTCTTTTTCTATAGTTTTTCGTAGGTTATTTTGAGGATTTCAACACGAAGATCAAGTGTGCAAGAATATTTGTCCTTGAATTTAAGCACAAGATCTCCAAAACAAGGTGATCCATTATTTTTCATTAATCTCATGTTATGGATATTGTTCAAAACTTGCTCCTAGTGCAATATTAAGGTTTTGAGTTGATATTTCAAATTAATTAATTGATGTTTATAGCTTTTGATTGATTTAATGTTTTTATTCATTTTGTTAGTTGTTAATGTTAAATCACCAAGCATGTATTTTGAATTATTTTTGGAGTGCATGTTAGATTATGATTATATTTGAGAAAATCTTTTCTAATCAAATCTATGAATATCTAATTTAGATAAAAAAAAAAAATCGCATGAAGATATAGTTTTTAATTCAATTTGGGATTAAAAAATTAATAGGGTAATCAATTAATTACTTTTCTAAAAATTGAAAAATTTAATTCGGTAATCTAGGGTAATGACTTGCTTTGCTGAATTCCTGATTGGTTGAAAAACTTAAACCCTTTATCAATTTGGTTTTGCAAACATATTATTGTTTGATAGCATGTTCATTAATTTTCTAATAATTTGGCTCTAAATCAAATTCTATTGTATTGGAAATCTTGAAAATTTCCTAGAGTAATTTACTTTTCTTTTTCTTTATAAATTTTACAAAACCCATGATTATTAACTTGCTTTGTTGTGAATAGTATTATATAGCTGAGAGTTAGCCTTCATTCCTTGTGATCACGACCTTGAATATTCTTGCTAAACTATACTTGCATGATTAGTACACTTGCTAATGGCTTTGCCACTTAAATTGATTTTTATAAAAAAAACGTACATTTATAGTTGTCTAACAAACATATAATTAGCGAGAGCTTTACACATTCAACCGTGGGGTTCTGTGATTTGTTGTGTTTTCTCACAATCCAAGTGTAAGTTTGCATTTTTTTTTTTTTTATCCTCCATAGACTCAAAAACCCAAAAACACTAAGAACTTTTATTCATTTAGTGTGTGTGGCAAGAATTTGTAGAGAGAACTTCAAGCATTCATGGCGTTTGAAGAGAGAGAGAGAGATTTGTAAATCTATTATTTTTTTTCTTTCTTCTTCCAAAATCTTGTATATATCTTTTTCATGAAGGATTACACTAAACCTTTATCAAATTCCTATTTTGAGTCTAGAATCTAATCATTTAGGAAACTATAGATCTTTTTTCAAATTTAAATATCTTAAAATTTTCAATATTTTGATTGAATGTTTGGTGTTTCTACAAGTTTCATCAATAGATTCGTAACATTTATGCAATTTATGCAAAAAATTGATAAAGTTTTTGACCATTTGATGAAGAATATCTTTCATTTTTTTTCGTTTCTTTCCTTTATTTCTTTTTGTGCAATTAACCTTGTTTTTTCTTTTAATTTTCTTCAAATTTTTACAATAAAATATGTGGCAAATAATTTCAAGTGGGTTTGGACACATGTTGCTTTACAGTTGGATAGCAGTGCAAACTATGCAAATAGAACTAATAGAGTTACATCGGGTAGTTATTTGTGCATGAAAACTTTACTCTAGAAAATTGACTAATTGAAATTCTAAGTAGTTTTTGTACATTTTGCAAAAGTTGAGTTACTATCTACGACATTAACTTTACAATTGTTTTAGTGATATTACTTTGCATAATATTGTTTAATATAAAATACAATATTGCTTGTAGTAAATATATAATACAACATGTGTGTGAATTATTATTTTTCCTTTTTTGATTTTAGATTATTGATATATTATATTAAATGTAATATATATGAACAATAACCAAGTAAAGTTAATTTTCGGTCAAATTATTGCATACACATTGCTTAGAAGTAATACAATATAAATGTAATAATTATATTAATGAAATATATATTGCAAATTATTTTGTTGATATTAGATTATTGGTATATTGTATAATATGTATGCTTAATAATAGTGTAAAAAACATCAATGAAATTATTTATGATATAAAATTATAAATATTTTCTTTAATATGTGATATAAAAGTATTCTACTAAATAGTAAAAGAAAAAAAAAAAGAAAATTACCCTTCTTCATAATTGCTGACCGATATATCCTATTACATGTAATAAGAATATATTAAAAAATATATTTTTGATAATATATTATCGATACGTTGATCAATAGGAAATAACAAGTTTTGACAATAACTATATGACATGGATATGAAATATATTAGTTCTAGGGGAGAAAAAAGCATGTAAGGAAGAATTTGAAAAAAAAATAAAGTAAAGAGAAATAAAATCGTCTAGTGAGAAAAGAAAAAACGATATAATTACATATTTTGACCTTCTAATTGTTGTTACATGTTCTATATCATTTTGCCACTTTTGAGTTATTTCACTATCACAGCCCTTTCATAAGTATACAAAAGTATTAGGTGAATACATATGTATATATAAATACATATATGGAAATGACAATCCTATTATTAGTTGTTGGACATAGTGAACAATGAACAATCACTAGAACAAAGGAGCTCAGTGCTTATGAAGACGAATGAGAAGTCTTTTTTTTTGGGATGGGCATCATATCACCAATGACCTTTTCATGAGGATTAACAAGCTTCCACTTAAACATCTTAACAAGGTTGTGGACAAAAGTGAGAATTGCAAGACGAGAGTATTCTTTTCTTGGGCACATACGAATCTCAGTACAAACGGTACATATGCAAAAAGGTGGGATTGTGTTTGTGTTGCTTTCCTCGTACCTTGTTGGATCAAACTTATCTGGCTCGGGGAAGTAATTCGGGTTCATGTTTGTTGAGTTAACTGTCCAATATATCTACATGCATATCAATGTCAAGATTAACGCTATGGCATGTTTGATTCATTTTGCATTTTTGGTTATTCGATTAATTTTATTTGTGATATCCGAAAAAAGATGAGAATATATATATATATATATATATATCATACCTTCCATCCTTTTGGAATGGTGTAGCCAGTATAAGTGAATTCTATCAAAACCTCTCTGAAAGTACCTTATATCAGTGGGGTGAGCCTCATGACTTCACAGAGGACATTCCATGAATATTTCATCTTCTATATGTCGCTGTACTCTAGTAATTCTCTTGCTTTTTTGGACTTTGCAACCTCCATTTGCTCTATTTCCAAAGGATGTATATGATCAGCCATTACAATAGCTATTATTATGTATATGAAGAAATTAACAATAAGAAACATAATTTAAAAGATTATTAAAAGAAAAAAAAAGAAAGGGGTATAGAAAAAAAAAAAGCAAATTCTAAAGGCAGCCTTTAATTATTTGTCAAACGTGAGTAGATGTATAAAGTCTAAAATGATAACATCCCTTCCAAAACTTTTGAAAATGTATAGGTATGCTCGAAAGCATTGCTAAATTAGTACCATTTTAGTGGCCATTATATCTTCTTTTCAATGACAGGCTTAAGTTTATTTTTATATTTTCAAAAGTTATAAAGAGTTCAAGCCACATGTTTTAAAGTTTGGAGGATCCAATACGGCCTGGCTAATAGTTTAGGCGATGTGTATGCAAATATCTTAAAAATAAATAATTAGTTCTCACCATTAAGGATTTTGTTGTATATAGCAGGCCCCTCCCCAGCGTATTTCATGAAGAAAGTCATGATAGAAGCCGCAGTGCCATATCCAATAGTCAAAAGTCCATGGTTTTGTCTATAATTTTAGCCTTTGGCATGTACTTTTCGGTTAAATTAGTCACCACAATCATATGTGAAAGTATGTTGAGCTTTGGTCTATTACTAGAAATTTCACTTTTCATTTCCTGAATCATTGCCCTAAGCTCTTTCCTGAGTGCAGCTATAAGTTTCTTAGCCTTAGAAAATATGGTTCCAAGCATACTCAAAGTAATAAAATGCATCCCATTTTTCATGTCATCGAAATAGTTAACAAATCTAGCAAACCTTTCAGGCTATCCGTCCCTAGGAAAAACTTGCAAGCAAGGATGAGTATTAGGACTATGTCAAAGGAAAGACTTGAATTTGGTCTTTTCCTTCCCATTGAGTTTGCAAATGTTGCTGTGTAATGGAATCCATCTTCCTTAATACCTAACTAGGGCATCTGATCTTAGGAATCTAGGAGAACGAAAAGTTTTGCTTTCCTCATCATTTATAGTGGAACCTTCCGCCTTGTAGGCCTTGAAGAGCTTTTGAATGGGCTAAGAAGGTAGCAGGTAAATAACTTCTCATTGGAGAAGAGGAATTTGTGACCATTAAGACCACACATGATTATAGTCTTTTCTCCTGTGATTTGGGTTTTGAAAATGTCAGGAGAATGTTTCCTCATCCTGTTAAGCACGAACTTGTTAGGCTTGCCAAAGAAAAACTCGATGGTTTCACCTACTATTGGCCATCCAAAACTTCTTGGTGGAAGATTGTCATCGTTTTTGGTCTTTTTGAATGCAAAAACTGCTACTAAGAGAGTGGATAGTAAAGGTAGAAAAGGGAACAAAAGCAAATGATCCATGGTTTGTGGTTTAAACAATCAAGATGAAAGTGGTGTAGTGTTATGTATTGCAAAGTATGAAGAAGGAGGTTATGTATATCAAGTATATATAGGGGCGGATGTAGTTGTAGCATTATATTTCCAATAATAAGTATGCATTATAACTAGCAATAAAGGGAAAAAATATTCTAATAAAAAATTACAAAAATTCCACTAGGACAAAAATAATTGAAAAAAAAAGCAACTTGAACTCCTTTTATTTATTTTTAAGAGATGAGGCCTCTTCAACATACAGGTTTACTATAATTGGAATAAACTTATCTCTTGAATAGATAGGTTCATGTGTTAACTAAAAAACTTCAACGAACTCATCTTTTCAAGAAGCTAAACTTGTTTTTAGTTGCTTAGTTTTGGGATTGTTTTTGCTCTAGTGATATTTTTGTAATTTTTAAAAAAATGTTATTATTTTTTCTTTTCTCATTGTAAGTATTAGTGGATGATACACTTGCACTGCTTGTGCAAAAAAAAAAAAAAAAAAAAAAAAAAAACAAAAATGAGTGGGAACAATTTTTGTTAGAAAGAATAAAGAGGGAGAAGAGACAAAGGTGAGTTACAAAAATAACTATTCTACTTTATTATATGTTTTTTGACACGAATGATAGGGATTAAGTTAATGATAATATACATAAGAGCCGAAAATAGTCTAATCCTACAAAAAAAAAACTTACCACGTGATAATGATATGTTTTTTTTTTTTTCCATAGTATTTAAATTAAATTATATTGTAATCCTTCTTTGTACTTCACCAATTGTATTACAGTTTAGTGGCACTAATATTGATCTTTCAAGTAGTATCAATTATGGCCCTACCATAATTGAAAAAGGAAAAAAAATATTATTATTGGATGGTTTCGATACATTTTTAGGATTAATAATAAGAAGCACATAGAAACTTACAATTTCTAATAAATAAAAATGACCTTAATCAATTTGTTACTTTTGTGATAATCCACATTATCGGTGAGAAAGATTATTCTCTCCTACATCCTCCACAGGAGTACCATCTTGATATAAAAAGGTTAAAGCATGGATAGTAGGTATTTTCTAATATGTATAATCATAAGTGTATTCTTAAATAAGTTTTAGCATATTGATGCTTTATATAAGTTTTTAATTTTCATCATGTATATATATTAGAGGTTAATATAACAATAACAATTTTACACTTTGTTTATAGAAATGCATATCATAAGCTATTAAGTTGTTCCTACTCCATGACAAAATGAAATTTAATGGGATCAACGTACTACCATCAATATAACATAAATACACTATTCAAGGGTTTAATACTTAATCCATCCTTATGTTTTAGTGGTGTGTTAGATTTTGTGGAATAAAATAAAAAAAATATAAAATTATAATTCATTAGAAGCGGAACAAAAAAAAAACTATTTATTATTATAATTCTTTTAAGATTTCTCATAAATAGATATAAAAATATGTTAGAAAAATAAAAAATTATTTATTTTTCTAGTCCTATTAATCAATTTTGTAATTCTTCATTTTGAAATAATAACAATTTTTTTGCAACGAAATAATATAATAATAATAATAATAATAATAATAATAATATAATAAATAATAATATGGTACAACTAATTTACCAACTAAATATAAGGACAAGTATGCTGGAAAGAAATAACTATTCTATTTTGCTCTTATAAAATTAACAAAATATCTCGTAAAAAGTTTCCTAAAAATGGTTTTTTTCATCTTAGAATTTCTTGCAAGACCGTATATAAAACTAAAATTGTTTTATATGGACAAAGTAAGAAAATAGCCGATCCGATAGGATCGACACACATGATATATTATCATTGTTTATCGAATCATCTACAAAATATAAATTATTCAAATTTCAACATAACATAGCTAAGGTTATAAAATATTTTGTAATTTGCACCCAGCGTTTAACTTAGCATTATTACATAAAATGAACTAATGAGATGGCTTTATCAATAAGTGAAATAATATAATCTTTGGATACCATAGTTGAAGTCGAAATATTCGTAGTATTAATTAGAGTGGGAAAAAAATAGTATTGATTCTAAAATATATTGTAAAAGAAGGTTAGACACACTAAAAGTTCTCTTAGATTCTTATAATGTAACAAATATGTGACTTCGAAAATAAAAGGAAACAAACAAACAAATATGTAATTGGATGTTGACATTAAGAAGTTTATTATTCTATGAAACAACATAATACATTTTCTTAACATAAGTTTTCTTTTTTTTAGTAAAAATGAATTTTATTTATTATAAGGAAATTATATTGATTACTTCAATCGATACAAAAATTACCAAATGAAGAGCTCGGGGTATGAGGATCCATCAATATGAACGTGCACATCTCTTCTATATTCAAAATATCTCACATAGGGATACAATTATTTCTCCTAAGAGAATCAAATTATTCTAATAGAGAGTACATTAAATCCCATAAAAGGGATAGCACAATCCCATGTGAGAGATGGAAACAAGAATAAAATAATAACAAATACATGAAAACCCTGCTAATTCTAAATGCTATTAACAAAATATTTTTGCTTAATCTACACAATTTTCAAGCTACCAAGATTTGCGGACGTAACTTGCAGTGATGGAAAACGTCAAATGAACATATCAAGAATTAACATACATTACCTAGATCTGATATTAGATGTGATAAATCTGCAGAATATTGAGATTAGTAGCAGTGATCTGTGGATTTAAATGGTAAATGATGGGAAGAAATATAGAAGCAAGGGCAACCGGTGTGTGTGCTCGCGCGCGCGCGCGAGAGAGAGAGAGAGAGAGAGAGAGAGAATTTAAAAACCAGTTTATGCACATTATTGTGTGTATAAATTGGGTCTTGGTTGATAACACAAACTTTGTTTTTTTTTAGTTAGTTAACATAAATTCAAAATATCTTTTATTTTAGTCATTAATAGTATGTAATAGCACCAAATACAAAAAAGGAATCGGTGTGTCTTATTATTTTGTTTTATTATTCTTAATAGCTTATCCCATCTATATTTTCTATATATATCCCAATCTTATGTTCTTTAACAAGGACATAGACATGAATTATAGGTTGCTTAACTCTATTAGAAGTTAGATTTAAAAAAAATAATAATTTTAATCTTTTTTTTCCCCAGCGATTACATTGAGGAGGAGGCTTTGAACTTAATTGTTTTTACTTGAGAGTTAAGAGATCAAGTATGATATCAATAGGTTACAAGCTCATTGACCAATATTTTTTTATTGTGGCATTATATTTTGTAGTGATCAAGGATGCCTTAATAGATGTAAAGAAAGTTGACTGCAATCATGCATAATATATGCTATTGGTGCAAAATGCTTTATTTTTTTTTTTATTTTAGAATAAGATTAATAAAATATTATAGTTAATATCTAATATAGGCAAGGTTATTTTAACTTAATGATATTAATATTGTTCTTCCAATGATGTAAATCTTGCATGACACATGATATAAGTGTGAAATGCTTTTTTTTGCCCCTTAAACTTTGAAATAAGAAATTATTGTAGTTAATATTGGTCTTTTAATATTATAGTCAATACGTGGTACTGCTAAGGCCATTATGTATAAACATTGTACCAAGGTTGACTAAGTCTGATTCTTCCTCCCCAAGAGTTGTAACTAGTAAATACTAGTTTGTTGCACTTGCAAGATCTTTTGAAAGTGGTTTTTAGCGTCCTAAAACCATTTTTAATCCTAAGGATCCTATTTAGATCCTTAGGTGTCATGTCAACATCTTAAGGAATTCTCATTTTTGAAAAACCTTCAACTTTATTCCTAAGGAGTTTAAAAAGCTGTTTTTATTATTTATTTATATTACTTTAAGAGACTCACAAAATAAAAATTATACATAAACAAACATTAAAAGTGAAAGGAAAAAAAAATTCATGTTTCTGTGATCCTAGTTAGAGGACCCCAACTTTTTGAAGGATCAGGCTTTGACGTCGAAGAACTTATGTCTTAGTCCTTCGGTAAGAAAATGTGTGCTAAGCACTATCCATTAAACATGGTGTAATAGCTATGAGTACAAGAAATAAATAAGAAAAACAGAAGCTACCCTAAAAGGAGGGAAAAGGAAAAAAATATTATTAAAATTAAAAAAAATTACGAAAATTCCACTGGGACGAAATTAATCCCAGAAATAGGCAACACGGCTTCGTCTCTTGAAGAGACGAGGTCGTAAGTGCCTGACCTCGTCTCTTCAAGAGACGAGGCCGTGTCATCTTGTTTGGCCTCGTCTCTTCAAGAGACGAGGTCAGGCCAAGGAGTGGCCTCGTCTCTTCAAGCCAAGGAGTGGCCTCGTCTCTTGAAGAGACGAGGCCAGGCTAAAATCAGCCAAATCCTATCATATTTCTTGAAAAAGCAAAAATTTACATCAAAAACCGTAAAAACCTGTCAAATACAAATTAAACAGCATAGAAGCCATTAACCATCCTCTACCATGGCTAAAAAAACTAACAAACTACAGTGTTTCCAAGCCCAATCGAAACACACATTCCCAATCCCAATCATGCACAGTGCAATGAAAATATGAGTATTCGTAGAGTCATAATACATAATAGGAAATGAAATAGAATGAAATGTAGAGTGATTGTTCTAATAAAAAGTATAGGAGAAAATGAGTACGATCTATACATACAAGAATAATACAAGGAAATAAGAAGCTACATACAAAAAAAAATAAAAGAAAAAATCTATCTATCGTCCACTACTGCTACTACTGCTGTGTGTCCCTCCTCCCTCGTCCTCGGCCTCTACCCCGCCTCTCGTATATCCTCGGGAATGGGTACGCTGATGATGAGGATGCGGTGAATATGGGCCAGTCTCTGTAACTGGAGCGGGCTCCTCTCCGTAGCAGCACTATACTGATGGAATGGGACAGGGTCTGGCTCGACCTGTGTAAGGCCCTCCCCCATATAATGAGATGGTGATGATCGCCTCTTCTATGGAGCCAGGGGAGTGTGGAAGTCACTGGATGATGGGTCTGGCATGGGGGTGTCCCCCATATCGTAAGAAGTGGATGACGGGCCAGCCTCGTCATGAATAACCTGGGAAGGACCAGGCTCATCGAATGGAGGTAGGTCGGACGGCTCAGGCTCATCTCTGATCTGTATACCTGGAGCCCGAGCTCGCCCCCGACCCCATCCCCATCCCCGCCCACGCCTCTCTCTAGGAGGATGTCGTCTCTGTACGGTATGAGGCTGTGGGTCACCCTGTGCTGCTGCTGCTGGTGGAGCTGGTGGTACTGGATCATTGAAATTCAACCCCATAAACTCATCCACTACACGACAGACATCTCGTGCAGTGGATGCAGTAAGCTCTGGGGGCATATCTGGGACGCTAGAAATAAAATCAACCTGCGAGTAATAGCAAATATTTATATCAGTGAATAGCTTATAAGTCAGTACAAGTAAATATAAAGCTTACAGAGACAGTGATCTTACCATGTATCGCATGATAGCTCCCGTGCGACCGATCCAGCGTCTGCACATAAACAGCCACTGATCCCTCTGTGTACACCAACATCTCTTGCGCCGCATCATCATCGGTCACTGGAATAATATCATAACGTAGCGTCCTATCTCCAATAGCTACCCTATGATATAGCTCCACCGATGTGTACACCTATTTACCTTTAGTCTATTGCAAATATCTCCACTATCTGCTCATATGTTGAATTCCTACTGATACTGACTATAGCAACCGACCGCTTATCATAACAAAAACCATCATCCCCTTGTACAATATTACCATGAGCATACAGTATGAACTTCGCCTTATCCATTTCCTCAACAATCCTGCCATCTCATCAAAATTAGCTTCAATGCATCAAATTCGCAAAATCACACTTATGAGTTTCATTCCTCATAAAATTTAATCTAATTCCAAATGCTACATTTCCAAAGTTCTATTTTCTTTCCTAAGGAACTCTGATTTCCTACAAACATTATCTTTTTTCACCGCAAATTTCCGTGCTAAACCAACACTACAGTACCGAATACACCCCTTCACGACATAACAAGTTATTTTTAAATTTTTTTCCCAACTACATTTCCTAAAATAATTATCAAACAACTAATTACTATATTAATTTTTTTTCCTAGAATTTACATATATATATGTATCCATATAATTAGAAAAATTTATCCCGTATTGGAATCGCATAACAATACCCGTTGACTACATTACAAGTTATTTTTAATTATTTTCCCACCTACACTTCCTAAAATAATTATCCAACAACTAATCACAATATTAATTTTTTTCCCAATAATTACATATATATATACGTATGTATCTATCTATATAACATACAATAATAAAAAAAAATCCTTCCACGTCCTAATCGCACAATAAAATCATTCTAACAGCACATACCATCGTCATTCAACAATGTAGCAACATTCATTAACAAAAAAAATAAAAAATCACGAAAATCTTATCTCAAAATTTGCCGATGGATTTCAATGAATTCTCTCGCGTATCGCTCCTCCTACCTACAAATTGCAATGTAGACACCGTTTGGGGGCTCTGAGATTGCCCAATGACAAAAAAAATCGAAGAAACTGTGGAGAAATGGGGTTGGGCAATTTGGGGAAAAAATAATTAGGGTTTCGGCCGAACTTGCAAAGGGGGAGAAATGGAAGAAAAAGGTGCGGCTGCTGGTATTAGTGCGCAGACCTTGTCTCTTCAAGAGACGAGGTCACACACGGAGCAACCTCGTCTCTTGAAGAGACGAGACCAAACAAGATGACACGGCCTCGTCTCTTGAAGAGACGAGGTCAGGCACTTACGACCTTGTCTCTTCAAGAGACGAGGCCGTGTTGCCTATTTCTGGGATTAATTTCGTCCCAGTGGCATTTTTGTAATTTTTTTTAATTTTAATAATATTTTTTTCCTTTTCCCCTAAAAGGATTGGCATATTAATAAATATTATTTAATTTTAAGGACACTAAAATTCATCTTAAAATTAATATACTTACCAGATTAATATACTTACCTAAACTTCATCTTAAAATTAACAAATCATTGGAATTGGTATTTATTTATTTATTCTTCAAGCTTATGAGGGCATCTTATCCACTTCAAAAACTAATCAACTTGTCAAGATGGCTAGAATCTCCCTAACATTTGAGTTTATTGGGATGTTTTTGCTTGACCTATAAAAGTTTTCTTTATCTTTACTAATTTGATTATATTCAATTGCAGATATAAATTAAATATACGTAGAGATAAATAAAACAATATAAAAACTTGAAATTATCATAATATATCTATTGGCTTATTGAATCACCTATTAATGTAAAACACATCAAGCAAATAAGACATCACATAAAAATTAAAGAAAAAGTAAAATAAGTTCCATTATTGTTATAAAAGTAACATTAAGTTGTCAATACCATATACTTTCATTTTTTTCCCACAATATAACAACTCTTAAAAATTCATTTTTCTCATTGAAAGCTCAACAAATACAAAAATATAAAACGGTAACTAACATATTCAATCTTCTTTCCATTCCTCAATCTAGGAAAAAGAAAATATATATGGAGCAATATTATTTTTTCCTGTCAAGCAAAGTTATTATTACTCAAAACACTAACAACATACAAGGAGTCTAGAATTATCCATATCCATTTGCATCATAGACAAAAGATATAGCACAAAACAAAGGAGAATAATACTCGTTGGTAGCAGGAAAGTCCTTAAACAACAAAAGAATAAGAAAAAGAAGAAGAAGAAGATTCAGCCTCAAATCTATGCCTTTTGCCAAAAGATTGACAAAAAAAGAACAGGTAAGCTATTTTGCAAAGCATGCATCTTCGGCAAGAGCATGGGCTTTTTCATTTAATTCTCTAGTCGTCCAAATTAGAAATCTCTTCTTGTTCTTTTGCTAGTTCTACATCAAAACCCTGAAATAAGAGATAACAGAAGGAGCATGAGAACAATCCCTATTTTCGTCCTATTCCATTCAATAGCCTCTTTAGAATCCGACTCTATAATTGCATACTCTACACTCCATCTGTCAAGCATACAAAGGCTATGATAAAAAGCCCAAATCTCAGCTTCAAGAGAGGGAAATAAACTCTAATAATGTGATTGAAACCCCCAATCCAGATATTATTCTAGTTGCGTATTAGAACGCCAATAGCCAACAGGGTTCCTTGACCATTAAAGGCATGCAGCATCACGATTAATTTTAAGCCAACCCTCCTAAGGAGCTTGGAATGGTAGGACAAGAATTCCTCCTCCCCATGTTATGTAGGTCACGTATGATTATAAAGAATAAAGAAAGACTTCATCAACAAATTATGATTCCATACATTGCACTACACATTTAAATGCACCATTGATTTTAACTATTCTATTTAAGTTAAAAAATAAGAAGAATAAAGCATTGTGGCTAATGGTTATGTAGCCTAGTGATATTCAATCTCAGTTCTCATCTTTAAGGTAATGAGCTTGATTTCTCGAACTGTAGTCCTTAGTAACCATGTTATTGTAAACTCGAAAAAAAAATTACTATAATTTGCAATATCATTGTTACGATCCCACATCGGTTCTACGAGAAATTGTAGAATGGTATTTAAGCCTAAAGGGTTCTCCCACTTAATAGACTAGTCTTTTGGGTTGGGCTCTCCCTTTGGACTTAATACCTAATATTTGGTGCTCTCGTTGAGAGACCGACGCTAACGGAAGGGGCGACCTAGGAAGGGGCGACCTGAAAAAGGGCTACCTAGAAAAAAAAAAAGAGCTAGAGTGCAGCCATCTAGAGTAAAAGCCATTCAGAGTGGGCCACCTAGAGTAGGCCGCCGAGGGCGTCGGCTTCTTAAGGGGTGGGCAAATGTTACGATCCCACATCGGTTCTACAAGAAATTGTAGAATGGTATTTAAGCCTAAAGGGTTCTCCCACTTAATAGACTAGTCTTTTGGGTTGGGCTCTCCCTTTGGACTTAATACCTAACAATCATAAAGCATTCAGAGTTTGGTGTTAAGAGAGGTTGTACTCTTTAACCAATAATTCGTCTTTGTTAGTTCTTAGTAGTATTCCAAAACCTACCGATGACCAATTCCTAATTTGAAAAAAAAAACACGATATCCATTATCAATTTCAACAATAAAATTACTGGATTTCTTTAGGAATATAGGAACAACATTTAACTGCTTCAATTGTAATTTTTTTTTTAAAAAAAAAGATAGGAATAAATCTTGAGCTACTGAAAAGCAATCAATTACTCTTGTGGGTATCAGTTGCCCTTGCAAGAATTGAATCTAAAACCAATGTAGGTAAAGTTTTACTGGGTGTCATGGTTACTAGCATTAACAAGACAATTTTAGTAAAACCAATGCACTTGTATAGTATTCTTAACATGTTATACTCATCTGGGATGAAGATTGATAAACAAAATGATACGTCCTTCAAAATCTGATGAATTTATAAAAAATGGATGGTTTTAATGAACCTTTAAATTACTTAATGGCATGGTCAATGGTATTCCTATAACCTTTATTATTATGATGATGATGATGTTAGGATAAAAAAATTGTCAATATAAGAGATTACCAAGGCCATGATAAGCTCATAACATGAACATTGATCTTTCAATGGTATGGATCAAACTTGATTTCTCTTCCCTATAATTATTAGATTATACAAGAAGATAGAGACAAACACAAAATCATATGATTTAGAGGTGGGGTGCGCATACCTACTTTATTATAAATATAAATATATCGCATATTTTTAATCTTATTTAAACATATCATAGGGTAAGGCCTCTATTGGCCCTCTTCTTGCTCTGTTGCTGCACGAAGGTATCATTACCCTAAGAGCTATATTTAGTAGTTAACTATACATATGTACATATATATATATATATATATATAAATGTTATTTGTAGGCACCACTACATTTATTAGATTAATAACAATTGGAACTTTCTAAAATGCATGAAAAAATTTAGGGTAAATACATAAAAAGATATCAATGTTAAAAATAAGTTCATTTAAAGTATAAGCATTTTAGATGGTTAAAAAAAGGAATTAACATCTGTAAAATGACATAAAAGAAATCCATTGAAAATAATTAAGAAAAATTAATAATTTTTTTCAAATATTGATACCTTAAATAAATTTTATAAAACGTTAATACCTTGTTTAACTTATTTACTAAAGTTGATTTCTCTTTTTGACCATTCCAAATGTTAATATTCAAATTAACCACCAAAAATTGACATCCTTTAGTGCAACTTACCGCTAAAATTTATAATAATTAAAAATGACCTTTATCATTTTTTTAAAATTTTTAATAATCTACAGCACAAGAATGAAGAAATTGTCCGCCCAAATCCTCCATAGAAGTAATATATTGATATAAGAATATTTAAGGTGCAAATTTAGGTATTTTTAATGCTTGGTTGTATTTCTATATCCCAACCAACCGTTGAACATACGTCTACTAAAATATAAAAGGTTAGTGTTATATCCATCCTTGCTTTACACGGTCACTACAGCAAATCCGAGGTTCCGGTTGCCTCAAGGCTAAAAGGACTACACTTTTAGGGCGGCGACTGGAGTGCTTGTTTGGTAGCTGAGCTGCTGCAATAATTTTGTCACTTTTAGAACTCCAATATTTACCATCATAAGTACGTATGAGAGTTGAGACAACAAAAGCCACCTAAAACATTGTTTTATGATAAATATTATTTAATGTTAAGGACACCAAAAGTCATCCTAAAGTTAATATACAAAATCAAGGCTGATACTAAAAGTTACCCTAAAGTTAAGATACTAATCAAGAATTTAACACGACGGAACGGTAATAATTAGAGGCGTGGTGCAGTGCGGTCCGATTGATCCCCCCTCTGACTGTATTGTATTGTATATTATGGTTTAATTTTTTTTTTTTATATATTTCAAATCTAATCATTCAATTTGGTTTGTAGTTTTTGTAATATGAAAAGAAACAGTTCAATTGTGGTTTCAACCTTTCTATCTTTAAAATAAAAATACACTCTTTAATTATATATTTCTTGCCACTAATGCAAATACAAATAATATTTGAAATTAACTTTTTATCCAAATATATATACGATCCTAATTTGTTTTCCACAATGATTCTTCACTTCAGCCTTAAAAACTTTAAAGGCATCCAAGGTTTCATCCTTGGAATGAAGCAAGTAGAGATACATATATCGTGAAAAATCGTCTATGAAGGTGATGAAGTATTTTAGACTATTTGCATCTATGTTTGGACAGCAAATATCTGCATGTATGATTTCTAGAAAATAGGTTTGTGCTCCTCTTTGCGCCTTTTTTAGGTTTGTTAGTTTGCTCACCGTTAATACAATGCACACAAGTCTCAAAATCAGCAAAATCCAAAGTACTAATTACTTCTTCATTTACCAATCTTTTAATTCTCTCAATGGAGATGTGTCCCAACTCCGATGCCATAATATAGAGGATTCCTCATTCACAACATATTGTTTTAACTCAGCAGTAACATGCGTAGAATTGAATGGAGTAAAGACCATTAGACAACGTACCATAACCAATAACTTTAGATTTATTAGATAAACTAGAACCAGAATCCGAAAATTAAAGGAAAAACCAAAAGGTACAAGTCTTGAAACAGAAATCAAATTCAAAAACTTGGAACATAAAAGGTCTTTTCCAAATGCAAAATAAAACCACTGCTTAAAACTAAATTGCAAGTACTAATGGCTTCCACATGTGAACTCATCTTGCTTCCTGAATAGATATATTGTTCACTTCCCACTGGCTTCCTTAGGTTTTGCATACCCTATAAGGTATTAGAAACATGGATTATAGAACCAGAATCAATCCACCATGTGTTATGATTAACATGGACCATATTAGATCATAACAAACAAATGAAAATGGAGTACTCCTTTTGCTAAGCCAGTTCTTAAACTTAAGCAGTCTTTCTTCATGTGTCTTTCCTTCTTGCAGAAGAAACACTCCGACTCTTTCTATGACTAGCTGAGGAGGAATCTTGCCTTTTCCCTTATTCTAAGCACCATCCTGCCTTTTCTTTCTTGGAGCAATTAAGTTCACTCTTTCACACTCTTCGATTATTAACCTTTCCTGTTCTTGCACATACATGGTCAACAGTTCATTAATTGACCACTCGTCTTTATGTGTGTTATAAGAGATTTTGAAAAGACTATATTGTTGGGGTAGATTGCACCGAATGTAGTGCTCCAAGAAAGATTCTGATATGGTAACCTTCAAGGCTTTCAGCTAAGCCGTTACGTCCCTCATGCGCATAATATGATCACGCACTCCTCTTATCGTGGTGAGCCTCATGGATGACAACTGAATAATCACAGTGCTGGCAAGGGTCTTGTCAGATGTAGCAAATTGCTCATCAATGCCTTTCAAAAGATCCTTGACATTATCATGATGTTTGATAGAACCACAGATACCATAAGATATTTTGGTCTTTATGAACATCATGGAGAGGCGATTAGATCTCTCCCATTTTTCATAAAGAGCAACCGCATCTGGAGTGCTAGTTTCAATAATGCCTATTGGTTCATCTTTCTTATAGCATAATCTATATTCATTTAGCCTAAATGGAGAAGAATTCTCTCTTTCCACACCTTGTCGTTGTCACCCCTCAATTCGGGAATTTCATATTTAATATAAAAAACGTCCGCAGTTTGAATAGCTGCAAAATTTAAACATACATACTTATTATTCACAATTTGAGACCAATAAAAAATCATGCTTTACCAATGCAAATCATGTTTATTAATCCATGAATCTAGTGACATAAAACTTGCTTATGGGCTAAAGTCTTATTCAATTAGATTCATCTATAACTTTATGATAAAACTATCAACTTATGTTCCTTTTCTTAATTCCTGTAGGTAGATTAAGAAATATAATCCGATATTTTATCCTATTAATCATACAAATATAACAAAATTCTTGTGGATAGATTTTATTATATCACGTATGATTAACTACAATTAATGTTTTAATGTGGTCTTAAAACTAAATATACAATCCTAATTATTTAGAGATGTTGTGCCTACTCCCAATTAATTAAAATTATATTGATCACCAAACATTAATTCTTAATAAAGAGCTAAATGGTTGCATATCTTTCTAAATAATGCAAATGAATTGAATAACTATGCACATATATTGTTTCACATAATATTGCATGTATAATAATCATAAATTCATACATAAATATTTTAAGAGATAAACAAACAATATATGCATACAATTATTCCATAGTTAAAACCATATATGCTCTTTAATCATTGATTTTAATATGCATAAATTATTCAACTTAATATTGCATGTTTAAATAAATGCCAAAATTAAACATACAATCCATCAAAATAAATAAACAAAACACATTAAAAATAACTAAAACAGTCAAAATCTTATTAACAAACCATGTTAAGGAGTTGGAAGCAACATGACTGACATATGACTAAAAGTTGGTTCCTTGAGAATTGGGATTGAACATTCCATTTGACAACTTATTTAAGGTAGCAAGACTCGTGTAATTTTTTTCTAGTCAACTTTATTTTGGTTGTGTAGGACAATCCTCACCTAACCATTGAATGGAATTTAATAGGGTAGATGTAGACCTATATCTATAGGTGCATTATTCCTTTTTTAGCCAGACATGCCATCTCCTTTATAATAGCACATGCAATTGTGCTAATGTCAACATTCAACTTTAATTTTTTTATTATTATTATGAATGAGTTGTCTTCAGCCTTCATCCGGGTCATTTACAACCCGATTTTGACTGAAGGATTCGAATGGAAAACCCAACGGTTTTTTAGCCAATGTTGACGCTAAATCCAATGTTTTAAATCCCATAATGCACATAAATCATTTTTTTCTTATCACTTTCTTACCTTAATAGGATTAATAAACATAAAAATCTTAATGCCCAATTAATTAAAAATTTGAAACAGTAGATGAACGAGTTCCAAACATTCAAAAGGAAGCAAAGCAATTCTCATTACATGTTAAACACATTGATTTGTTCAAAATGTATTAACTTAATGATTTTCAATTAAGCATAAAACAAAAGTAAAAAATAAAGATAAACCGATATGCAAGACAAAGGTAGTATATTGCTTTGATATCAAATGTAAATCAAGAATCGATCTAAACATGTTTTGAAAATCTAAATAAACATATTCATATCAAATAGTGGAAGCGAAATGGATCGAAAAGATTACCTCTAGCCATTGTGATTGTAAATCACTCATGTTAAAAGCTTACACGTTATGGAGTTTTAATTTTTCTGTTTTGACTTTTCTAAACCCTCACTTGCTCATAATTTGACGGTGTAATTTTTCTAAAGGAGGAATCGGCTTAGTGACCCAAAATCAGAGAGTATCACATCCTATATATAGATCTCTATCCATCACAAATTTCTTTGGATGTGTGCAAGGCATGTGCGTAAGATTATCTCACGATTTAGTCGCTAAAGATATAGGTTGGTTGTTGTTGAAAATGGACCACAATTGAAAACTAATTTCCTGATAAAATTAGCAAAGATCTCAAATGAAATCCAACCTAACAAACATAGCAAAAATATCTCAAGAATATTAGGAAATTCCAACATTTCGTGCCTCAAAACCCAATTATGGATTTCTAAGCCGACCCTTTTGATGTACTCTTTCAGAATATCATAGATACTCATTACTTACAGTGTCTTAAGATTTATCCATGCTATAAACCTTGATATCAATGATGGAAAGATTTTTATAAGGTTTTGAGCATAACTATCCTTATACCTTAAAGAAAGTTAGCTTGCCATAATAAAAGATAAAGAAAACTTATAATATTATTATAAGAGGTAAGTTACAATGCTGGACGGAAATATTACAGATGGAATTCTTGAAAACTAGATTGATAAACTAGAAAACACTTAAACACTCTCACTTTGATATTCTTATGCACTCACTCTTCCTATGAAATCTCCCCCTTTTGCTTCCAAACTACTACCTTATATAGGCCTTTTGAAGCATCTTCAATAGTACAAAGATAAGTATTAAAAGAGTAAAAAGTACTACACGAAAAGTACTATAATACAATCCTATTATTGGCTGTTGGACATAGTGAACATTAAACAATCACTAGAACAAAGGAGCTTGGTGCCTATGAAGACGTACGCGAAGGCCTTTTTCAGGCATGGGCATCATATCACCAATGATCTTTTCATTAGGATCAACGAGCTCCCATTTAAACCTCTTGACAAGGTTGTGGACAAAAGTGAGAATTGCAAGACGAGAGTATTCTTTCCCTGGGCACATACGAGGCCCAGCTCCAAAGGGTACATATGCAAAAGGTGGGATAGTGTTTGTGTTGCTTTCCTCGTATCTTGTTGGATCAAACTTCTCTGGCTCTGGGAAGCAATTCGGGTTCATGTTTGTTGAGCTAACTGTCCAATATATCTGCATGCATATATATCAATGTCAGGATTAATGTTGTGGCATGTTTGATTCACTTTGCATTTTTGGTTATTCAATTAATTTTATTTGATATAAGCGAAAAAGATGAGAATATATATATATATCTATATATATTCATACCTTCCATCCTTTTGGAATGGTGTAGCCAGCATAAGTGAATTCTGTCAAAACCTCTCTGAAAGTACCCTGTATCGGTGGGGTGAGCCTCATGACTTCACAGAGGACATTCCATGAATATTTCATCTTCTGTATGTCACTCCACTCCAGTAATTCCCCTGCTTTTTTTGACTTTGCAACCTCCATTTGCTCTATTTCCACACATGAATGTATATGATCGGTCATTACAACGACTATTATTATGTATATGAAGAAATTAACGGTAAGAAATACAATTTAAAAGATTATTCAAAAATAAAAAAATGAAAAGGGGTATAGAAAATAAAAGGCATATTGCAAGGCACCCCTCAATTATTCCTTTGGCCTAAGTAGATCTATTAACTCTAAAAGGATAACATCTCTTTCATAACTTTTAATATTGTATATGAATGCTCGAAACCGTTGCTAAAGAACCCATAAAGTGGCTGTTAATGGTCTTTTTAGCCACAGATTTAAAGTTATTTGCTTATTTTGAAAAGTTATAAAGAGTTGAAGCCACACTTTTGGAAGTTTTAGGGGATCCATTACCGTCAGGCTAATAGTTTAGCGGATGTGCATGCAATTATCTTAAAAATAAATAATTAGTTGTCACCTTTAAGGACTTTGTTGTATATATCAGGCCTTTCCCCAACGTATTTCATGAAGAAAGTCATGACAGAAGCCACAGTGCTAGATATCCAGCAATCAAAAATCCCATGATTTTGTCTATAATTTCAGCTTCTAGCGTGTACTTTCCGGTTGAATCGGTCGCCACAATCATGTGTGAAAGTATGTCAAGCTTTGGTCCATTATTAGAAATCTCACTTTTCTTTTCCTGAATCGAAGCCCTAAGCTCCTTCCTAAGCGCAGCTGCAGCTTTCTTAGCCTTAGAGAATATGGTTCCAGGAATATTCAAAGTAATAGAATGCATCCCATTTTTAATGTCATCGAAATAGTTAACAAATCTAGCAAACCTTTCAAGACTATCAGTCCCAAGAAAAAATTTGCAAGCAAGGATGAGTGTTAGGGACTCTGCCAAAGGAAGGACTTGAATTTGGTCTTTTCCTTCCCATTGAGTTTGCAAATGTTGCTGTGTAATGGAATCCATCTTCCCCAAATACCCAACCAAGGCATCCGATCTCAGGATGCCAGGAGAACGAAAAATTTTGCCTTCTTCATCATTTAAAGGGGAAGCTTTCGCTTGTAGGACTGGAAGAGCTCTTGAATAGGCTGAGGAAGGTAGCGGATAAATAACTTCTCATTGGAGAAAAGGAATTTATGACCATTAGGACCACAAATGACTATAGTCTTTTCACCTATGATTTTGGTTTTGAAAATATCAGGAGAATGTTTCCTCATCCTGTTAAGCACAAACTTTTCAGGCTTGCCAAAGAAAAACTCGATGGTTTCACCTACTATTGGCCATCCAAAGCTTCCTGGTGGAAGATTGTCATTGTTTTTGGTCTTTTTGAATGCAGAAACTACTACTAAGATTGGGGGTAGTAAAGCTAGAAAAAGGAACAAAAGCAGATAGTCCATGGTTTTTGGTTTCAACAATTAAGATGAAAATGGTGTAGTGTTATGTATTGCAAAGTGTAAAGAAGGAGTCTATGTATATCAAGTATATATAGGGATGGATGTAGTTGTGGCATTATATTTTCCAACAATAAAGTATTCATTAGAAGTAGGGATAAGGACAAAAATAGTAATATTGTAATGAAAAATTATAAAAATTCTACTAGAGCAAAAATAATAAAAAAAAAGGGCAACTCAAACTTGTTTTTTCAAAGAGATGAGTTTTAATTATAATAAACCCATCTCTTTAAGAGGCACGTTTATTGTAACTATAATAAACTAGTCTCTAGGAGAAACGAGTTCATGTGTTCACTAAACAATTTCAATGAACTCGTTTTTTCAACAAGCTGAACTCATATTTAATTGTCTAGTTTTGAGATTATTTTTGCTCTAGTGGCATTTTTGTAAATTTTTTTTAAAAAAATTATTTTTTCTTTTCCTATTTTAAGTATTAGTGGATGATATACCTATACTATGTATGGAAAAATAAAGGGCGGGAAGAATAAAGAGGGAAAAGAGAGAGAGGAGTTACAAAAATAACTAGCTTACTTTGTTATGATTTTTTGACATGAATGATAGAGATTTGATTAATAATAGTATTAGTATAGATAAGAGCCAAAAATAGTCTAATCCATCTACACTAATATATATATATATATATATAGGGATAAAATGTATTTTTTCCATAATTTTTAAATTAAATTATATTATAGTCCTTCTTTATACTTCACCAATTGTATTATAATTTAGTGGCAGTAATATTAGTCTTTGAAGTATCAATTATGTCCCCATGTAATTGAAAAAAGAAAAAAGAAAAAATTATTATTGGATGGTTCCAATACATTTTTAGGATTAATAATAAGAAGCACATAAAAACTTATAATTTCTAATCAATAAAAGTGACCTTAATCAATTTGTTATTTTTGTGACAATCCACGTATGGGTGAGAAAGATTATTCTTTTGTACATCCTCTATAAAAGTACTACCTTGATATAAAAAGGTTGAAAAGTTGAAGCATGGATAGTAGGTATTTTAGAGTGTATTTTTAAATATGCTTTAATATTGATGCTTTATAAGTTTTTAACTTCCGTCATGTGTCTATATAAGGGGTTAATATAAAAATAACAATTTATACACTTTGTTTATAGAAATGCATATCATATGCTATTAAGTTACTTCTACTCCACGGCAAAAAGAAAATTAATGAGATCAACCTACTATCATCAATATAACATAACTACACTATTCATGGGTTTATACTTAATCCATCCTCATGGTTTAGTGGTGTGTCTGATTTATGGAATAAAATAAAATAAATATAAAAATTATCATTATTTAGAAATGGAACAAAAAATTAAAACTATTTATTATAATTCTTTTAAAGTTTCTCATAAATAGATATAAAAATATGTTAGAAAAGATCAAAAAGTAGTTATTCTTTAGGTCCTATTAATCAATTTTGTAATTCTTCATTTAGAAATAATAACAAAATTTTTTGTAATATAATAATAATAATAATATCATCATCATCATCTTATGGTATAGCTAATTTACCAACCAAATATAAGGATATGTGCAGGAAAGAAATAACTATTCTATTTTGCCCTTAAAAATTAACCAAATGTCTCTTAAAAGTTTCTTAAAAATGGCTTTTTTCATCTTAGAATTTAATGCAAGACCGTGTATAAAACTAAAATAATTTTATATGGACAGAGTAAGAAAATAACCAACCCAATAGGACCAATACACATGATATATTCATGTTGTTTATCAAATCGTCTACAACATACAAATTATTTAAATTTCAATGTAACATAGACAAGGTTATAAAATGTTTTGTAATTTGCACACAATGTTTAACTTAGCATTATTATATAAAAGGAACTGATGAGAAGGCTTTATTCCAATAAGTGAAATAATATAATCTATGGATACCATAGTTGAAGTCGAAATATTCATAGTATTAATTAGAGTTGGAAAAAACATAGTATTGATTCTAAAATATTTTGTAAAAGAAGATTAGGCATACTAAAAATTTTCTGAAAATCTTATAATGAAACAAATATGTAACTTAGAAAATAGAAAAGGAAAGAAGAAGAAAGAAAGAAAGAAACAACTAGATATTGACATTAAGAACTTTATTCTCTATGAAACAACACAAAACATTTAATTATCATGATTTTTCTTTTTCTTTTTTTTTTTGTTTTCTGGTAAGGATGAATTTCATTTATTATAAAGGTATTATATTGATTACTTACAAAATTGACAAATAAAGAGATGGACATCTTTTCTATAGTTAAAATGTCTTACATAGGCATACAATTTTTTCTCCTAAGAGAATCAAATTATTCTAATTAAGACTACATTAAATCCCGTAAAAGTAATAGCACAACCTATGTAAGGGATGGAAACAAAAACAAAATAATAATAATAAATACCTAAAAACCCGCTTATCTAAATGCTATTAACAAAATATTTTCGCTTGATCTACACAATACCTAGATCTGATATTAGATGTGAAAAATTTGTAGAATATTGAGATTAATAGCACTGATCTAAGAATTTAGATAGTAAACGATGGGAAGAGATATAGAAGCGAGGTCGGCTAGCTAATAGAGAGAGAGAGAATTAAAAAAACTAGTTTATGCATACTCTTGTGTGTGTAAACTGGTCTTAGTTGATAACACAAACTTTCATATTTTTTCAGTTAATTAACATGAATTCAAAGTATCTTTTATTTCAGTTATTAATAGTATGTAATACTAATAGCACTAAATACAAAGAAGGAATTTATGTGTCTAATTATTTTGTTTTATTATTCTTAATATCTTACCCCCTCTGTATTCTCTATATATATCCCAATCTTATGTTCTTTAATAAGGACATAAACATGAATTGTAGGTTGCTTAGCTCTATGAGAAATTAGATATCATATGAAATACCAATAATTTTTAATCTTTTTCTTTTCTAGTGATTACATTGAGGAGCGGGCTTTGAATATAATACCTGTTGTTTGAGAGTTGAGAGATCGGATTTGATATCAATAGGTTATAAGATCATCAACTAATATTTTTTATTTGTGGCATTATATTTTGTAATAATTGAGGATGCCCTATTAGACGCAAAGAAAGCTGATTGTAATCATGCACAATATATGATATTTTGGTTAGTTAATATCTAATACATGCAAGATTGTTTTAACTTAATTGTATTAATATTGTTCTTCCAATGATGTAAATCATGCATGCCACATGATATAAGAGCAAAATGCCTTTTTTCCCCCCTTAAACATCGGAATAAGGAATTATTGTAGTTAATATTGGACTTTTAATATTATAGTCCATACATGGTATTGCCAGGGCCATTATGTATAAACACTGAACCAAGGTTGACTAAGTTTGATTCTTCCATGCCACGAGTTATAAATAATAAATACTAGTTTGTTGCACTTGCAACACCTTTTGGAGGTGATTCTTAACGTGTTAAGACCATCTTTAATTTTAAGGATCCCATTTAAAGTCCCTAGTTAGCACATCAACATCTTAAGGTACTCTCACTTTTAAGAAACTTTCAATTTTATCCCAAGAATTTTATGCAGTAGTTTTTAATATTTATATTATTTTAAGGAACCCAAGTAATAAAAATTATACATGAACAAACATTAAATTGAAAAAAAAAAAAAACTTATGTTTCTAGGGTCTTTGTTAGTAAACTCTAACTTTTTGAAGGATTGAGCTTTAACTCTAAAGAAGCTATGCCTGAGTCCTTTGGCAAGAAAAGTTGCGCTAAGCCCCGTCCATTAAATAGGGTCTAATAGCTGAATGCAAGAAGTACATAAAGAGAACAAAAGCTACCCTAAAAGATTTGACTAATAATAAATGTTAGTTAATTTTAAGGACACTAAACTTTATCTTAAAATTTATTTACTTATCAAAACACTAAGAACAGTTCTAACAACTCAATCGAATTACTATTTATTTATTCTTCAAGCTTATGAGGGCATTTTATCCACTTCAAAAACTAGTCAACTTGTCAAGATGGTCAAGATGGTTAGAATCTCCCAAACATCTGAGTTTATTGGGATGCTTTTGCTTGGCCTATGTAATTCTTCTTTATCTTTTTCTAATTTGATTTTATTCAATTGCAGATATAAACTAAATATATGTAGAGATAAATAAAACAACATAAAAAGTCGAAATTATCGTAATATATCTATTGGCTTATTGAATCACCAATTAACATAAAACACATCAAACAAATAAAACATCACATAAAAATTAAAGAAAAAGTAAAATAAGTTCCATTATTGTTATAAAAGTAACATTGTCAATACCATATACTTTCATTTTTTTCCCCCACAATATGACAAGTCTTAAAAATTCATTTTTCTCATTAAAAGCTCAACAAATACGAAAATACAAAACGGTAACTAACATATTCAGTTTGCTTTCCATTCGTCAATCTGCTAAAAAGAAAAAAATATATGGAGCAATATTATTTTTTCTTGTAAAATAAGGTTATTATTACTCAAAACATTAGCAACATACAAGGAGTCTAGAATTATCCATATCCATCTGCATCATAAAACAAAAGATGTAGCACAAAACAAAGGAGAATAACAGTCGTTGGTAGCAGGAAAGTCCTTAAACAAAAAAAAAAAAAATATATAAATATATATATATATGAAGAAGATTCAGCCTTAAAACTATGCCTTTTGGCAAATGATTGACAAAAAAAGAACAGATAAGCTATTTTGCAAAATATGAAGAAGGTTGTTAGATGGCTTCAGAAGGAAATATTTTGAGCAGGTACTTTTTTGCATCTTTGGCAAGAGCATGGGCTTTTTCATTTAATTCTGAGAACAATCCCTATTTTCTTCCGTGTTCCATTCAATAGCCTCTTTGAATCCGACTCTATAATTGCATACTCTACACTCCATCTGACAAGCATACAAAGGCTATGATAAAAGCCCGAATCTCAGCTTCAAGAGAGGGAAATAGACTCTGATAATGTGACTGAAACCCCCAATGCAAAAATTATTCTAGTTGCGTATTAGAACACCAACATCCAATAGGGTTCCTTAACTATTGAAGGCATGCACCATCACAATTAATTTTAAGCCAACCCTCCTAAGGAGCTTGGAATGGTAGGACAAGAATTCCCCCTCACAATTTTATGTTATAGTTCATAGATTGAAGGAAAAAAATTACTTACAAAAAATAGAAGAAGATGCAGGGTCACCTATTATTATAAAGAATAAAGAAAAACTTCATGAACAAATTGTGATTCCATACATTGCACTACACAGTTAAATGTACTATTGATTAAAGTTTTTTAACTATTCTATTTAAGTTAAAAATATGAAGAATAAAGCATTGTGCCAATAGTTATGTAGCCTAGTGACATTCAATTCTAGGCTTTACTTTTAAGGTACTGAGTATTATTCCTCGAATTGTGGTCACCTTAGTAACCGTGTTATGGTAACCCCGGAAAAAAAAATTAGCACTATAATTGGCAACATCATACGACATTTGGAATGTGGTATTAAGAGATTATACTCTCTAACCAATAATTCGTCTTTGTTAGTTCTTAGTTTTCCAAAACCTACCGATGACTAATTCCTAATTAGGGAGAAAAAAATCCTACGATATCCAATTACCAATTTCAACAATAAAATTGTTGTGTTCTTTAGGAATATAGGAACAACATTTAACTGCTTCAGTTATAATTTTTTTTTAAGGGAGGAATAAATCTTAAGCTAATGAAAAGCAATTAATTACTCTTGTGGGTATTAGTTACCCTTGCAAGAACTGAATCTAAAACTAATGTAGGTAAAATTTTACCGGGTGTCATGGTTACTAGCACTAACAAGATAGTTTCAGTAAAACCAATACACTTGTATAGTATTCTTAACATGTTTTATACTCCTTTGGGATGAAGATTGATCAACAAAATGATACATCCTTCAAAATCTGATGAATTTATAAAAAATGGATTTTTTTTTTCCATTACAATAGGAGAGGGTAGATTCGAACCTAAGACCTCTTAGTTGAGAGATTGGGAAGATGCCACTAGGTCATAATACTATTGGCAAAAGAAAAAAATGGTTTCAATGAACCATTAAAACACTTATGGCCTATTCACTTTGCTGAATGTAATAATGAATATAATAGAGTTGCAATGGTGTAAGGAGTAAAACAAGTAATTATTAGAATAAAAAGTAAAATATCTAAAATATCCCTAATATTATCACAATAATTGTATAAGTGTTATTTTCAAGATAAGGGTATTTATGACAAAATTGAAAAATAGAACACAAAATAACAATTCATGAGATGGAGACATGAATTGCTATTCATCCTTCTACGTAATATTATGAATTGTCATTCTTTTTAAGTGAACACCATAATAACAGCTTTACATCCAACGAAGTAAGAATAAACAGCTATTTATATCAAGTAAACGGACTGTTAATGGCACGGCCAATGGTACTCTTACAACCTTAATTACGCCTATTATTATTATTATTGTTGTTGTTGTTGTTAATGTTAGGATAAAAAAAATTGTCAATATCTAGGATTGGCAAGGCCATTATAACCTCATAGTAAAACTTGATTTCTCCTCCCTATAATTATTAGGTTATACAAATTTTGGAGGAACTTACTTTATTATAAATATAAATATATCATATATATTTTTACCTTATTTAAACATATCATAGGGCAGGGCCTTTATCGAGCCCCTCTTAGGTCAGTTGCTACACGAAGGTATCATTACCCTAATAGCTATATTTAGTAGTTAACTATTGTCGAGCCTAGATTTTTCATTTCTGGTTTAGTTTCTTTTAATCCAATTCATATTAAACCTTTACCCGTTTAATACGAATTCTCGACTAAAGAAATTTGATTTTTCAAAATATTTTGGAGCCGCCATCCGATAGAAATTGGGAAAAAAAATAAGTTAGGATCAATGTGTGGTTAATCCTAACTTAGCTACTAATATGAAAAAAAATGATTTTTAAAATCAAATTTTATAAACCAGAGATTTGTGGATCCGGTAGCTATCCTATTAAAATCATACGGTTACCACTTGAAATTCTTAAATTAAAATTTATCCTTTTAATGCTCATAAATAAAAAATTCTAATGTGCAGACTATGATTTTTATAATTTACAAATTCAAACAATATTTACAGATCTAAATATTTATAACTATGAATAATATTTACAAGTTATTATTACCCAAAAAAAATATTTACATGCAAATAGTATTGAGATTTATAATTTTTATTAAACTAGTAAATCTAAATATATACAATAATAAATCAATAATATTTGACAAAAACCAAAAAAGAAAAAAAAACTTTTTACGCCCCTGAGGTGCTAACGTACCCACTATTCGGAATCAGACAATACGTAGTTCCGTTCATAAAACATTTAGTGTGTTAGTTGATTTTATTTTTTTTAGAATTCTTTTCACTTTAAGTTCTTTAAATTTTGAATTTTTGTAAAGAGAAAAAAAAAAGATTTTTCAAAGTGTTCCTATAAGCTAACAAATTTATTATTATTTTTTTAAGAAAATGATTTTTCTGGGTGACAAATCAATTTTCATGCATATATCTATTTTTACCTTTTATCATCTTTTCCTATTTTTTTTTTATCATTTTTCATTTTTTATAACAATAATAATAATATAATATTACTTGGTCGAGTCGTATCTCGAAGTCGGATCGAAGTCGGGTCGGTCCTTCGTCGATCGAAGTTGTGATCGGAGAAGACGCCGGAGCTGTGATCGGAGACAACTGGAGAGTCCGAAAAACACTAATTCGAGGGTTTCGAAGCACGAAACTTGCGAATTTGAGCCAAGTGAGGCCTATTAACACTCCTGTGATGGTGGATCGAGCTGGGAGTGGCTAAATGCAGTGGTTAGAAGCTTCGAAGATGGTAGCCATTGGTGGATCTTGGTCGGAGATGAAGATCAAGCTTCTAGAATAATCTATAACTTCCTATGAGTAGATCAGGAACTCCTAAAGCTTCCTGTAACCTTAGATTCGCTCGAAAAACACCCTAACCTCATGAATTCGAAATTTCGAATTTGAACTTAAGAACTTCGATTTTGGATTCAAAAGAAATTGAAAGTTTCTGAAGTTATGGATTCTTTTTTTTTTCCTGGCCATCTTCAGAAAGATGAATTCGAGTCCTATTTATTGTGATTAAGACTCGAATTAGCATTGAATTGGATCAAAACCCCAAAATCGAAAGCGCGCGGAAAAAAAATTGAATTTGGGTATTTGTGCCTTAATTGACCGAATTGAACAAATTGCAAATGTATTTGGCTTTGAAATTGGGTTGAAAACAACGAATTAAGTCTAATTTGTTATTTTAGAAGTGTAATTCCGACTTTGGGAGTGTAAATTTAAAAAAATGAATTTAGAAAATTATGAGAAAAAATATGTATTGGATGATTTTCAAACTCAATTTCAAATACCTAAATTGAATTTTTTACATCCTAAAATGATATGAATCCAAATTACTCGAAGTCTACTTCCAGATCCCCAAAACAATTTCATGAAAATTGAAGCTAATTTTCCCAAATATCGATCGAAAAACGGCCATCTGAGTAGGAAAAAAGGGTCGCATCTCCTGGGGAAGACGACGCGCGTGTGGCACATGCGGTCCAAACGCGCAGCACGAGCAGGTGCGTGCATTGCACGTGCCACGCTAAAAAAAAATGTTGCTCCCTCCACACGATTCGAACTCGGGTCTCTCCTGTGCGTAATACATGCTTAACCAACAGGCCATTTGGCTTGTGCCTCGTTTTGTTTTGCATTCAAAATATATTTAAAGCTTCTCTAAAATGTGGATTTAATTGATAAAGTCATTTAATTGTATCCAAACAAATTTATAATTAAAACTAGTATTATATCAATCCCAAAAATTTAAAAATTTATTTATTTTTCTTATCTTTTTTTTTCTTTTTCCTTGTAATAATAATAATTTTTTCTCTCTCTTTTTCTTGTATTTCTTTCTCTCTCTCTCTCTCTCTCTCTCTTTTTCTTTTTTTATTCCTTTTTTTGTTTTTTTTTGTTTATCTATTTAAATTTGAGGGCTTGACATAATATTAATTTTTATTATAAATTGAAGCCTCAAATGGGGCAAAAATTAGTGTCTACAGCTGCCCCTCTTTGTGGTGATGTTTGTTAAAACTTCATCACAAAGACAAAAAGAGATCTAATTTTTGCTTTTTTTTTGAAAAAAAAAAATTGGTCAACCTGTTGACAAAGTGACGACTTTGTGATTCCGTCTCTTGAGATGGTTTGAACTTTGACTCTTTATTTAGACTTGATGGGGTACTAGGTCTTAGGCTTGAATTGGCGCTCCTTGAGTTGGCTTAGGTTTTGTTTCAAACGTGCTCCTTGAGCTGGCATTTGTTTTAGAAAGGCGCTCCTTGAGCTAGCATTTGTCTTGGAAAGGCGCTCCTTGAGCTGGCCTTTGTTTCAGAAAGGCTCTTCTTGAGCTGACATTTGTCTTGGAAAGGCGCTCCTTGAGCTGGCATTGGTCTCAAACAGGCGCTCATTGAGTTGGTATTTGTCTCAGATAGGTGCTCCTTGAGCTGGCATTTGTCTTGGCAAGGCGCTCCTTGAGTTGGCATTTGTCTTGAACAGACACTCCTTGAGCTGGCATTTGTCTCAGCTAGCGCTCCTTGAGCTGGCATTTGTTTTGGAAAGGCTCTCCTTAAGCTGGCATTCTTGTGCTCTTTGAGCTGAATTAAGGCTTGTATACAAAACTAGGTTTTATGCATTTGTTGAAAAGAAATTCTTACCTGGTTTTTGTAGAAGTTTCTAAATTGTTAGATCTGAGCGAAATCCAACTGTCACTTAGCTTTGTATATTTGACTAAGCAACTTAGCATTATCGGAACAAACTTCCTTAAGAAGAATCTACTCAAGGTGGTTGAACTTCCATTTTGTTGGACATCCTTCAATGTTTTCTACAAATTTACGCTTTCTTGATTTGCTCATTAGTTTCCCTACAATGTTTAATTACCTTGGAAAGAAAAGGTCAAATTACCAAGTATTAAAATGTTTTATAGTCTTATTAATTGCTCAATAATCTCTCCTTCTCCTTACACTCAGGTTTTATGGTAAATGTGATGGTGAAAAAGGACTTATTGATAGAGGTGACTGGTCAATGACCGATCTAATGCTGATGACTACCAGGGATATCATTTTTGTTGATAGATAACGAAAATCAGATCTCACGTAGGTAAATGAAGTAACAAATTTTCTGAACTTGATAGAAATCTCATTGATTCATCAAACATAGTACAACTTGACTGCATCAAAATTTACAGGATCCTTTAAATTTTGGACCATCCATATGTGACAAGATCAATGCTCCTCCGCATAAGACTCTCTTTACTACATATGGCCTTTGATAGTTAGGGATGAATTTCCCTCTCAGATCTTGTACATTTGGCAAGATTTTCCTTAAAACTAGATCTCCTTCCTTAAAGCTTCTCAGTCGAACTCTTTTATTGAAAGCTCGTGCCATCCTTTGTTAGTATAACTGACCATGATGCAAGGCTGTCAATCTTTGTTCATCAATCAAGTCCAGTAGCTCAATCCTTTTCTTTACCCACTCTGCTTCATTTAGTTCGGTTTCCACCAAAATTCTAAAGGAAGGAATTTCAACCTCTACTGGTAAGACTGCTTCAGTGCCGTAAACCAATGAATACGGGGTTGCTCCTGTCGAAACCCTAATGGAGGTACGATAGGCCATGAGTGCAAATGGTAGCATTCCATGCTAATCTTTATAAGTAACAGCCATTTTTTCTATTATTCTTTTAATGTTCTTGTCGGCTGCTTCAACTGCCCCATTCATTTGGGGTCAATATGGGGTAGAATTCCTGCACTTGATCTCGAATTGCTCACACAACTCTGTCATTAGTTTGCTATTCAAATTAGTGCCATTATCTGTGATGATGGATTCAGGAATTCCATATCTGGCAATGATGTCTCTTTTGATAGACGTTGTAATTAGCCCCTTTGTAACACTGGCATAGGAAAATGCTTCTACCCACTTGGTAAAGTAATCAATGGCTACCAATATGAATCTATGACCATTTGAAACTTTTGGTGAAATTGGTCCAATAACGTCTATTCCCCACATCGAGAAAGGCCAGGGTGATGATAATGATTACAATTCCTTAGGTAGGGCATTCATTTTGTTAGAGTATATCTAACAAAGATAGCAATGCCTGACATGCTTGATACAATCAGATTCCATAGACAACCAAAAGTAACCCAATCTCATGACTTTCTTAGCAAGCATATATCCATTCATGTGGGGTCCACATACTCCTTCATGGATTTCTTTCATTAGTATTTCTACTTCTATCTCGTCTACACACCTTAGAAGTGTGGCATCGAATGACCTTTTATATAATAGGTTTCCGCTAAGCAGAAATGACCCGCCAGTCGTCTTAATGCTTTTTGTCCCTTGGGTGAGGCATTTTCAGGGTACTTTCCTGTTTGGAGAAACTCTTTGATTTTCCCATACCATGGTTCCTTCTTTGGGATTACCTCGGTATTTAGGCAGAACGTCGGCTCCTCTTTGATTCTAATTTTCAGGGGTAAGATCTTGATTCCCTCAGTGATCTGGATCATTGCTACTAGTGTAGCTAGTGCGTCAGCCAATTGGTTTTGAGTCCTTGGCATGTACGTGAAGGAGATACCATTGAATTTCTAAGCTAACTTAGTCAAGTATTGGTTATAGGGTATCAACTTTGTATCTTTGGTCTTATATTCCCCTCGAGTTTGGAAAATTATTAGTTAAGAATCTCCATACACTTCAAGATCTTCTATTTTCATTTCCAGCGCCATTTTGTAGCCCATGATGTAAGCCTCATATTCTGCTATATTATTGGTATATGGGAAGGTTAATTTTGCTGATGCAGGGTATTGACTAGCATCAGGAGATACTAGGACTGCCTCAATTCCGCATCCATATACGTTAGCAACACTATCAAAGTACAACTTCCACTTGGATGCTTCTGAGTCTTTGTCTGTAACTGTCGTTAACACATTTTCACTTGTATGGGAAGGTTAATTTTGCTGATGCAGGGTATTGACTACCATCAGGAGATACTAGGATTGCCCCAGTTCCGCATCCATATAAGTTAGCAACACCATCAAAGTACAACTTCCACTTGGATGCTTCTGAGTCTTTGTCTGTAACTGTCGTTAACACATTTTCACCTAAGAATAAGATTTGTTCATCCGTAGTGTCTTGCTCAATCGGGTTTTCTGCCAATTGATCTGCTAGTGCTTGCCCTTTCATTGAATTATGGTTCACATATGCGATGTTGAATTATGATAGCAACATTTGCCATTTTGAAATCCTTCCAATCAAAGCCGGCTTATTGGCCAAATACTTCAACGGGTCATGCTTTGCGAGTAGCTTAATGGGGTAATAAAGAGTGTACTGTCGAAGTCGATGCATAATTCAAACTAAGGCATTGCATGTTCTTTCTATTTCGGAGTACTTTTGTTCCCCTTCTGTGAATTTCTTGCTCAAATAATAAATGGCTCTTTCTCTTCCATTCTCGTCTTTTTGTCCTAGCATGCAACCCATTGACTCAGGAAGTATGGTCAAATACAGGAACAAAGGATAACCCGGTGTAGGAGCCACTAATACAGGAGGATTTGTTAGGTATTGCTTGATTCGATGAAAGGCTTCTTCACATTCTTCATTCCAATGTTCAGGGGCGTTTTGTTCAATATCTTAAAAAAAGGACGACATTTGTCAGTCAATTGTGATATGAATCGAGCGATGTAATTCAATCATCCTAAGATGCCCCTAACCTCCTTGAGGGATCTTGGAGGGGGTAGTTCTAGTATAGCTTTGACCTTGTCTGGATCAACTTCTACGCCTTTCTGGCTTACCAAGAATCCTAGTAGCTTTCTTGAGGTTACCCTAAATGTGCATTTTTCTGGGTTTAGTTTCAACTGGAATTTTAGCAATCTGGCAAAAAGTTTTCTCAAGACAACCACATGACTTTCTCCTTCTTTCGACTTTGCGATCATGTCGTCTACATAGACTTCCCTTTTGTGCATCATGTCATGTAATAATGCCACCATTGCCCTTTGATATGTTGCCCGACATTTTTGAGACCGAAAGGCATGACTTTGTAGCAAAAGGTACCCCAAGTTGTGACAAAGTTGTTTTAGTCTTATCTTCTTCTGCCATCTTAATTTGATTATACCTGAGAAACCATCCATGAATGAAAAGAGATGGTTTCCTGCTGTATTATCCACTAAGACATCTATATGGGGCAAAGGAAATTGTCTTTGGGAGTGGCCTTATTTAGGTCGCGAAAGTCCACACATACTCTGACCTTCCCATTTTTCTTAAGGACAGGCACTATGTTAGCTACCCAATAGGATAGTGGATACTTCAATGAAACCGACATCCAAGATTTTTTTTACTTCCTCTTTGATCTTTAGTAGGATATCAGGTCTAAAACATCTCAACTTTTGCTTTCTGGGCTTGACATCCTCTCTATGGGTAACTTATGGACTACTATGGAAGTGTCAAACCAGGCATGTCTTCATAAGACCATGCAAATATATCCAAATGACTGGCCAATAATGATACCATTTCTTCCCTCTCTTCACTGGATAAAGTGGTCCTATCTTGAGATTTCTAGGTTTTCTTCAGTCCCAAAATTGATCACTTCTATTGATTCATCAATTTCAATCCTATCATGTTCATATTTTTGCCAACTTTCTTGTACCTTGTATGATCACTGACATCATTCTCGATAATAGGATCAGAAATGATATAGTATTTTCGTTATATCCGACGCAAGATATCCCTTACTTTCATTATCACTGAATCTAGATGAAGGGGAAATAAAGAAAAGGAAGGAAGTAAGGACAAAAGATATGTAAAGAAAATCAAAGCATTTCATTCATTCATTAAGATGGGTCGTTAAGTACATATGATTTTATTGAGCAATTAATAAAAAATAAAACATAAATCACTTGGTTGGTTCAACCCTTACTCAGAGGTAACCCAGAGCCATACAAGGGAATGGAGAACCAATTATTCAGACTATAGATAGGTTGGGAGCCACAGGAGGGTTCGTTGGTTCATTGTTTGTGGAATTGATTGTTGTTCCTGAATTGGCTTTGAATGTAGGCCCTCTGGAATGTTTCTGGATATCGGAAACTTGATAGGGGTTCCTAGCCATTCTTCACCCTCTTCTTTCTGCCTTCATCTTCATTTCTAGCTCCTCAACTTTGGATGGACAATATCCTAACCCAAACGTTCCCATGTGCCCTTCTTCCAAACACTTCGACTTATCTTTAGTTAGCATATTGACCTCCTCAAATATTTGTGAGCCAAAATCTTGGGATTCTTCTTCACCTATATAAGGGATAGTAGTATCCTTATAGATGGCATGATCTTATTCTCCTAAAACTATAATTATCTGCCCCTAGGTAACAAATTTGACCATCTGATGCAAGCTTGATGGAATTGCCCCAGCCGAATGAATCCAAGGTCTTCCGAGCAGTAAATTGAATGACCTTGGTATGTCCAAGACTTGGAAAGGTATAGTGAATGGCTGCGGTCCAATGACAACTTCCAAATTTATCTCACCAGCTGTTTCCCGCTTTGATCCATCAAAGGCCCTTACCACAGTGGAACTTGGCCTTATGTCAGATGCGTCTACTCCTAACAATTCTAGAGTAGCCAATGGGCAGATGTTATCAATGAGAACACGGGCTACGATCATATCATTGCACTTAACCACTATGAACAATGGTTTAGTGTGTCTAGCACCTTCCTCTCCCAAATCTTCAGGTGAAAAGGATATTTTATCCATTGCAAATATGGAATTAGCCACGTGCCCTAAAGCTTTGGTAGTAATGCCTTAGGGGACTTTAATCTGTTGAAGCGTCTTGAATAGTGCTTCACGGTGTGTCTCAAAATCTAACAGGAGGCTTATCAGGGTGACTTTAGTAAGAGCCTTAGCCAACTACTCAGTAATTCTAAATTCACTTGCTTTCATGAATTTTGCAAGTGCATCTCTTTCATTTGATCCTTCCTCTTTTTCTTGGTCTTTCTTCTGGAGGAAAAGCTCTTTGGCCGTGTCTTTTTCTTTCTCGAGTCTCCTTGTCATGGTTCTAGGAACCTGGTTGGTTGTTTGATAATCAAACGGGGCAGCTTTGTAACTGGACGGTGCAATGGGTACGTGAAAGACATAACTTTTGGGGCTTACCCTTGGCGGTGCTGCTTGCAGTTCTTCATAATACCTTATAACCACCGACTTTGGATCACCTCCTATCATACCAATGAAGTGGTCTTCAGCTTTGGGCAAGGTCTTACCTTCTTCATATTCTGGACCTCATCCTGTTGCCGGTGCATTGGCGTAAACTTTTGGCTGGATCCACAAATCAACTAGGTACTGGTATCCACCAACAGATTCTAAAACATACCGACTGTAGGATCCTTTGCCTGATGTCGTGCCTTTAACACTTTCTTAGTACTAGCTTTTCGGGGTTTGGGGATAAGCATTTCCTGAATATCTTCCCTTGTAACTTGCTTGGTTCAAAGCAGTTCATGTATATGGCAGGCCTTGTTCTCGTTCTATCTCTCAGATTCATATTAGCCAAGTACCCTTTTTGGTGAAGGGTCCAGGCCACTTGCTCTATAGGGATAGGCAGTTCATCTAAGTTGATAGTTGGCTCAGATTCTTCTTCCAAGATCATACTGATGGTTGGTCCATGATTTGGAAGGGGATTTATACTAATGTTAGGATTTGGAGCTTCCACAAAGTCTAGCCGAACCAACTTGGCATCGATGAGATCTTGAATCTTATTTTTCAGCCTCCAGCACTCATCGTGGAATGATGACTTGCCCAAATGATAATCACACTTCAAATCGGGGTTGTAGTTTTTTGGCTTATATCCTTCTTTTGGGATCTCAAAACTGATCAAGTTATCGGCCTTATCTGGCAAGGACTTGGCTTAAGGGTACCGGGATTCTGGTGAACTGCCTTTTGTTGAATCTATCGAACTGCTGAGGATGCTGTTGTTGCTGAGGTTGGGTGGATACTTGGGTTAGTAGAAGTTGGTTGGATAGTGAACCTTTGAGTAGGCTTGGAAAACCCAAGGTATTGACCACACTAACATTGGCCTCTTTTCCTTTGTTATTGAATCTTGTGTTGTTGCTTCTTTTCTACTTGTAGCTTGCCTGTAGTAATGGCGCTCTCAATCCTACATCCTGCCATTACTATCTCAGAGAAATTCGCTGATGTATGCCCGATTAAGTGAGAGAAAAAGGGTTCCTCCAGGGTATTTATGAAGGTAAATACCAGGTCCTTTTCTGGGAGAGGCGTGGCGACCATAGCTGCTAGAGCCCTCCACCGTTGAGCATATTCCTTGAAAGTCTCCTCTTTCTTCTTGTTCAGGTTGCTAAGGTCCCACATGGATGGGGCAACCTCGATGTTAAACTTGTATTGGTTATAAAATGCCCTTGCCAATTTGTCCCAAGTATTAATTTCATCTAAATCCAATTGGGCATACCAAGTCAATGCTGGCCCAGTGAGACTATCTTGGAAAGTTTGAATCATTAGTTGCTCATACTGGGAATATTGGCTCATCTTCCTTACGTAGAGTGAGGTGTGTAGCTTGGGCAACCAGTGCCGTCATACTTTTCAAAATCTAGCACTTTGAACTTTTCAGGAAAAATGCTATTCTGAGTGACTGGTAAACTGGTGATCCCTGCCGGATCAAATCCATCAATTTTCTCGATTGCCTTCAACTTTTAGTAAATTGAAGCATGAGCCTTCTTTCCATCTCTTTGCTTTGAGCCTCTAATTCCTTCTTTAGCTCATTGGGGCTATGTTCGGGCATTTGGGAATATGTTGTGATTCTTCCTCTTCGAGAGGCTGACCATCTGTACCTTTTTAGTTCCAGAATGTCCTTCAGTAGGTGGGTGAAGACCTTTAGTGACCCGATGCTTTGAGTGAGGAGTTGCATTTGTTCAGCCATTTTGAACATAGTTTGCTCGAGAGTTTGGATTCTCTGATCAGTGGTTGAATCATTACCGTTGTTGCTAGTCATTTTGGATCTGAACCTAGTGACAATGGGACTTCTGATTGGATCTTTATGCTTCGGAGCTATCTTTTCAAACCTGGCTGGTCGGCTTTAAAAGAATTTAGTGAGAAAATATTTTGAAGGACCAATGCAAACAATATATGTACACAAAAGAAAGAAAACAAATGCAAGGATGCAGCACACGGATGCAAAAGGGGAATGGTGACCAAAAGATTGTGATGAATCTTAAAAAGTTTTATTGGAGTTGCATTTTTTTTAAAGAAAAACAAACACTCATTTTCAATCTCTTTTTTCTTGATTTGAAAGAAAATTACATAGAGAACCCTAAACTAGTCTCCTAGTCTTGCTTGGGCAGATGATTTTCTCCTCCAGCATTGATCCTCTTTTTAGCCTTCTTCAATTCTGCTTCCAGGACCAGGGCCTTACTTGCTGCTTCCTCAAGTTTGTAGGCCAGACTTTGCTCTCTTTCTTGGAAGTCTTGGTAACATACCTCCAGGCGGCCGACACGGTTTCCATATAAGCAACCATTTCGGGATTGGGTTCAGGTGGTATTGGTTCAAGGACTTCAGGGGCTTCATTGGATGTCTTTGTTCTTCTTCAGCTGACTGGCTATATACCATGGTAGCCTTGTATTTCTTATTTTCCTTGCTTTCGGCTCAACTTCATAAACAGGCTTGATCTCTCTATTGTCCCATAAAGCTTTGACTTGTGCGACCCAGCTTTAAGGCTGCTAAGGTTTTGGTTGGATCTAAGTAATCAACCATAACGCGATCCAAATGGCTTGATGGTGATGTCCTGTAACATACCATATTGTCTGATCACACCAGAGGGGTAATATCCTGTGCACCCTGTTATTCCAATTAGGGGAACCGCAGGGTATTCCTTGCAACCCAAAATAGCAGCAGGACATTTGAACCAGCGAGCTTGCCACAGATAATCTTAGGTCTCATGTCTTCTAGTATGTCCATTATGTTCCAAAGAGGTTCATCATCTTCAATGTGGACCCGTTCGATGAAAGATTGGACAAGGTCATAATTGGTGCGAATGAGAGCTCCATTAGCTAAATCTCGTCCGTAGTACTTAAACCAAATCATCATCAGGTGCATACTGGCCTTGAAACTACCTCGGCCTTTGGCTTTTATGTGATTCAGACTCCTAACCTGTTCAGCTAACAAAGTAGGAACATATGATTTTCCAGCTAAGTATTGGGCCACTAACTCAAAAACGATAGTGGATGCACAAATTCCCATGGGGAATAATATGGTGGCAAAGGCACGGTTATGAAAGCATTGGCCCTATTTTCTTCCCAGATATCAAATGGTACACAGTAAAGGCTTCTTTTCTTCTCAAAGTCATCAGGTGTTCCAAACCAATCCATCAAGGAAGACAACTTGATGTAGTGGTCATTGCAAGCCTTTATTGATTCAGCTACTGGTCCTCTCTTAACTCCCAAGAACTCTGAAATGATACGATTGGACGCGAGTAAGGTCGAAACATAAATCCCTTCTGAGGTAGGTGGAGCTTGTAGCAACCTGGCAAACTCTTCAATGGTTGGGCTTAGGACATGCTGGCCCAAACGAAAAGCCATTCTTCTGTTCCATAAATGGGTAAGAGCCCGGAACATAGTGAAAGGAATCTGAACTCTTAGTAGGGACAGAATTGGGCCAAGCCTATCCTTAATGAATACTGTTGCACCGGCTAAAACTAACCATCCATCGATCCAATAAGGGCATGGGATCCTTGAAAGTTTCAACACGGTGTTCCCTAATGAGGCGGGACCATAAGCTGGTGTTGATACTGACACTCGGACTTGAAGACATCATTTCCTGTGTCGAAATAGAAAACAAGCTACTCTTATTTTTTTGGAAAAAACAATTTTTTTTCTTTTTTTTTTCTTTAAAAAAATGCAACTCCTTTAAAATTTAGATTCACTATGAGAATGTGGTTACCATCCCATGATTATGAATGCAAAATTTAGTGGGTTCTAAAGGTCCTCCAGTCTAGTGGATTACAGATCAACACTAAACCGGAGCGGGAGGTCTTTTCATGAATCGGAGGGTGGAAACCAACTGCCCCTGGATCTTACTTCAACCTCCCTACCTAGGGTCCTAAGACGGTCTAGTTCTGACCGTATTTATGACATGTTTCATGAAATATGCAAAATGCATCACATCAACACTATTTACAAAAAAAAAATGTCTTTTTTCTTATCTGCATCACTAAAAAAAATATTAGTACAACTATTTACAAAATAATAATCATACAAATAATATACAAAATGAGCATAGCAAAGATAAACTTTTAAATTTAATAAAATAAAATCAAGTGGCTAGCCCTCTAAAAAAATAGGTATCCCCAGTGGAGTCGCCAAGCTGTCGAGCCTGGATTTTTCATTTCTAGTTTAATTTCTTTTAATTCGATTCATATTAAACCCTGGTCGGGTTGGATCTCGGAGTCGGATCGAAGTCGGGTCGATCCTTCATCGGCTGAAGCTGTGATCGGAGAAGACGCCGGAGTTATGATCGGAGGCAACTGGAGAGTTCGAAAAACACCAATTCGGGGGTTTCGAAGCACGAAACTTGCGAATTTGAACCAAGTGAAGCCTACTAACACTCCTGTAATAGTGGATTGAGCTAGGAGTGGCTAAATGCCGTGGTTAGAAGCTTCCAAGATGGTGGCCGTTGGTGGATCTTGGTCGGAGATGAAGATCAAGCTTCTAAAACAATCTATAACTTCCTACGAGTAGATCAGGAACTCCTAAAGCTTCCTATAACCTTGGATTTGCTCGAAAAACACCCTAACCTCATGAATTCAAAATTTCGAATTTGAACTTAAGAACTTCGATTTTGGATTCAAAAGAAATTGAAAGTTTCTGAAGTTGTGGATTCTTTTTTATTTCCTAGCCATCTTCAGAAGGATGAATTCGAGTCCTATTTATAGTGATTGAGACTTGAATTAGCATTGAATTGGATCGAAACCTCAAAATCAAAAGCGTGTGGAAAAAAAATTGAATTTGGATATTTGTGCCTTAATTGACCGAATTGAACAAATTGCAAATGTATTTGGCTTTGAAATTGGGTTGAAAACAATGAATTAAGTCTAATTCGTTATTTTAGAAGTGTAATTCCGACCTTGTAATTGTAAATTTTAAAAAACGAATTTCAGAAATTGTGCGAAAAAAAAGCGTAATGGATGATTTTCAAACTCAATTTCAAATACCCAAATTGCATTTTTGAAATCCTAAAATGATGAATCCAAAGTACTCCAAGTCTACTTCCAGATCCTCAAAACAATTTCATGAAAATTGAAGCCAATTTTCCAAAAAATCGATTGAAAAATGGCCATCTGAGGGGAAACAAGGGTCGCGTCTCCTGGGGAAGAAGACACGCGTGTGGGACACGAGCAGGTGCATGCATTGCACGCGCCAGGAGTAAAAAAAATGTTGTGCCCTCCACGCGATTCGAAACTCGGATCGCTCTGTGTGTAATACGTGCTTAACCAACAGGCCATTTGTTTTGTGCCTCGTTTTGTTTTGCATTCAAAATATATTTAAGACTTCTCTAAAATGTGGATTTAATTGATAAAATCATTTAATTGTATCCAAACAAATTTATAATTAAAACTAGTATTATATCAAGCCCAAAAATTTTAAAAATTTATTTATTTTTCTTATCTTTTTTTTTTCTTTTTCCTTGTAATAATAATAATTTTTTTTCTCTCTCTTTTTCTTGTATTTCTTTTTTTCTCTCTCTTTTTTTTTTCTTTTTTTATTCCTTTTCTTTGTATTTTTTTGTTTATCTATTTAAATTTGAGGGCTTAACATAATATTAATTTTTATTATAAATCGAAGCCTTAAATGGGCAAAAATTGGTGTCTACAACTATATATATGTCTGCATTTATATATGTTATTAGTAGGGGTAGGCAAAAAAATAAATCGAACCAAATTAATCGGTAACTGAATTAATCTAAACTGCAAAATATAGTTTTTTCTAATAGCTTGGTTTAAAAATTTTTCAATCCGAACCAATTCGTAAATTTATGGTTTGATTTGGAGGGAAAACCAAACCGTTCCATAAAACTGAACCAAACCGTTTTAGAAAAATATAATAATATTTTACTATATGTTTATATGATTTCATTTGTTATTTATTATTTAGTGAATATTGATTAAAATCAACTTGTTCATTTTAATTTTTTTTTAGGCTCATGGTATGTTTTGTTGTGATAAACTATTATTTTTTTTAATAGTTTTTAACTTTATAAAGTATGAAATTTATTTATTCAGTTATAAACTCTTTTTATATATTAATTGTTTAATATATTTTTTCGATATATTATTTTATTCGCTAATGAATTTTGTTGATAGGTGGTTTTTTATTTTAGCTAAATTTATTGGTAGATAATTGACTTGGTGGTTCTATTAAAAATTATAAATTATGACTTACTATGTATTGGTTGGTGAATGTATTTTATCAATGGATAACTAATTTTATAAAGAACTATAGATAAAAAAAATGATAAATTCATAAAGTATTTTGTCGTGATCTATAATATAAACTTTGTAAAATGATATAAATATTTAAGTATCTACCAAATGTAAAAAAAAAAAATTAGAACAAAGAAAATTTTTAGTTATAATTTTGATTTAATCCATAATCCAACCGAACCAAATTGTTATTTAATAGTTTAAAAAAATTTTAATCCGAACAAACCGTTCCTTAACGGTTTGATTTGAGATAAAAAAAATCAAACCGTAAATTAGGGTTTGGTTTAGTTTTAAAGAAAATCAAATCAAACCAATCCATACCCACCCATAGTCATTAGTAGGCACCGCTACATTTATTAGATTAATAACAACTGGAATGCATCCAAAAATTTAGGTAAATTATAGAAAAAGAAATCAATATTAGTAGTAACTTCATTTAAGGTATAAGCGTTTTACATAGTTAAAAAAAAAGGAATTAATATTTGTAAAGTGATATAAAAGAAATCCATTGAAAATAATTAAGAAAAATTAATGAAAAATTTTTCAAACATTGATATCTTAAATAAATTTTGTGAAACGTTAATACCTTCTTTGACTTATTTTACGAAAGGTTGATTTCTTTTTTTAATCTCTCGAAAATTAATATTCAAATTAACCAAAACATTGATGCCTTTTAGTACAATTTACCACTAAAATTTATAATAATTAGAAATGACCTTAATTATTATTTTTAAAAATTTTCTAATAATCTACAACACAAGAATGAAGAAAATTGTCCATCCAAATCCTCCACCAAAAGTAGTATCTTGAGATAAGAATATTTAAGTTGCGCATCTAGGTTTTTTTAATGCTTGGCTATATTTCTACCTCCCAACCAACCGCTAAAGGTATGAATTGATAATTCATCAGATTTCTTAATGTCTACTATATATAAGGTTAGTTATGATTTACACTCCTTGCTTTACACGATCACTACAGCAAATCCGAGGTTCCGGTTACCTCAAGGCTCAAAGGACTACACTTTTAGGGTGGGCAATTGGAGTGCTTGTTTGGTAGCGAGCTGCTGCAACAACTTGGTCACTTTTAGAACTCCAATAGTTACCGTCATAAGTACGTATGTAGACAACAAAGCCACCTAAAACATTGTCTTACCATAAATATTATTTATGTTAAGGACACCAAAGGTCATTGTCAAGTTAATACAAAAATACGCTATCAGCTTGTTCACTTTGCTGAATGAAATAAGAGTAGAATTGAATGCTAATTTAAAAGGAATGTAATAGAGTTGTAATAGCTATTACAATATTCACTTGGTTATAACAATAAAGTAAGTAATTATTAGAGTAAAATGTTAAAATATGGTCCTTGCATTTATTACAGAGAGAAGATAATTATTATGTGTCATTTTCAAGATAGGGGTATTATGACAAAGTTGAAAAAATAGACCATTGAATGACAATTCATGGGTTAGAGATTATGAATTGCTATTCATCATTTTATGTAATAGCAATTCATTACGAACTGTCATTCCTTTTAAGTGAACATCGTAATATCAGCTTGATATCGAGCGAGGAATGAATGAATAACCATTCATGTTAAGTGAAGGACCGTAAAAGTTAGTGGTGTTCATTGTGCGGTTAGCTAGTCCATGGTCTTATTTTTTGAACCTAACCGTAATAATCGGTTTTTTAATATACCGATCCTAAACCGATCAATTATAAACGGTTAACCGTCTTAATGGTTAACCATTTTTTTGATTAATTTTTTTGGTTTTTGGTTTTTAATCATATAACATAATGATTATGCAAAATTTGCGATTGAATGTATGTGACAATAGCTACGATACAATCTACGGAGAATGAAATAAAGTTTAGGGTTTGAAACCTTCAATATCCGACCATTTACATTTTTAACAAAATAATTATATAAGAATATTATAAATTATTTTAATATCAAATTTCCTTGGTAGGATCATGTATCTATCCATACTATATACTCTCTCCTTCCACTAAATAATAAAATTATCATATTTTTATAAAAAGAGATACAAGTTTACCAACACCTTCTTAGCTCATCATACAACTGGTTTGTACATTTTTTTTATCAATTTGGATATTAATACATATTTTTTTTATCAATTTGGTTCCATGTCAAACCAAAAGAGGGTTTATTTAAGTCAACACAAGTACATCCAACAAGTTATAATATTCGACTATTTATATTTTTAACAAAATAGTTATATAAGTATATTATAAATTATATATATAAATATGGACAGTTAACTGAAACCGTCAGTTTTTATTATATAAACCGAAACCGAAACCGAAACCGAAACCGAGAAAATTAAAAACTCTAATCCTAAGCTGAAACTGATGGATCGGTTAACCATTTTTTCAGATTGGTTTTTCTGTTTTGGTTCGATTATCCTAAACATTTGGTTTTTTTTGCACACCCCTACTAAAAGTCAACCTAAATTTTTTTTTTTCTTGGCCATCACAATAAGGAGAGGAAATTGAACTAAAACCTCTCACATGAGAGACTAGTAGAAATGATATTAGATCACAAAATCATTAACAAAGTCACCTGAAAGTTAATATATTAAGCAAGAATTCAAGATAACGGAACAATAATAATTAGAGAGTGTGGTGCAATTTGATCCGACTCGCTCCTCAAATTGTATGAATTGTGTATTATGGTTCAAGTTTTTCTTTTGATTTCAAACCTAACCATACGATTTGGTTTATAGTTTTTTTAATCAGAATGACACGGTTCAATTGTGGTTTGAACTTAAGTTAAAAAAAAATTGTGGTTTGAACCTTTTTTTATTTTTAAGATAATAATACACTCTATTAAAGACTTCAATTATATATTTTTTGTCACTAATGTAAATATAAATAATATTTAAACTAATTTTTAACCCAAATAAATATATAAAACTTGTAGTAGAAAGATGTCATATATCATAAAACTATAATCATATACTAGTCTTATTTTGTTAAATTATCCTATGCTATAATGATATATTAGACTTGACAAAATTAGAATATATTATTCTAGTATGAGGTATAAATTTCAATTTGTTGTACTTCTAATCAACACATTATTAAAACTAATAAATATAGGTAATAAAAGTGGACTAAACAGTAAGATAAAAAAAATTGAAAAAAAAAAAAGAATGCTAGAGGCTCAAACTTTAAAATTAATTTATTTGTAGACACACATCAACAATTGAAATATGGCATGACCATATAATTCCATTCTCATAATATAGATCTAAATAACAATTTTAAAAAATAATCTAAAGAAAAAAATAATATTGTTTATATTTTTTTAAAATATGATTGTACTGTGAATCAAACTATTTCAAAAAAACCAAAATTCGGTTTGATCTGATTTGCTTCGCAATTTGGTCAGTTTCTCTTACACCCTTAATTCTAATATGTCTATGAAGTGTCTATGAAGGTGGGAACGATTGTTGACGGAATTTTCTTTTTACATTTTTTTCTCCCTGTCTAAGCATATGTCACACTTTTGTTTGCATTAAAAGTTATACACATTAGAGAGAAGACCTACATGAGAATTAGACACAATATAGCATAGTGGCCCTTCTTCTTCTTCTTCTTCATTTTTTTTGTAGTTTTTCTTAGGTTATCTTGAGGATTTCGACACCAAGATCAAGTGTGTAAGAATAATTGTACTTGAATTTAAGCACGAGATCTCCAAAACAAGGTGATTCATTATTTTTCATTAATCTCATGTTATGGATATTGTTCAAAACTTGTTCCTAGTGCAATATTTAGGTTTTGAGTTGATATTTCAAATTAACTAGTTGATGCTTATAGCTTTTGATTGATTTCATGTTTATATTCATGTTGTTAGTTGTTAATGTTAATTCACCAAGCATGTATTTTGGTTATTCTTGGAGTGCATATTAGATTATGATTATATTTGAGAAAAACTTTTCTAATCATATTTGTGAATATCTAATTTAGATAAAAAAAATCGCATAGAGATTTAGATTTTAATTCAATTTGCGATTAAAAATTTAATAGGATTAGTCAATTAATTACTTTTCTAAAAATTGGGAAAATTAATTCGGTAATCTAGGGCAATGACTTGCTTTGCTTAATGCTTGATTGTTTGAAAAACTAAAACCCATTATCGATTTGGTTTTACAAACATATTCTTGATTGATAGCACGTTCATTATTAATTTTCTAATAAATTGGCTCTAAATAAGATTCAATTATGTTGGAAATCCTGAAATTTTTGTAGAGCAGTTTACTTTTCTTTTTCTTTATAAATTTCACAAAACTCAGAATTATTGACTTACTTAGCTGTGAATAGTACTATTATAGTTGGGAGCTAGGCTTCATTCCATGTGGATCATGACCTTGAATATTTCCACTAAACTATACTTGCATGATTGTACACTTGCTAATGGCTTTGACACTTAAACTGATTTTTCTAAAATAATGTGTATTTATAGTTGTCTAACAAACATATAATTAGTGAGACCTTTACACATTCAACCATAGGGTTCTTTGATTTGGTGTGTTTTCTCACAGTCGAAGTACAAGTTTGTACTTTTTTTTTATCTTTATAGACTCAAAAACCCAAAAACACTAAGATTTTTTATTCATTTAGTGTGTGTGGCAAGAATTTGTAGAGAGAACTTCTCGAACATTCATGGTGTTTGAAGAGAGAGAAAGAGATTTGTAAATCTATTTTTTTCTTTCTTCTTCCAAAATCTTGTATGTATCTTTTTTCATGAAGGATTATTCTCAATCTTTATCAAATTCCTATTTTGAGTCCAGAATCTAATCATTTAGGAAACTAAAGATCTTTTTTCAAATTTAGATATCTCTGTTTTTTTAGTATTTTAATTGAATGTTTGGTGTTTTTGCAAGTTTTATCATAAATTCTTAACATTTATGCAATTTATGCAAAAAATCGATCAAGTTTCTGATCATTTGATGAAGATATCCTTTCATTTTTTTTCCATTTCTTTCCTTTGTTTCTTTTTGTACAATTCACCTTGTATTTTTTTTTAAATTTTCTTCAATTTTTTACAATAAAATATGTGGCAAATAATTTAAAGTGGGTATGGACAAATGTTGCTTTACAGTTGGATAGCAGTGCCAACTATGCAAATAGAACTAATAGAGTTACATCGGGTAGTTTTTTGTGCATGAAAGCTTTGCTCTAGCAAATTGACTAATCAAAATTCCAAGTAGTTTTTGCACATTTTGAAAAAGTTGAGTCACCATCTACGATATTAACTTTAAAATATTTTTAGTGATATTACTTTGCAGAATATTGTTTGATATACAATACAATATTGCATGTAGTAAATAAATAACAGAACATGTGTGTGTGTGTGAATTATTGTTTTCCTTTTTTTGATTTTAGATTATTGATATATTATATTAAATGTAATATATATGAACAATAACCAAGTAAAGTCAATTTTCGGTCAAATTATTACATACACATTGCTTAGAAGTAATACAATATGAATGTAATAATTATATTAATGAAATATATATTGCAAATTTTTTGTTGATATTAGATTATTAGTATATTGTATAATATGTATGCTTAATAATAGTGTAAAAAAAACATATTCAATGAAATTATTTATGATATAAAATTACCGATATTTTCTTTAATATGTGACATAAAAGTATTATACTAAATAGATAAAAAAAAGTTACCCTTCTTCATAATTGCTCACCGATATATCCTATTACATGTAATAAGCATATATTGAAAAAAATATTTTTTAATAATATGTTATCGATACATTGATCAATTGGAAACAACAAGTTTTGACAACAACTATATGAGATGGATATGAAATATATTAGTTTTAGGGGAGAAAAAAGCATGTAAGGAAGAATTTGAAAAAAAAAATTAATAAAGAAAAGAGAAATAAAATCATCTATTGAGAAAAGAAAAAAGTGATATAATTACATATTTTGACCTTCTAATTATTGTTACATGTTCTATATCATTTAGCCACTTTTGAGTTATTTCACTATCGCAGCCCTTTCATAGGTGTATAACAGTATTAGGTGAATACACACACACACACATGTAAATAACAATCCTATTATTGGCTAGTGGACATAGTGAAACTAAACAATCACTAGAACAAAGGAGCTAGGTGCCTATGAAGACGAACGATAAGTCCTTTTTTGGGGATGGGCATCATATCACCAATGACCTTTTCATTAGGATCAACGAGCTCCCATTTAAACCTCTTGACAAAGTTGTGGACAAAAGTGAGAATTGCAAGATGAGAGTATTCTTTTCCTGGGTACATACGCGTCCTAGCTCCAAACGGTACATATGCAAAAGGTGGGATTGTGTTTGTGTTACTTTCCTTATACCTTATTGGATCAAACTTCTTTGGCTCCGGAGAAGTAATTCGGTTCATGTTGTTGAGCTAACTGTCTAATATATTTGCATGCATATCAATGTCAGGATAGATGCTGTGGCATGTTTGATTCATTTTGCATTTTTGTTTATTTGATTAATTTTATTTGTGATAAGCGGAAAAGATGAGAATGTATATATATCTATATATTCATGCCTTCCATCCTTTTGGAATGGTGTAACCAACATAAATGAATTCCGTCAAAACCTCTCTGAAAGTACCCTCTATCGGCAGGGTGAGCCTCATGATTTCACAGAGGACATTCATGAATATTTCATCTTCTGTATGTCACTCCACTTTAGTAATTCTCCTGCTTTTTTTGACTTTGCAACCTCCATTTGCTCTATTTCCACAAGGAGGTATATGACCAGCAATTACAACGGCTATTGTTATGTATATGAAGAAATTAATGATAAGAAACATGATTTAAAATATTATTAAAGGAAAAAAAATGAAAGGGTATAGAAAATAAAAATCAAATTCCAAAGGCAGCCTTCAATTATTCGTTAGACGTGAATAGATCTATAAAATCTAAAAGGATAACATCCCTTCATTAACTTTTGAAAATGTATAGGTATGCTCGAAACCATTGCTAAATTAGTACCAGTATAGTGGCCATTATATCGTCTTTTCAATGATAGGCTTAAGGTTATTTGTATATTTTCAAAAGTTATAAAGAATTTAAGCCACATGTTTTAAAACTTAGGCGATCCAATATGGCTGTCTAATAGTTTAGGGGATGTGTATGCAAATATCTTAAAAATGAATAATTAGTTCTCACCATAAGGACTTTGTTGTATATAGTAGGCCTCTCCCTAACGTATTTCATGATGAAAGTCATGACATAAGCCACAATGCCATATCAAGCAGTCAAAAGTCCGATGATTTTGTCTATAATTTCAGCCTCTGGCATGTGCTTTCCGATTGAATCAGTCGCCACAATCATATGTGAAAGTTTGTCAAGTTTTGGGGCATTACTAGAAATTTCACTTTTCTTTTCTGAATCACTGCCCTAATCTCCTTTCTAAGCGCAGTTGTAGCTTTCTTACCCTTAGAGAATATGGTTCCAAGCATACTAAAGTAATAGAATGCATCCATTTTTAATGTCATTGAAATAGTTAACAAATTTAGCAATTCTTTCAGGTGAGTGTTAGGGACTCTGTCAAAGGAAAGACTCGAATTTGGTCTTTTCCTTCCCATTGAGTTCGCAAATGTTGCTGTGTAATGGAATCCATCTTCCCCAAATACCTGACTAGGGCATCCGATCTCAAGAAGTGAGGAGAACGAAAAATTTTGCTTTCCTCATCATTTATAGTGGAACCTTCTGCCTTGTAGGATGGAAGAGCTTTTGAATGGGCTGAGGAAGGTAGCGGGTAAATAACTTCTCATTGGAGAAGAGGAATTTGCGACCATTAGGACCACACATGATTACAGTCTTTTCTCCTATGATTTTGGATTCGAAAATGTCTAGAGAATGTTTCCTCATCCTGTTAAGCACAAACTTGTCAGGTTTGCTAAAGAAAAACTAGATGGTTTCACCTATTATTGGCCATCCAAAGCTTCCTGATGGAAGATTGTCATTGTTTTTGGTCTTTTTGAATGCAAAAACTGCTACTAAGAGAATGGATAGTAAAGATAGAAAAAGGAAAAAAAGTAGATGATCCCTGGTTTGTGGTTTGAATAGTCAAGATGAAAATAGTTTAGTGTTGTGTATTGCAAAGTGTGAAGAAGGCTATGTATATTGAGTACATATAGGGACGGATGTAGCTGTGGCATTATATTTTCCAATAACAAAGTATACATTATAACTAGCAATAAAGGAAAAAAATATTTTAATAAAAAATTACAAAAATTCTACTAGGGAAAAAATAATAAAAAAAAAATTCATTAGGAATTTTTAATGTTTGGTTGTATTTCTACATCCCAACCAACCGCTGAACATATGAATTGATAATTCATCAAATTTCTTAATGTCTACTGAAATATAAATGGTTAGTATGATTTACATCCTTGCTTGACATGGTCACCACGGCAAATCCGAGGTTTCGGTTACCTCAAGGCTCAAAGGACTACATATTTTGGGTGGGCAATTTGGAGTGCTTGTTTGGTGGCTGAGCTGCTGCAATAACTTGGTCACTTTTAGAACTCCAATAGTTACTACGTATGAGGACAACAACAGCCGCCTAAAACATTGTTTTATGATAAATATTATTTAATGTTAAGGACACTAAAAAGTCATCCTAAAGAACACGACGGAACGGTCCGATTGGTCCCCCCTCAGCCTGTATCAAATTGGTTTGTAGTTTTTTTAATATGAAAAGAAACGGTTCAGTTGTAGTTTTTTATATTTTTTCTAAAATATGATTGAATCATGAATCAGACTATTTCAAAAAAACCGAAATTCGATTCGATCTGATTTGCTTCGCAATTCTGTCGGTTTCTCTTGCACGCTTAATTCTAACCTGTCCATGGAGTGTCAATGGAGGCGGGAACAGTCGTTGATGGAATTTTCTTTTTTCTTTTTTTTTTCTCCCCGTTTGAGCCTATATCACAGTTTTGTTCGCTTTAAAAGCTAATTTACTTGTTATAACATCTGGAATCATCCTATTTGTCATCAAAATTCATTATGATTAAGATAATTGGGATGCTTTTGGTTGCCGAAAATGTCTCCTTAATTTTTTTTTTCAAATTTATTGTCTTTTTGTAAACGTATACTTACCATTTGTAGGCTGTAGCAAATAATCAAAACCATACAAAAAGTCGGAATAATTGACACACACATATATATATTATATATATATATATATTAGCTCGATAAATCACCTATTGAACGAAAATACATTAATCAAATACAAAATTAAGACATCTCATAAAAATAGAGAAAAATCAACACAAATTCTGTTATTGAATTAAAACTAACGTAACATTGTCAATACAATAGAGTATATACTGCCAAATTTCTTTTCACAATTAAACTAATCTTGAAAATATAGTTTTCTCATCATAAGCTCAAAAAACACAAAATTATGAAGAAATAACTAATCTTGTTTCCATTACATGATCAATCATTATCCTCCAAAAATATATATATATATATATATAACTTGAAGTTAACTTTCTCCTAAGCATCTAACAAAATTAGAGTCAAAATAATTGGCGATCTCTTAATAATCACATCTTTGATATACGAGCATACAATCCTTTGTTTGTTGGAAGTATTGCAAAACGCAATTTACCGCCTTTCAACAATCCATCTGAGGATTACTCAAATATTTGATAAGCATCCCAACAATGTACGCATATCAAGATGCATACAAACTTAAGCATACATAAGACTTCCCATCACTGAAGCAGAAGGAACCTATTCCTTTGCCTTTATGTTAATGTCATTCTTAGGACATTGTAATAAACTAAAATTAACACCTTTTTGTGATAGGAGTATCTCTCGGTGTGCAATCTTTCATGACAAACCTAGTAAGCACTTTGCCAATATATGCCTTTTGTGATAAGCCTAATGTACCTCGTGAATGATCACAATAGATCTGTATGCCTAACACAAAAAATGCATTCCTAAAATCTTTCATCTCAATAATATTTGAAAGAAATCTCTTAGTCTCAAATAATAACCCTATGTCATTATTAGCAAGTAGTAATATAATACAAAAATAATGAATTTATTTCACTGATCTTGCGATACACACATTAATCAACAACGTTTTGCTTAAAACCAAAAGAAGAAATCACTTGATCAAACCTTCAATATCACTGATGGGATGTTTGCTTTTATCCATAGATGGATTTTTTAATTTGCATACAAGATGCTTTGATGTCTCAGATTCAAAACTTTCTATTTGCACCATATACATCATTTCCTCAACATTGCCATTGAGAAACATAGTCTTTACATCCATCTTATGGATCTCTAGGTCATAATGAGCTACAATAGGGTTGCAAACGAGCCGAATTACTTGCGAGCTTGGCTTATTTTAGTCCCGCCTGGTCTGATTCGGCTTGGCTTAGCTAGCTAAATGAGTAGGGCCTGAGCTTGTTTTCAGGCTCGTAAGTCTACTTGTGAATAGGCCTATTAAAAGCTCGTTTAACACATATATTATATATTATTTATATTAATTTAATATTATAAACATAATTAAAAATATCATTATATACGTTAAATAAGTATAGCAAGCTGAGCTCGGGCTCAAAAATCTTTAATGTGCTCTGGCCTAATCTTGCACATTCCAAGCTCGTTAAGAGCCTAGCTCGACTCAAGCCTATTAAGGATTTAAATAAGCTAAGGCCGAACCCAGCTCGGCCTGGCTTGTTTGCACCTTTAGTTACGAGTGTCATAACAACTCTAAAAGAGTTTTCTGATGACATAGGAAAGACAATCTCCTTATAATCAATGCCTTCCTTTTGAGCGAAGTAAAACCATTAGTGACAAGACATGCTTTATATCTTTAGAAATAACATTTACATTCTGCGTAGTCTTAAAAATCTACTTGCAAGTAATTGGTTTTATACCTTCAAGTAATTTGATAAGATTGCAAACGACATTGTTTTTCATTGATTACATTTCCTCCTTTATGAAATTAATCCACTTTTGGGAATTTGCACTTTGTTGGCTTAAATGACAGATGATGGACAATCTTTCAGTCCTATATCAAACTCATGCTCTTGAAGATATATGACATAATCATCTAGAATTACAAATCTTATTCCTCTAATGGATCTATGCGATGGTACTTCTAATTGAGTTGTTGTGATTCCTTAATATGTACAGGAGCTTGTTCTTCTACAAAAATAGGAGGAACCTTAGGAATATTTTGATAACCTATATTTGCATCTTGAAAAGTAGCAAGTGTGAAAATTGCTTCATTTTCAATTGTAACTACATGAATGTTGATACACTCCTCCTCAAATTCAATATCCTAACTAGTACACTCCCAGCATATTCAACATCCTAAAGAAACTTACCCTTCCCGACCTTGAAAAAGAATATACTCAAATGATCATAGAATTTAAGCCCTTTTGTCCATTTTGAGTATCCAACAAAGTTGCAACTAATTGTTCTAGAACCTAATTTGCTCTCACTAGGCCAGTATAGCCTAACCTTAGTGGACCAACCCCAAATATAAAATTGCCTAAGATGGTGTCTTTTACCAATCCATTATTTTGTTAGGTTTCAGTTACAACTTTACTCAAAACTTGGTTAAGGCAATATGCTGCGGTTTTTTATGCCTCTCCTAAAGGGATTCCGGTAAAAAAAAAAAAAAAAAAGACTATTCCTAATTCTAACCATATCCTTTAGGGTTTAATTACATCTCTTAGTGACATTATTTTGACTTGTTTGTTTTGGCATAGTGTATTGAGGAACAATTCTACATTCTTTTTAAGTACCTTGCAAAGCACTTGACACGTCAAATCTGCAATACTATTCACCACCAAGACCGCATGTAACAAGCTTAATTTTTTTATTAAGTTGATTTTCAACTTCTGCTTTGTATTCTTTAAAAATGTTCAAAGATTGAAAGTTCTCAGGTATCAAATACAAGTACCTGTAATGAGAATAATCGCTTATGAAAGTAATAAAATACTACTGGCCATTCAAGATACTTGAAGTCCTTTTGGCACCCTTTCTCTTCATACTTGTTTGTTTTCCCTTAATGCATTAAATGCATATTTCAAGATTTGAAAAATCAAGGGAATTAAGAATTGCTTTTGATACAAGCCTTTCAACCCTTTGGTTGCAAATATGTCCCAACTGCTTTATGTAATAAGTGTCAAAAGATCCTATTTCTAGTACTCATTGAACATGATTTTGTATGGATTTTATGTGAAATTATTAAGAAAATGGTAATTTCTTAACATTTGATTTCAAGGTTCAAAGAAAATATTTCAAAGATTTAAGGATAATTTAAGCAGAAATGAGGAAAGATTTGGCAAAGTGTGCAAAAGGTTGATTTTTAATTATGCACAACTTTCAACATGGCCATACAGATGCTGGTGTTGAGCTACAAAAAATGACCAGAAACTATTATAAATTGTACCCTAGTTGCTTCCCAAGTAGTGTAGAAAGCAGTGTTGAAGAAAAGAATTTGATCAATGAAGAAATTGAGGAATTCCCAGAGTACACGGGTGTGCAGGAGACCGTGTAGGATTAAAAACTGTTATAAGCCTATAAATAGCTATCTCAACCGTTTAGATATCCATCCTTGATAATTTTAAAACCCTAAGAGACAAAAAGATGGACTTTAGGGAGGAAATTGTTGGAGTTTCATTAGAGATTATAAGACAACAAAAGGGTTTTATTGTTGATCATGCTTTACTTTTCTAGATCTATTGTTCTCATTATCAAATCTATGGAAGAGTAGATCTTTATGCCCTGAGTCTTATGAAACCCTAAACCTATATGTGGTTTGAATTGTTTCTTGATTCATGAAAAGTTCATGCATTTATATCTATTGATATGTTTTAATTTTCTTGCAATTGATTGGTGTACAAAGTTGATTACTTGTATGATTCTTGTTAGATAGAAAGAGGTTTCATATAATAAGATAGATGTTCATGAATAGAAAGATTACATGTTTCGCTTAGAGGTAGGGAAACTTTGATTTTCTGCGATAAAGATTTTATCTTTGTTTAAGAATCTTGATCTTTAATGCGATCTTTTATGGCGTTAGAGAGAGAGAGGTCTCCAATATGTCATGAAGGATTAGAAATTGATTAACTCGAAGGAGTAATTGATTTAATTGTGTGATTCTATAGTGCAAAGCATAAATAATTCATTAATCAATCTTTGTTATAAAAAATTAGGGTTTAAGGTGGATCAAGATAAAGAGTGTGTTTTGTAATTGAATTCTATTTGTTAAAGCAATAACAACTGATTTTAGGGTTTGGTAATCTAGATAATTAATAGATAAGAATTAGATATTGTCTCATATGTTATGCTAAATAGTAGAAAAGTGTGATTCTAGTAATTGTTTCTTAGATCCTGTGGACGACATTCGTTTAATTCCTATACCACTATAAATAGGTATACTTGCCTAGATTGATCGTAGGAATTAAATTGGAATTGTAAATTTTAGAATTTGATACGATCAGTAGTAGCGCATCATTATGCTACAATATAAAAGGATTCTCATTAATTAATTTCCACTTTATACCTTAATTACTTGTATGCAATGTTTCTTTTGTATATGTTGCATACAAATCAAGTCCAGATAGATTATCATATAAAGTATTGGTACCAATAACATTTGAATCTCGAAAAAGCCTGAAATTTTATGTTCTCAAATGAACAAAGAAAATGCTTAAATGTAGGAAAATTTGATAAACACTATTTGACCTCAATTCATAAGTGTTAAAATGTGTTTTAATTATGCAATTCTTTAAATATAATTATGAAAATAACACTTAAAATATTTCTTATGTGATTTCAGGATCAGGCTTCTAAATTGTATTTGACAACAAAAGTGAGAGTTTAATTGAGTTTTGTGCAATTTGGAAGCGATTTGATTAAGAGAAATTCTATGGTTCCACCTAGAGATGTAACTAGGTTGGGTTTTGGACAGATCATATGAACCCAAAACCCGACCCATTATCCTATAAGATCTATCAAACCCGATATTATAACTCTATAAGATTTTGATGTTATATCTAAACCTACCCTACATGGTTTAATTTAAAGCCTGAAACCCGATCCTATAACACTCTAACCTATTTTCGTTTCAACCTATTTTCAAATTTTAATAATAAATTTAAGAAAAGCCAGTGCTTCTAATACAAGTTTCCTATACATTTAAAAATGAAAGAGATGAGATGGAATTGATAGAAAATGTTGCAAACCACATTCATTATAAAAATTTAGACTACATTCATTATACAACATTTAAACGTATAAATATATTACTTTGATTGAAAAAGTTGCAGACGATATTCATTATACAACATTTAAAAATATAAATATATTACTTTTGTTGCTGTACATTATATTTAAAATATGGTTAAAATAAATCTCCTACTAGGACTAAAATATAACAGATAGTAAATTATATTAAGCTCCATAGCAAACATAACTTGAACAAAATTTAATAAAAAATTCCAAAATCCATAACTAGTTAAGTAGACATAAAAGAAAAAAACATCATTGGAAGGTAAAAAAGATGGTAATTTCTTTATGTCTTCTTTCCTCTCCTTGCCCCTTTAGTAATGTTTTTATTTTACTTTTTTTTTAAATTATAATATCGGGTTGCTATGTATCCATTGGGTTTGTTATATGATCAAACCCGACCTTATAGCTCTATAGGGTTTTACTATATATCCAAATCAATCTTAAAACCCTATAGTGTTTTTAACGGATTGGTGTAGATCGAAAACCCTATAACAGCTTACCTGGTTACATCCCTAGTCCTATCACTATCGAACGGTTCACGCCATATCCAATCGTAATTGAAATACGAAAATAGTTAATATTTCAATTACTATATTTATTGTAATGGTTAGAAGCTCCCTTTAATTAGGAAAAGAAGGTTTTTCTTTCTTTCTTTCTTTTTTCTTTTTTCTTTTTTTCCTTTTTAAGGATATAGGACAAACACTACCATGTATGAAGCTATGTCACGGAGGGGGCAAATTTTCAAGAAAAATGCAAGTAATCACTAGTCGAAATGGACACGACTTGTGGCATAGTTGTGTCTTAATCATGTCTTGCATGAGCCTCTATTTTGGAAAACTTGAACTTTTTTTTTTGGCTGAAATGGAAAACTTTAACTGAAAGAGAGTGATATTGGCACAAGTTTTATGTGGGCTTTAAAAGGGGATAGTTACCTATTTTGAGGAGAGAGAATATTCTTAAGACTTCTTTAGGAAAGTTTCAAGCTCTTAAACATCCCATTCCTAGAGAAGAAATTCTTTCCTAAATGAATAGATTCTCTTTCCAGTTTTGAAGATTTTACCTTTCCATTGAAGAAAATCAACTTTCCATTACCAAATGAGGCAACTTTCCTAAGATGAAGAATATCAACTTTCCATTTATCAATAATTAGCATGGTTAATTAATTTATTACTAAACTTGGCTATATGATGGTAAACTACTTGAAAAGATGCTGCTGCTATAATCAAGATTACACAAATCAAAAGATCAGCACTTCCTTATGAATTCAATTAAAATCTAACAAATTGATTTTAATAGACCTTGAAAGTATGTAGTAATTTCCCAAATGATCGATGGTAATGTTAGTCCTACACATTTGATTCATTATTTTTTTGGTAAACCAGAGATTTATTTAATCATTAGTAGGAGCATAATGTCTTGCTTGGGACGATACAAAATTGGTGCTAGTAACGCCTGCTACAAAAATTAGTGCATGTAGATCAACACACCATATCTAGGCACGCAAACTTTCGGGCAACTCGAATTTATAGACCATCCAAAAAACACTTAATATACGCATGGATAAGAAAGAAAGTAACTTAGTAGATGGTAGATGCAAAAAAAAGATTCATTCTTCTCAAACTGCCGGCTAGTTGCTGCTAGTGAATGAGTTGGTTCACTCCACATTCGGCTCGTCTAACTCACTTTCAGCCTCAGGTCCATCCTGCACAAGTGCCTGCCCTTGATAACAACAGTGGGTAAGAGGTCAGCTTGGTCATCTGACTAAGTAATCCATTGCATATATAGTTTGATGGGAATATGTAAAAATAACACAGTTGTTAGGCAAATGTAAATGCAGTGACCTTTGGATGCTCCAATAGATTGCCCATATTTCAGCCTCCAATGGACTAGAGGCGTGATTTTTCCTTACAAACTTCGCACAGTTATATCCACTGGACCGAAGAGCAATATACACAATTCCAAAAAAAGATGATTGGTCCTTGAAAGCAGCATCACAGAAAATAAAAGTTTCTGTTGGGTTGAGAACCGAAGCCTGAATAATTTCATGGTTCGAGGGTGTTCTTCTCCATTTCCTTAAGTTAGCCCAAATTATATTGCTATGCACCTGATGTTGCAGCCTAGGAGTGATATAATCTTCTCATTTCCAAATGTTTTGCGATTCTGTTCTCTCCATAGACCCCACAAACTAAATATAAACTGACACTGCCATGGACAGCAGGTTGTTGCTGCTATTTCCTTTTTTGAGAGGTCGGAGTTGTCTTTTACCCAATCATGTTATTAGATGAATTGAGAGACTGCCATAGCTGTTGAGACCAAGGGCAAGTCATAGACAGATGTTCAATAGTTTCATCTGCCCCTCCACATATAGTACATTGCAGGTCGATATTCATTCCATGCTTGGCCAAAGTTGATTTCACTGATAAACGTCTAGTAAGACATTTCCAATTCCAAACAAAGAATTTCATTTTCGCTAAGCACAGCAGTTTCCAAATCCATGTGGTGTTCACGGTTGCATTCATTGTTTGGTGATGCTACTTAATCAGACCCTCATAAGCAGATTTAACCATGAATTCCACTGACAAGTTTCCTTTCCAAACATTAAACAACAACATCCTCAATGGACGAATTAGTGTCTAACAGCACACTTCCAAGGACTCTCATGATCTGTCGATGCAGTGGGTATTCAGTTTTATCGTCATCCCATCAATCTATAGCAATGCAAACATCTGCTAAGGAAAGAGTAGCGGCTATTTTCGATACAGGTCCTGAAATCATATTACACAATGGTTCAGTACTAGTCCAGTTATTAAACCAAAAACGAGTATTCCTCCCGTTTCTTGGTCTGGAATAGCATAGTTTATTCTACTCTGGCTCCATAGTTAAGACATTACGAATTGTTTTTGAAAATTTAAATAACCCATGATTCTCCCCTTTCCGCTTAGATATCAAGTGTGCCCTATATAGACTTCTTTGTTTTGAGTCTGCATGCTAATCCTAAGAGATGCGCTCTAATTCTTAATTTTAAGGGTCTGTTTGTTTTGGCTTTTTTTCGGCAGATACAAACACTTTTTCAAACTTTTTTCTAACAAATTATTTATCAAGAAATAGATATAGATAAAAAAAAAATTGACAGTTCTCATCAAAAGATCAAATAGAATAAATATAGATAAGATTTAGATGCAAATCGGATATATTTATACATATTATTTTAAAAAAGATACAGATACAAATGAAAAACAGACAATCCAAACAAACCCTAATGCCATCCCTCCAACACCTTTTTGCTTTGCAACATTGCTCCATTTTAAACCATAGAAAGCCTTCCTATTCTCCTCAGATTCCCAAAAGAAATCTAGATGTAGCTTGCATATAATAATTTTCACATTTTTGAAGAAAATAATATGAGATTTTTGTTCATATACCTTCTGTCCCGATGCCTTTCCAAATTCATGCATGGTAGCTAACATTGAGAAGGCATTTCGTACGTAGCTTCCCAAACAAGATTAAGTCATCAGCAAAAAAGACAAGGGAAAAATTGAAAGGAGCACGGTTGATTCATTATTTATGCCTTGGTAATATTCTCCTCGTCGTATGTTTAGTATTTTAATTTGTTTAATTAATAGCCTAGCTAAATAAAGATTTGAAATGGTATATGTGTACTACTTAGTTTTGGTCCCAAGACCCATCTGGTTCTTATAATTATTTTTACTATGGTGGACGAACAGGCTATTAAAGTAAATCGAACCTGCAATATCTTTAAGCCATTCTGACAATGGGTGTCCAAATCTATCTTCATCCCAATTTTCTTCTGCAATTTAGATATATACATATATATATATATATCGGCCAATATATATATATATAGAAACTTACTCAATTGTGAGTTAAAGGGCCTTTTACCATTCTTCTTAATATTTTTTCTCTAGTCCAATTTTCAAACCGGAAGTTGGTATCCCTTCTAGTTTCAGTTGTTGCAGTACGATTCACTGAAACCATCTTTAGCTTGATCCAATTCCTCAGTCAATGGAGATGCACCATTCAGAGGTTTGAAATAGTCATTTCCCTAACTTTTCATGTATTTTCCAGCATTGTAGTGTAGTGTGCCAAGAAACTTTTAATATATTAATGGATATTATTAATATCCAGAGGGAATATAGATATTCAGACCAATATGTTGTATGACTAGGGTCATTTTTGCTGGACCAAGAGAAAGATATCCAAGTTATACAAATGAGTTTCTAGAGGTTTAATAGGTACAATGGACAAGACCTACTAATAGAGGACACTACATGTTTAATATCATTGGTCTCTCCTCTATGTGAACAAGCATAAATAATTCCTATATTGAGATCTTTATACATCCTATATAAAAAAATGCTACATTGATACCGTTAAATGTAATCTTAATATAGATTACAAATAATAAGATTAGTGGTGAGATGTGAAATATAAAGAGTATAATAATGAGTCTACATAGAATTTATCCCTCTCTTAAACAAGAGGACAATATCTATTGGCTACTTGGTTGAGATAAGAGTGACTCATAATTGCTAGACACAATAAGTTTTAATGAGTCTTATTTATCTTTCGAGCCAAGTAAAATGATTAAACATTAATGATATTATGTAATGATTTAATTAAGGATATTTTTATAAAGAGATTCAATTACTGTAATGGTTTATGGCTCACAACCTTTTCTATCATGTTGGATGACGAATAATTGTTGCTAGACGATTACATTGGTTTGTGTTTGTATATGAACTACCTTCGTGTGTAAAAACTTAGATGGTTGCATACAATAACACCATTAACAGAAACAAGATTACCGATAAGAGATTTTAGTGTATACTGAAATTATGTCTATAATTACTTTAAAATAATTTATCTTAAAATGATGAAAGTATTTTTATTGAAAATATTAATTTTAATAAGATGGTTTGTTTTTCCATCACCTATACCATTCACATTAAAGGTCAAAATAATGGCATGTCTCTTTTTAATAAAATATTAATATTTTGGCCAAGAAACTGTCTAGGAGTTTTATTTCGAATGACTTTACTGACCGTGAATATTTTTTTTTAAATTAATACTTCGGTAGCCTTTTGAAATAAAAATACCTTTTGTCTATATGAAAAAGATCATTCCATCAGGAGAAAGAAGGATATTTTTTTAAGTAGAAAATAATTTATAAAAATCTTTGATACCAATTCAAGTTATCTAGCAATATAAGGATTCGATCAATTTTTCTGGAGGGACTATATTTGAAGTCTTTGTGGTAAACACTTTTAACGCCATCCGAGGAGAAGACAATATTTACAATTATAAAAATAGGTATATTTCTTTTATACTGAATTATCTTATGATTTTATTTTGCATGTGTCTCGTAATAGATTTTGTAAAAGAAAAAATAATAATAATAATTTCTGCTGCGTTTTATGATTTCACAAAACCCAACGTGTAGACCATGTCTTCTTGTTGTCCTCAATTACTGCAAGGTGCTTTAGATGAAAACTTCATCATTTGCTTTTAGATCTACACATCATAGACTTCTTCTCTTTGGAGCTATTTTTTTTCTCCCAGTTAACCCAATAAATATTTTTTTATTCACTCCCTCCTTAAATAAAATAGTGATGCAGTCCAACTTATTAATTGTGCTCACTGATAATATCTCTTTTTGCATATAATAAGAAGTAGAGGTTGATGCGCTTATAACCTAATAGTATTATCCTTCATCTTCCAAGTGAAAGATACATGTTGAAATCTAATGGCAAAAAACATAAAAAAAGAGATTGTTGAGATGCATAGTAACATCACATGCTTTGGGATTGAAATCATGGACATGACTTAGATTTAATTATAGGAAACAAGTGGACACATGATTCATCAAGTGTTGAAAAAATGGTAAATGATCAATAAATTAAATCATATAAAATTGTTTAGAAAAATATAATTTTTATGTGACATAAATCTTATATCAAGAATAAGAGACATATACCTTTATGAGAAAATTTGCCAATAATTTCTACACTATAACTTTCATTATACTATCCTAATTTAATTTTAATATCTTTTAGTTATATATATGGTTTTAGTAAAATTTAAAGAGACCAGATTTATAAAATCCCTTTTAATAATATAGACATCGATCATAGGTTTTCTTGTTGGCATGCTATTTGTAAATGCCATTTCGAATGATTTATCAATGATTCAGTTTTTGGTGACGTGAGGAGCAAATCAATTATATAAATATAAATAACTAATATTTTCACTTTTTTATGAGATAATGAACTATGTTATATTATTTCAATTTTCTTTGAGTTAATACATAATTAATATCTAAACTTTACTCATTTTCATAACAAACTGCATAAAGTTTAAAAATATTAATTTATTACTTTTCAAGCTACGTATAGTATTTAATTTAAAGAGACTACTCTACTCAATTGCAATAAACAAAAAGTGAGGTGATCAATCACTTGGCTCTAGCATTGAGAGGAATTACAGAACTTAAGATGATGATTACTTTTACTATCGTTGATGGCGGATTTTGACCGCATGTTGCTTGTATCTATTTTTTCTCGATCTTGCTTGAAGGATTTGATTTTCTAGGTACTTGAGATTAGATGAAAAAGATCGTCAATGCTGTAGATAGGAGAAAGGACCACTAAAGAGAAGTATTTGTACATATCTTCCTATAACATGTCTCATTTTCTTTGAGGGAAATGAAAGCAACTTCTATTTCAATACCAGAGTTTGTTCCGACAACACTAACTCCGTATCTATCATGTCAAATCTCTTTTAGTCATCCTAACTTCATGAAATTGACTCCTTAGGTCCTATCGCTCAACCTAAAGAGTCGAGACTAAGTTATTGTAGGACTAAAAAAAAAAAAAACCATAATCCATATTTAGCCCTCTTCAACAACTTCATTTGAGGATCTTTTTTTTTATTTTTATTTTTTTATGTACAATCGCTATTCTTTATCCTATATAACATCTCTTCTTAGTCGTGCCTAAACTTGCAAGCTGCTTCAATTACGGAAAACCAATAACATCTACTCTTCATATTATTAGAGGTTTCATCTTGTTGTTTGGACATCTTTATCTTATGAGAAGTAATGTGATTCGATTAGCTAGCAAAATACTAATTCACTTCCCAAGAGAATTATCAAGAGCCACACAAAATACTACATGGCTCTGCATTAAAAGTTTCACTGCACTGAAGATTATACTAAGATCCATTTATCTATCCAACTTTTTCCCTTTCTAAACATTTTTTAATTACTTGCTATTACAATTTTGGGAGAAGGGAGGGGAATTGAACTCAAGTCAAACCCCCTTAAAAGATTTGTGTTCATGCCACTTGGTCACAAAGGCCGTAGCGAACAATTGTCTTTTACATATACCAATGCTCATTTTTCCATGGTTATTCTTGCCTAAAAGTCTTAATAAAAATGTAACGAAATGTTTGGTGGATTTGCTACAACATGTCCATCACATCAACTAGTGTGCCAGTCATCTTAAAAGAATTCTTGAAATGATAACACATGTATGAATATTGTAGGAGGAGGAGTGAGAGGAGGAGCAAACAAACTCGATGTCTCAAGTGTATACATGTGATAGAATATCAAATAAAGTAGATTGGATTATTTTTGACCTTTCATAGAGATGTTTTAGTAGAGGTCTTGCATTGCTCTCAATTTTAGCAATATGCAAACTAATCCCAAATTAAAGTGGACCCTCTCATTTATAGATATTAGAGGCTGATACTAACTATTAGATGACATCTGTATGTATGGTTAAGATACTTTTATACTAGTTATTATGAAATCACTTCTAAGTATCCAATAGTTAAGACTTAAGGGGTCAACATTATTCATTCTTTTCTTGCATGAGTATGGGCTTTGGATGTGTGCTTGAAAGAGTTAGGGACTTTTATTATATAAAAGAAGGCTAAACTACTTTATAAAGCACCCAATTAAGCTTAGGGCCTATTTAATACATATAACCCCTTGTAAAATCAAACAGATCCTAATCAACTTAAGAAGACATTCTCTGAGTCTAATTTTTGGGAGTGAGAAAATCTAGCAAGGTTAAGAGTAGAGAAAAATTGGTCTAATGTTCCCTATAATGAACTTACCAAGTGAGATCTTCCTAACACATGTCTAATTGGGCTTAATTCCAAAACCTTATCATTGGCTTGAGAGACTAGTCCATGACATTGGATCGGGGTAAGGGTACAATCATCGAATTGACTCTTTGTAAACTGTTAATGATTAGTGTTTAATCTCATCGTACATAATGAGGATGGAGAAATTTTAGGTTTTTTTATTATTGATTATTAATATGCAATCTTATTAATTTTTTTACTTTCATTACACAATCTATTGTAATCAATAATTATTTGTAATATAATAGAAAGTGTTCGTGATATATAACATTTTGATATTGTTTCATGGTAAATATTAGCATATAACAATTTAGTACAATTTTACCTTTATAAGGTACTCGACTATCATACCATGAGTTTTGATAGTTTTAATTAAATCAATAAGTCTATTATATTATAGAATAGTGTGTATAATATTTACATCAATAACACATATCAAAATTTAATTTCATCAATTTCACAACAACTATATAAAAGACGAAACTTTTTACGCATGTATGTTAATAACTTGACTCGCCTCAATTTAAACACTTTAAATAAAAATCAATCATCAACTACATGGTTTTGTAAAATTCAATTCAAGAGAGTGAAAAAGCTGCAAGTGAATCAGATCGTGCAAGTAGTATAGTAAAGTGAGTCAAGGTCGTATCCTTGAGGATCTATTGGCTAAGTATTAGAAGTTGAATCAATCCATTATTAAAACAAAGCTAATATATAATTTGAACACTTGAAACTGGATGTCCTAGCAACACAATTGAGGGTCCAAGATTTAGGAGATGCTAAAAATTGATTACGAATATTGCACTTGTTTTTCATTTGAATTGAACCCTATGCCTTGAATGGATATTGAAATTGATTACTTGGAATTTAATGAAACTCACTATAACTCGCCGACTTCCTAGATATAGTAAAATTCCAATTATAGCATAAATCATCCTACCAAAGAGATTTATCTATATTTATCAGTTAAAATAGGAATTTACTTGCACCAAAATTACTACTCTTGTTAAAATTACAAACCAAGCAACGCTAAGTGACCAAAAATTATAATTTTAACTGCATTAAGCAAGTGAATTTATGACTTTTGTCAAAATCCATATATTCCTATGATAAATCTCTTCCAAAAACCCAAGATGTGTCCACACGGATTATTAAAGCTCTCCGAATATCTCTAGTCCTAATCTATCTAATCAATATGAGCCTAATACAGATCAAATAGATTATGAAAAGCAATAATTAAATTCCCAAATAATCAAATATCAATATTAAAGCAAGCCAAACAATTCATTTCATTTAATCCATCAATGCAATATTCACAAAAATATTAAACCTAACATCACAATGACATAATCAAGCAATAAACATAATAAAACAAGGTTGAAAAATACCTCAAATGAAATTCATTCATCAAAGTCTCCAAAACAAAAAATCCAATAATGGGTATTACTTAATTGCATCAAAAACCCATGAATGCCTCCAAGTGTTGCTAGAATAATAAGGTTTTAGTGCCATTTGATTAAACTAAACATGGTGAAATTACAATGAAGTTCGTAAAGCAAATACTATACTTATTATTTTGTTCCATTCTTCTAAAGATACTGTTCTCTATCCTATTCCTCCCACTTCATAAAAGCATCTCCTTCCTTTATACTCTATGCCTCTTTCCTTTGTGCTTTACGTTTCTATCCAAGGAGAATATGATGTGGGCCTTCTACAATTGGAAAGAAAATCACGTTGGCCCAGCTCCTTAAGTCACTACAACATCTTCTAATTCTAAATACAGATCTCTGATCTTTTCAAACTTTAATTAGAGACATGGACTTCTTTTTCTTTGAATGGGCCCTTAATAGAAAACTTTGAAGCCTTTAAATATTCTTCTACTATTCTAGCTATCCTCGCATAAGTCTTCGCCCAACATGTGTTTATATTAATCGGTCATACGGGCTTCTTTAACTAGATAAATACAACCCACTGAAGACAAGTCAATATCAGCTGAATCCTTTTCTGTCAAGACCACATGAAGACATGCAACTTTCTCTATTTGATATAAACATAAGTACAACTCCAAGGCAACTTAGTTCTACTACTTGATGCTCAATTCAGCTGGTGTTGCGTATTGGTCATGATCTGTTGTTGTGATCGAGGGTATGATAAGGCTATAGATGTAGGCACTTGAGATTAGGACATGAGCACTATGTAGCTTTGTGAGCTTGAAGCTAGAGTGTGCAATAAGCGCTATTGTTCTACCATCTGCGTTTATTTTCAATCTAAATTCATTTAGGATTTCTCAAAACACAAAATATGAAAGTTGTAGATTTCCCTCTTATCATTCTATGGAATTTTGAATCTCTACAAATGGAGCTTGGACAAATGAGATGTGTGCAATTTACAAAATAGGATTGAAACTGCAAATTAGAACACCACACCAACACTTGCAGTAACTTCAAGACTAATTTCGACCTTTATCCATACAAATTTACAAAAAGATCAAAACACAAAAGTTAAAGATCTCTCTCTTAGGTTTCTAAAGCATTTAAATTGTATCAAAATGAGCTTGGATGAGAGAGATACCTGCAATTTACCAAACTCTATCATATTGCAGATCAAAACACAGTAGCTACATGCACATCAACTTCCAACTAGGTTTTGACCATGATGCATCTAGAATCTTGCAAAACTTAAAACACAAAAATTGAAGGTTTCCCTCTTAGCTTTCTATGGTATTTTGAATCATCTCAATTAAAGCTCATATGAGAAAGATATGATCGATTTAGAACGACATATCAAAACTGTCTAATCTCGATCTCTAGGGCGTGATGTTGCTCGATTCTTTAGTTGAATTTATCACTTTATGTTCTATTGCTATTTGTGTAATGGATTACTGATGTGATGCTCAATAGTAGCATCATTAGCTCTAGGTGGTGAAAAAAAGATCTGCTAGTCCTTTTGCAATGTTTGGCGATTATGGTTGTTGTTCAATTGTTTGTGTGTGGAGCTTTGAGAGTGGTGATCTCGGTCAAAGGCTTTGACAAGTGAATTTGTTCATTTGTGTCCAGACGATGAAATTTTTGCTTAAGCACTCTGTTTTGTTGTTGTTTTCCTGATATATAAGAATCTCAATCTTCTTTAGTATCTTGACACATGATCTTTCTTTTAATCTCAACTTCTTCAAATTCCACTATTGTCAAATATAAAATGAACTGAATTAATTCAACCATTCCTTGAAATGTCACAATTCATGAAAAGTTGAGAAGCATATTGGTCAACTCAAGCATCTTTATTGATCCTTTCAAGCTAAATTTACGAAATAGATCGAGAAGCATGCATTCATTGAATGCTTAACCCTTATTCATTCTAAGATATTTAACTCTACATTTTTGCTCATTTTAAGGCATTATCCAACCGAATCATCTAATTTATACATAATTTTGAGTCATTTTAGTAGAGATAAATGTGTAATTCTACACATTTATCGTATGTGCTAAGGTTGTGGTATGAATACCAATCTTATAATGAAATAGATCTAGATTTTTTTTCTTCTTCTCTCTTAAAGTTATGGTTAATAGTAGTAAAAAAAGAAAAAGAAAAAGAAAAGCCTCCTCCACAAAGTTTTGTTGGCTAAAACAAATATAAAGGTCAACTAAAGCCTACTTTGGTTGAATGAAATGAAGTTCATCTAATTAAACTTAGTCACTAATATACCTTTACCTTAGTTTCGTTAAATGTCTTTAGATTCATTTATCTAGAGATATGGCACGTGGATACCAAAAATGTTTAATATATCTGTCGTTTCACATCAATATCAATTGTTTAAAAACTACTTGTTTCATTACCATCACAATTATGCATATATCAAAATTATTTTATTGATACTTATGTATATATATCCACACACTTAGCATGTAGTAGTCAATAATTCGTTTGTTTCCCTCGTATTTCAGTTATTGATTTCAACTAATAGCTCATGAAGTTCATTTTGTAGTGAGTTTCACACAATAACTAAATATGTAATACACTGCGTGCTCATACAATATTAAACATACACCGAGTTGGTGCACTCCTTATGGTATGCTCCCATCCCTTTTGATACTTGCATCTTAGGTACATAGTACCTATCAACATCGTAGACGAAATTATTACATGTGCATGAATGTACTAGGAAGGACAAAAACAACAACCCTATGACAACACCATTGATTGTGGGATGCATAGTTGTCAAAATCGCGATTTTACCTATACGATTCTACGAGTTTACGATTTTAGGAGGTCATTCCGAGTTGACTCGTGTGTAGAATTTTTTTTGGTAGAATCTTACGATTTACCGAGTCTACATGTAAACTTGGTAGAATCTTACGATTTTAATCGAATTTACGATTCTACCTATATGAGTTAATTAAGCTAAAATATAAAAAATACGACTGTATATTTATAAGCTCATCAACTATTAAGAATTAAAATGATATATCTTTCTTATTGTCGTTTTTATTTGGTATCCACACAGTCTCTCTATCTTGTTCCCTCCCTTCCCTGAAAACCCTTGCTCTACATTTATGAAATTCATTCAAGTTAAGTTGTAGCTATAAAGTTGACAAGAAAACTTATTTATTTCATTTATATAATTAAGCATTTAATAAGTTGAAAATTTTGATTATCCTACAATTTATCACTTATTTTGAAACAAAGTAATAGAAAATAAATTAATTTTGACTTTATTTTCTTTTTTTTTATAGATGTTATATTATAGACTAAGAGTAATTATGAAAAAGATAACTTAATTTCTTTATTTTTTTAACATCCATTATGTGTTTTATATCTTCTATAAGCATTTCTATAATTTTTCAAAGCTATTTTGCAAAAATTGTAGAAACTTACGTTTTTACGTTTCGATTTTACGTTCCGATTCTACTGACCCCTAGCGATTCTACATAGAATCGCGAGTTTGACAACCTTGGTGGGATGGATTGTGCTATAAGATATAAGCAAGCCAATTTGGCAAGCACAAAGCAATGATTAAAATACACCAGTTTGATGCCTAAAAAGGCGAAGGGAAGTCCTTGTTAGGGTACGAGCCCATGTTTTAAAAGGCGCTCAAGCAAGACAAGGTGCATGATGGCGCCTTGCGAAGCCTAAGGTGAGGCACTTTCAATAAGGCACACCTCTGTGCCTTTTTTTTAAAAAAAAAAAAAAGAACCTTTTTTTTTTCTTCTTATTTTAGCCGACAAGACCTTGCCCCACAAATGGCTAAAAAAACTATCTCGTAACTAGCAAAAAAAAAAAAGTAGTTTTTAAAACTTCAAAGAAACCTTACCCCACTTCGCTTTCTTTCTTTCACTCCATGTTGAAAACCATCACCCCACTTTCCCTCTTGTCTTTCAAAAGAGAAAACAAACATAATGCCTTGACTCATCCATTAGGTATTTATAATTATACTTTTCTTCTTATTTTATTCTATGCATGAAGCTTAACCGATTGGTATAGGTGCTTGTTTTGTTTGTTAATATATTGTAGACATTTGTTTTGTACACTTTTTTTCTCTCACTTACGTTGAAAACCATCACCCCCACTATCTCTCTTTCATTAGTTTATTTATATCCACTTTCTCTTTTACTATGAAATACTAGTAGAATGTTTTGTTTGTTTATTTATTTTATTTTATATAATAAAATCTACTAATACTAGGAAAAATAAATGTTAATAGTAAATATAAATTTATTAAAATAATTAAAAATAATTTTTTAAAAGTATAATGACTAAAAAAACTTTTTTTCTGTCACTTATAAAATAAAAATATGATAAATAAAAAAGTATAATTGATGAATTAGTAATGATTAATATGTATATATGTTTATGGGAATATGTTTAACCTCAATAATGATAATTTTTTAAACTATCTTTTAGATAGAGCGCAATCATATTTTAGAAGGACTCAGGCAATGTTAGTAGGAATCGAAGTGGAACCAACGAAGCGATCTAGGATGGAAATATAATTAGTTAGATGATAAAATGATACAAATTCTGTGACTTGTATGTTTTGTCAAAAAGTCACTAAGGGAAGATTTTATAAAACCAAACAACATCAAGTGGGGAACAAAATGCAAAAAATTGTTTGAATTGTCTTCCGGAAGTGAGAAAAGATTTATATAATTTTATGAATGAAAAGAAAAGTAAAAAAGAACATTATGATAAAATGTTGGATATTGATGACTTTGATAATGTTATTGAAATAGGGAATGATGAAGATGGAAGGAAAATTAATAAAGGCAAAGAGAAAGTTGTTACTTGCATGGCTTCAAAGAAGAAGAGGCCTCTAGATGCTTTTGTATCAATAAAGTCGAGGCACGTTGTTGAGATAAGGAAGAAGGGAAAAATAATACAATATACTATAAATGATGCATATGACAAACAAAAAATAGAGAAAGCTTGCCAATATATTGCTTGTTTCTTCTATCAAGCAGGCATTCCATTTAATGTTGTACATCTTGATTCAATTAAATGCATGATTGAAGCCATTGGTCAATATGGACCAAACATGAAACCTTCAAGTTATCATGAGTTGAGAGTTCCCCTTCTTGAGAAAGAAGTTGAGCATACTAATGGATTGCTTTAAAAGTACAAAGATTTTTAGTGAAGACTTAGATGTTCGATTATGTTGAATGGGTAGTTAACTTAAACTTATCAGAGCATTATCAACTTTTTAGTCAATTGCCCAATAGGAATAATACTTTTTAGATTAGTGGATGTATCATCATATATGAAAACCAGAGAAAAGTTATTTGAATTATTGGATAAGTTTATAGATGAGATTAGAGAAGCAAATGTTGTTCAAGTAATAATAGATAATGGATTTAATTATGTTTTAGTAGGTAAGTTTTAGTTTTTAGTTTCTACTTTATCATAATTTAATTATTATAATATAAATGTCAAGACCTGGATTCACCACTTATATAAAAATAGGTGGATTCGAATCCCCAACCAGATATGACCCTCGGAAATTATATGTAAGGTTGTCCGCAAAGAATGGTTTGGATAATTATTTGCCAAAACCTAGAATAAGAAAACATACCAAGAAATTTACTTAAAGAAAAACTTCATATAAACTTAAAATAATTTCCTTTTGTTGCCTTTAAGGCTTGAAACATAGTTATCACACATATATAAACATATACAAGATATTACAGACATAGGCTTGTAAACAAGCCATTAACAAACGTATAGAGATATTACAACATTATACAAAATACAATAAAAGCTTTAACAAAACTTCTATCTTAATCTATTACAAAAACTTCCATCAAAAGCCATGATCGGTCTCAAACTTCGGAGTTTGTAGGGGGTTGTCGATGTTTGCATTGATGGGGTTGTTGTTTCTGGTTTCAATTTGAGTTTAAATTTAGTGTGGTTTCGATTAGAATTATAGAGTTACTTGTGATCAACATGGTGCTTGGTTTTCAATGATGGTGGTTGTCATGGTAGTGTTAGATGAGTTTATGATGGGCTTGAATTGTGGGTTTGCTGCGTTGGTTATTATTCAAGTTTAAGTTTGTGTTGTGTAGTGGTGTGCTTGTATGGTTGATTGTAAGTGGTTTTTGACGTGTTTGATTGGTGGTGTGTACCGACCCCATTTTCTCTTGGGATGAATTGCTTTTCTAAGCTCAATTGCATTTGTTTTTCCTCTGGGAGAATCTGAACATGAAGGTCCTATATACAGCTTTGCACCTTTTAGTAGGGGGGTATATTCAGTTGATTTCAATTCTTTAATCTCATCCTTACAAGCTTTTTCCATTTCTATAGCTATTATCAACTATCATGCCGTGGTTGTTATGGTCGTTGACGGTGTTAATATGCATTGTGGCTTTTGCTCTGTTTCCATCAAACAGAGCATTAAGAGAACTTCATTTTCAACAGCAAAGAGGTACATTTTTAATAGCATCGAGAGGAGAATCGTTGTGCTAGAGATCGAGTATGGGGAAGCTAAATTTAAAATAATGGATGGAGGGTTGAGTTTCTGATTCTCCTTGGTGTTGCTTCCAATTCTCCGAATAATAATGCTACTGTTAATAATAATAATAATTTAAATAATAATTGTAAGTTGAGTTTCAAGAACATGAACTAGACTTGGATTTGCAAGCTTCTACTAGCTGGGAAAAGTGACTTGATTTTCAGGAACCTTTATTGGATTTCACCGCCACTTCAGCCTTCATCGCCATTAAATTAGTTTACTTTGTCAACCTTCAGAGGTGAGCTACATGATTTACGACGCAAATCGTTCAATTGATTGAGCTTTTTGTCAGCTATTTTAATACTTTAATAATCAAGTTTTTTTTTTTTTTCGTTTGTAAAAATGACCCTGCATGAAAATGGCTAGACGATTAAAACATAAATATTCTATATTTATGAAATGGTAAGACATTAAAAACAAAAGTGGTTCTTAGTTTTTGGGTTTGAAAGATGAAGTTGATTTTTTTTGTTTATATATACTCCCACATGGAAAATTTTTTGAAAAATATATATAACATAGAATTAGGACATACCGAGATTGAAGGAAAAATAACCATAAAGGAACATGGACTTGCTCTGTTTGTCAATATGGGTGGGTTTGGGCTTTACGTGTGGCTTGGTATTAGTTTAAATAATGTTGGAAAAAATATTAATAAAAATGATAAGATACCGCGTAATGTGACGTGTTAGGTTGTGATTGGTCCGTATATTCATATCAGCAACGTAGTTAACACCGTTGACGGAAGTATAAAAAATGACAACGAAAAGTTTACTATTTTTAAAAGTTCAAATGCTTAATTGAATTTTCAAGCAAAGTTGAGATATCAGATTTGATATTAACCCAGGTATTGCTATCATGTTCTTATGGATTTACAAAATTTGTCATGTCGAACACAGAAATCGAAAATGGAATACAAATTAAAGAATGTAATTGGCAAATAAGGAAACGACCGCCCTGCCGATGCAATTTCACCATCCGGCCTATGCTCCTCTCCTATCCATAAGACGCTTGGTTTACTGCGCCAATAATCTTTTCCGTACACTTGTTGATCGATTCAATCTCTAAATAAAATAAATCAACTATTATAAATTAAGCTAAATGATTAATAATTAATTCTAAGATATTATATTAATTGCAAATTTCAAACTTCGAAGAATATAGTATTTGATATTTTAAGGACATACTCCAACTTGTACATGATCATAATAATTAAGTACATATATAAGGCAAAACAAAAGCCACCCTAAAAGGTTTGAATGATAAATATTGTTTAATTTTAAGGACACCAAAAGTCACCCTAAAAGTTAATATGCATATTAAGACAACAATAGCGGTTCTAAAACGTGTGTGTCTATATATATATATATATATATTTCCTCTTCTATACTTGTGCTGGCCTTTAAAGCTAAATGGCTATTATCGCCCTAACGTGTCATCAAAATATTATGCTTAGCAAACATTAATAACACCATCAACAACACCACCGGTGTTATGCTCGAGTTTAGATATTAATATTATTTTAATTAAAAAAATTATTTTTTAATAAATCGAACCTAAATGAGTTTAATCAAGTCAAGTTTAAATTTACGTAATGTTACATTAAGTTGTTCTCGAGTTTAGGACTTTATTAGCTAAGTATGAAATTTAAATTTCAAATTGAGCCTGAGCTTAAGCTTAGCATTATATCATATTGACTCGACTCCTTTGTAGCCATAGTGGTGACATTGGAATTGATGGTGCAATCGAAATGAGGAATTGTTGATGGCAATAGTGTAAAAGGAGGAGATGGAGTTGCTATTTAGTAGTCTTGGCTTGGTAATGGGGGTATATGTTGGTAATGGTTGTTGATGACGATGGTGGTGATTGTCGATTGGTGGGGAAAAACGATGAGTTGAGGAGATGGTGTTGAGGGTAGAGGCGGGTAGAAGATGGTGATGGTGTTGATAAAGGCAGATAAAGATGTGGCTTTGATGCTATGTATGATGGTTAGTAGAAAAGAAAGGAATGGGATGGAAGACGATGATGACGAAGCCAAAGGTTTGCGGGTGAGTGCTCCATCATGAATGAGTGATAAGGAGAATGAAATTTGTTTGATTATTGTTAGAGTCACTTGTGTGCATGGTAAGCGGATAGAAAAGGTAGATTTTCATTAATTCTAGGATATTTCATGTTTAAGACGGATGTTTTATGTTGTGAATAAGAGGGTAAGAAAGCCTGTGAGTTAGAGTAACATATCATATGGAATGATTAGTATCATATCAGTAATAGTAAAATTTTAATATAAATAGTTTTTTAAAGGAAAATCACCGTTGGTACCATTTGTTATAAGCGTGTCTTTCATTTCTATATCTATTTATGGGCGACTTTCTATAGTTATTACCCTTTAAAAGCTATAATAAGGATGAAGATGTTAGATAAATTTTCTTGTTTGTTTACACATGAAGTTAGCTCTGAAGGAAAGCTGCTAGGAGAAACGATAAGATTTGCAGTTAATTTTCTTTATAAGATTAGGAAGATGATTTCGCCGTTTCTGCTAAGATGGTTAAGGATTTAACTAATGTGTTATAGTCAACTAAGTTTTAGTTTTATTAATGTTTATGCTTCACATATATGCCTATATATATCTACACATATAGATTGCCGTCATATTGATCATGCATTAGGTTTTTTTTTTTTTTTTTGCTAATAAAATACTATTTATAAGTCTTATCTACTTGAAATTGATTAGGGTATTCTTGAGATTAAATTATTCAAAGGGTTTTATCCAAATTTTATTTGTTTATTTATTTATTATATACATATTTTATTTTTTAAGACCTAATTTAAGGTTTTCATAGTGTACATGAAAATTATTCAAGTGTTATTTATATATAGGGATTAAGGTATTATTGGTTATTGGGAATATAACTAATTCTCTGTTCTAATCTGTCATAGGCTTTATAGAATCCTAACCTGGTCATCTTTGGGGTGGCTATCACAACTGACCACATCTTTAGAAAATTTTGAGAAATTAAGGAAAACGGTTGGGAATTTTAGGAGGCCTAGTCTACAAAAGGATAGAAAAAGTTGCTCATGAAAGGGAATTTTTAGAGGTTAATAAGTGGTGAGAGTGACTTGTGGGTTGTGAAGAAGAGTTTTGGAAAATTAAGGTGAATCTTCATACCTGAGATAATGAAGCAGAGTTGGGTGAGAGTGGAAAGGAACTAGAGGAGAGCTTTAATGAGGACCTTAGTTACCACGATTGAAAATTGTTACACAAAAAGAAAGTGGACCATAATATTTCTTTAACCCCAGATGAGAGTGGAGGGAAACCTGAGTACTTCAATATGAACCTTACTTGAATGCAAAATTGTTTCATGAAAAGAAAGTAAGCACCAATCATAAAACTTCTCCTCGTATTGAATTCATTTTGGAATGTTTGGAAGAGCTGAGTTGCAATTGGATGCTTATAAGTGGAGAAATGGGTCTCCCCAACCTCTTTTAGAGTCACAGGATTGGGATAGGTTCCCATGGGATGGGACATTCGTTAATGAAGTAGAATAGTCAGGCAAAGAAGACTTTAAATGAAGTGTTTGGTGGAAAACAACCCGCCATCTTTTTGCTTGTGTTTTGTTTGCTTTCATTTTAACTCACTAATGTGTAGGTTTCAGGGCTTTGTCAAGCTAAGTGGTGTTGACCATGGTTTTGATTACAGGACCATATAGTGAATCATTAATCACCCTAAGAGAGTATTATTTTTTTGCCCTCTAAGTTGGGGTGAATTATTTGTTATGATGTTGGGGGTGGTTGAAATGAAGTCAATTGTGCTATATTTTGATGTTGGTTGGCCATCATTTCTAGGTCTTCACAAGTTCTTATCGGATGATATTGCTGTTAAATTGACAACATTGCATAAAAACCAATTAATTGCACAAACATATAAATCATTTTGCATAAAAAAACAACTTTGAGGACAATTTTTATTTTCGCTTTTTATATTTAAATTTGTTTGATCATTGATGAACTTTTTGACACTTGACTAAGTTGAATTTTGGAATCTGTGTTAAATTTAGCTATCTGTTTCAAATTTTGATTTGGGATTTCAAATGAGGGTAATGTCATTGAACCACAGTAAGGCACTTGTATTTTTAAGGATACTTTAATTTAAACTTCCTTTCATGTTTTGAAGAATTATGATCTTTAGTAAATGAACATGGGAAATTCATCTCTTGAAAATTTTGCTTAAAAGAAAGGAATCTAGGACCTGTTTGTTTCAAGACAAATATTTTCTAGAAATAATTTTCTTTATTTTCCTTTATTTGTTATGCAGAAAATGACATTTTAAGTGGAAAACATTTTCCCTTGTAAGGGAAAATAACTTCCACTAAAGAGCAAATCTTATTATTTTTAAGAAAAACGACTTACTCTTTTCAAAACGAAAAGTCATTTTCCGGATTAGTCTTTGTAGGTATTCTAACTCTAGAAATATGATATTTGTTTGATTTTTATCGTAATTAATCAATAAAATATATTTTAAACATTAAAATAATTTATTGGAAAAAAATGAAAAATGAAAAATCATTAAAAAATTATAAATATCAATTGATAATTTGCAAATAAGTGCTGTAAAATATATATTTATTTTATACTTTTACTTTAAATAATTTATTTGTCATAATGCACTTATATAGTAACTTGTCAATAAAAAATTATTTATATATAACGACATGTTAAGTAGAATTGGTAGTCAAACAAAGGAAATTTTTTTCAGCATAATTCTGTAAATGTCACCAAATACATGAAAACATATTATTTTCAGCAAAATATTTTTATGTAAAATACTTTCCTAAATACAAGATATTTTCCTTGAAACAAACGAGACCTAAGATGTGTAGAAAAACGAAATTAATGGTGTGTTTGGTTTATTGGATTGACATTGGTTTGACATTTGTTTCATACATGTTTCAACCGGATTATTTATCAAAAATAGATAATATGAAAAAATATATTTTTACTCATAAATAATTCTTACAAATCAAATATAGATAAAATAAAAATATAGATCAGATAACAAATAAAATACAAATAAAAAAATCATCCAAACAACCCAATTAATAAAGGAATGACTTAATAAAAGGTGCCGTACCTACTTCACTGTGTTTGAGCCTTTAACTAAAGTTATGAGTGTCTTGGGACCCCAGTTTTAGGTACATTTTGTCATTGTCTAACGTTACCAAATATGCAAAGACAGTAAACTAAATTAAATAATATTTTAAGAATTTAGTAGTGGGCCTCATTGACATAAAGTAAGCTTAGAGGGTGCTTTTCAAATGATCACATGATTACACCTAAAATTAGGTGTTGTTCCTTATCTAAAAACAACACTTTCACACAATTAAATTAAAAAAAAAAAACCCTCATAAATCATTCAAAATATATAAGTTGCGTGTCATGGGACATGAGAACAATAGAGGGAAAAAAAATGAACTTAAATGATGTTATTATGTTCACATATTTTTATCCTAAATACAAGTTATTTTAATGTGTAAATTTCTATGCGTAACAGGAAACATATGTGAAGATGGAAAATAAATATAGCTCGACGGACCATTTTCCTATCAACACCAATTCACTTGTACAAAGAAAGGAGAAATATATACATTTTTCTTCTCACTCGCTTCTGGGCCATGGAGACATTATGAACTTTCCATTTGTGCCATTGGGATTAGCATGATTTCGTCTCCTTATCATGTAGTGGTGCACGGTCATTACAACCTATATTTTTCATTTCCCCAATCGATACATGGGAAGAAATTATATGATTACCTACCCATTCAAATAAAAATTATATAAAATTAATTAATAAAATATCTATATGCAATCGCATTTATAAGATGCAATTTTATTATTAATACATGAATTATATATATAAGACGCAACTCACACAATTATAATGAATTGTATCTTAAAAATGAGATGTACTAATATACCACACAATTATGATGAGTACATTAATGAATCACATTTCTAAGATATGATTTATTAAGAAAATATGTTAATTGTATTTTTAAGATGTGATTTAATAATGTACAACTTTTGCTAAATCGCATCTTAAAAAGACGATTATGTAATAAAATTATAACCTACATGATAAACATGTGATTCAACATTGGTTATTTTATAATTGAAATCATTTTATTTGTATGTAGGGATTTTTTTTAAAACAAGTTGATAGACACGTTTTTCATTTAGATACATGGGTCCATGTGTAGTAATGCTCATCTCATCTCTGTTTCATCTGAGAGGCAATAATATTCACTAGGTAGTACATAATAAGTATATGTAGAGGTAGTGTAGAACTTCTATTTGGTTAGTTGGTTGGTTTTCCATCGATTTGATGTCAATTTTGTGTCTGTTTGAACTAGAGTATTCGTTAAGAAACAAATAAGATGAAAGACATACATATTTACTCATAAACATATCAAACAAATTAAATATAGATAAGATGTAGATATTGATCATATAAAAATATAGATATAGATGGGAATTGGATAATTCAAACAATTATACTTTAACACATATGAGGTAGTAGCTAGTTTTTAAGGTAACTATCACTCATATAGCTAGACATCTTTCTAGGGCAAGTGGGGTCTGACTTGTGGACCCAACCTATTAGGTCTGGGTCCTCAAAACATGGACCTGGAACATCTCCAACTTGATGACAAGGCGATTCAAATATGTGGATCCACTGGTGCATAGAGCGATTCCAAACGAGTCCGACCTTTTCTTCAAAAAAGTTCCACCTTCAAAAGAAGCAAAAAAATAAAAAATAAATAACATAATAAGAAGAAGAATAATTTGATTGGACCATTTTGAACTCGTTGGTTTGGATGGGAGGACTTGCCAACCCAGTAGGTCTCCTTGGTGATTTCCAACCGCCTTAGTAGGACGGGTCTAATGTTGAACCCATCATAACTAGTTTGGATCCGATCTTAGAAGTTGGTCTAATGTTGGACCAACCATAACCAATTTGGATCCGATCTTGAAAGACGTTTATGGTTATATCTACTTATCATATGCAATGGCTTAAAAAAAGCTACCTACCACATGTATAATGCGCTAGTGCTGTAATACTTACAAATAGACATCGGCACGGTTCGGGTCGGTTCCAGACCTGAACCGAAACCACCGGTTCACGGTTCCACATTTCGTGAACCGTAACCGCTAGAGTCAGGGCTGTTCGCGGTTCCACGGAACCGCCGGTTCTGACGGTTCCGGTTCCGATTCCACATGAACCGTGAACCAAGTTTCTTTTTTTTTTTTTTTAAATACAAAAGACTTGTCCTCTACTTCTCCCCTCCTCCTTCCCAACCCTCCCAAACAAAACACCAAAATCATTCATTGTGTGTGCGTTTCGGTTTTTTTTTTTTTTTTTAAAGACGGATCGGAACCGGTGGCACCACCTGTTCCGCGTGATGAACCGCTAAGACCCGCCGGTTCCGGCGGATCCTTTAGCGATTCGTAACCGTCCCCAACGAGACGGTTTCCGAGTACAAAACCACCGGGGACGATTCATGATTCAAAACCGTCTCGTGATGATGTCTACTTACAAAAGCCTTTCTGCCAAATATCCAAGCAAGTGATATAAAAAACGCCGCAGACCCCATTGTCAATCATAATATTGCTCATCATCACATTTGACTTTTTAACCTGAGTCCATATCTGTTCACTGTTCAGCTCAAAGTTCACAAGTAATGCCCGCCCATCCCTTGAACTTCTTTTGACCAAGGTAAGTGAACAGGGTATTTCACTATGAAAAGGGGGGCAAGGGAAAATTAGGAGGAAGTAGATTCTAGTTTTAGATTTTGTCTTATATTATCTTAGTCATCGTCCTGTTAATGTTATTTTCAAGTATTTTATTTGAGTCACAAATTTAACATTGGTGATTAGAGTATATACATGCTCTCAATAATATAACTACGTTCTCTTTTTCCTTTTTACTTTTAGTTGGTGAAGATGTTTCTTGAATTTTTATTTTTACCATGAATCATATTAAATCTTATGGGATGATTTTCACACTTACTTGATTATATAATTAATATGTGATTTTACTTTTTGTTACTATTTTTTTCGGTGATTAGAATAATATGATGATGAAAGACTAGTACAACATGAAAAATTGAACTTGATACTTCAAGCCTCAAGGATAAAGACAGAATCGAATACCACTAAGCTACATGTTCGTTAATTATTTGTTTATATTAAATTAACTATAATTTTTAATTATATTGATTCTATAATAAATTATTCTATTGCTCGAGCAATAATCTTTTCATCAATAAAACTTGAAAAACTCATAAAAGGAACAAATCGTTTGCAACGATTAATTCACGCTCTTTAAATTAATTTTAAGGTTCATATATTTAATGTAATTAATATTAATTTTTAGAACATATGCACACGCATGAACTTTAATATTAATTAGAGTAATAAATTTGTGGAGTGAATTTTCCACATAATTGATATTATAGATTAATTACTCGAATGAGGTATTTGTGCTATAATGAAGATAATAACAACTTTCATGATGGTGGACTTGATTAAAAGCTAATACTAATTAGTTTTAACATATATTCAAAACATGCATTAATTTTTTTTCTTAATCTTAGTTTGTTTGAATGATTCATTTCAATCATCTAGCTAATTAAAGAATTGATATATTCTAGTAATTATTAGTTTCCAGTCCTCTTAGAATATGTTTTCATTATTCCAGATTTTATTATTGCAGCGTCTGACTCTGTCCACTTGCTGAAGTGTTTTTTATTGAAAACTACTATGCTGAACACGTTTTTTTTTTTTTTTTTTCCCTGTTGAATTTTTGTCGGTTGCTTTTATATTTATCATGAATCATATTAAATCTTATGGGACTTTGACACTTGCTTGATAATGTAATTAATATGTTTTTTTTTTCCTAGCAAAATACATGATTTTTATTATATGTTACTATTTAATTAGTTGTAAATTTTAATTTTACAGATTTTATAATTCATTATTCTATTGTCTCATAATAATCTTTTCATGAATAAAACTTGAAAAACTAAAAGAACATGAATATATTTTGCATAAAGTTGGACTAAGATAATTCATATGTTGACATGGGCAAGTCTACTTCAGATAAATTTTAAGATTCACCTTCTTAATGCAATGACATATTAAGTAAAGTAGTAAAATTTGTTAGAGGAATTTATTGGATAACTCACAATTATAGAATAGCTACTCGAAAGATCATTTCTATTATAATTAAGATAATAACAACTTGAAAGGGATGTAAATCTTGGTGAATTAATATCAATTACATTGGAGGATTGTGCAGATTTGGAAAATTATATTCAGGAGATATTTAAGTGCGAGAACTATAAGAAAAAGGAACAAAGCTATAAGAGTATACCCGTAAAGATCATTATTCAGGGTCAGCCGATGCCCATCACAAAAAGCCGTGACCAGCAAATAAATGGAGCCTCCACATACGTCAACATGCAACCCATAATCGGGGTCCAGTGCTCAACTCTAGGGATGCAACCGGAGCAGGTATAGAACGAGTCTTTTGAAACCCGAACTTGACCCGCGTCTTAATGGGTACCCAAAACCTGAGAAAAACCATATTGAGTTTTTTTTTTATCATTTACAAACACCGACTCGATAGGGTTTTAAGGAACCTATAACCCGACCCGACTCCAAGATTTTAAATTTTTTTCTTAAAAAAAAAGAAAAAAAGAATATTTTTAAGTTATTAATTATATAAACACTTATATTGAAAGAATGAATTTTAGACAATAATATCATATAAAATGGTGCAAACATTTCATTTCCATTTACTTTCACATACATAGAATATAAATAGGATCCTTACTTTAATAACTTAATATTTTTAATTTTTTAATATTTTGAATTTATGCTGGGTCGGGTTTTCCCAATGGGTTACATAATAAACCTAAAACCCGACCCGATAACTTATCGGTTTTTTTTTTTTTTTTTAAATCCCAAAACCCTATAGGGTTTGACCCTATAAGGTTTTTAGCGGGTTGGGCGGTCGGGTATCCTATAATGACCTATCCTGCTTGCATCCCTACTCAGCTCCATGTCTCAATCTAAGACATGTGTGTGGCAAAAAAAAAAAAAAAAAAAAAAAATCCACAACGTGCCGACAAAAAGTCATTCCAATGATCAAGTTTGGTCAAGATTCACTATACAAATATGAGTCCTAAACTTTAGTCAACGAAAATACTAATATATATTTTTTGCCAATTACAATGAGAAGCGGTGATTCGAACATGAGACTTGTTACATAAAAAATCATGAGAGATGCCACTAGCCCCAAGACCATTAGCAACAAGAATATTAATTAACAGAATCAATTTTAATAAAGGCGTAGAATATTTGGAAAGAAATTAATTGCATTTCTTGAAAGAGATGGTCATAATTTTCTTACATCACGTTGATTTTTCTTTCATAGTTCTTTTTGTTATTTGTAATTATATATATATGTATGTATGTATGTATTCACTTTCATTTTTATCCCAAGACCACACGGAATCCGAGCTTGGGGTGCAATGAACCAAGTTGGTTTACAAACTACTTGAGTTCGACTCGATATTTACTCGAGTTTGATTCAAAAATAGTCAAATTGAACTCGAACTCGAGTTATTCAAATAGTTTATCGAGTAGAACTCCAACTTTATATATTTAACTTAATCACAAGCTTAATCAAGCTCTATCAAGCTCGAATTAAGTATAAATGTTAATCTAATTCGAATAGAGTTTAGGTATTAATATTATTTTAATTAATCGAGCCTAATCGAATTTAATCGAGTTGAACTCAAATTCGAACTTAGCATTGTACCATCTTTGAAATATCTCAAATCTTTACCTAACTAAGTTAGAAATAGTTTAATTGAATAATAATAGATAGTTAATTTTGAACCTAATTTAGAAATTTCATTTAGATAGTTTAATTGAATAAAACAAGTAAATAATATAGTAAGATTAGATAGATTAATGCAATCAAATTGGTAAATATATTTAAATTGAAATTGATATTTCAAAAATCTCTTTTAAATTGTCTAATTGTTTTACTTGTCTATTCCAACAAAATTAATTTCATAATCTCTTTCAAATTTTCAACTATAATCCTTTTTCTTTGATTTTAAATCCTAAACTCTTAAACATTCACTTTCAAATGTTTTGCAAATTCCTAAACCCCCAATTTTGGTTTAACTTCCATATCTTTAATCCCCATAAATTTTGAATTCATATACTAGTCTAAAAATATCGATTATTCAACCTAAACTCAAATTAAATATCAGTTTCTTGTAAACTAAACTTCTAAATTGTATTTATAAATCACTTGAATTATCTTCTAATTAGATTTGATACTTAATATAATTATCAGAGAAGTGTAAACTTAATACCCTTACACAAAAATTATCTTTAAACTAAATAAAACTTTCTCTTTTCCTTTTCTTTTATTTTCTCCCCAGTCTCCTTACTCATTCTTTTCTTCTTCTCCACGTTTCCTCTTCTTCTTCATTTTCTTTTCTTCTTCTTTCCTTGTTCCCACAAATTCAAACCCTTAAATCTCAATTTTAAGAAGACTAGAAGAGAAATCAAGTTAGAAAACAAGATTGGAGTGGAGAATCAAGTTAGAAAAAGTTATATAAACTTGAAAGGATGAGTAGTAGGGAAGGTTTAGTTGATAGAAATGGCTAAAACATGTAAGTTATGTTGTTTTCTTGTTTTGAATTGTTGTTATTGCATGTATATGATACATTGATGTTAGTTGTATGTAGGATTTAAGATAAAACTTGCAAGTTTATAATATATGAACTCATGTGTTAAAACATAAGTGAAATCATGTATGTTAGAATTAGGATTTTGATGATATATGAAGAATATATAAATATATATATATATAACTGTTGTAAGTTATAGTTATAACCTGTAAGATGATTATAAGTTGTTATATGTTGAGTTTGTGAGATAAAACTAGTAAAAAGAGTTAAAACTTACATGTTCAGTTTTCAAATATGAGCACAAGGAGAACACAAGATACCATTATTCATTAGAGAAGAAACACGACTGGAACACATCTAGAACATAACCACCCTATCCAATCGTGCTTCTTTCTATTTTTTTTTTTTTTTTTACATGTACATTCCTAGAATAGCACGACTAGAACATGGCGTGTCCTATCCTACTATGTTTCTTTCTGTTTCATGCATGTTTTATATGTTAGGTAGAACACGGTAAGAACACAGCTTACCTTATCTCACCGTGCTTCTCTTTAATCTTCGAACATTTAGCATAATTAATGGAACACAATGGGAACATTGTTTGATGTATTGGATGTGCTTCTTCATATGTATGTGCATAGGTGAAACATAACTTATATTTCTGCTCGTGTTCTTCATGAGAAAATCCGAATAAAATAAAGAAATGAATAAAAATAAAATGAAATAAATCAATAGTGAATAATAGATATGATAAATTAGTATTTGTATAATTAGGAATGAATTAAGTTAATAATTTAAAGAATGAATTAATAAGTTTAGTAATTAATATGAGTTAACATAGTTTCTAAGTATAAAATGAACTTAATAAATAATCTTAAATTCAACATTGCTTAATGAACCTTAATTAGTTAAAATAAATTAGACCTATTAAGTTTAATCAACTTAGTTAAGTTAAGTTATGATTATACTAATGTAACCTGAAATGTAGAGTAAAATAATGAACTTAAGCTAATATGAAGCTTAGATATAAAAATGGATTAGTTAATAGATTTAAGCTCAATTTTGACTTAATAAACTTTAGTAAGCTAAAATAAATTAGACTGATTAAGTCTAATTATCTTGGCTAAGACTAATTAATATAGACTTAACATGGAATTAGCTTAGATAATATTAATATTATATGTTAGGTTAAATCAATAAACAATATAAGGAATAAGATGTTTCTAAAATATGATAGATTAAAGCTAGGTTTCATTAAAATGATTTGACAAACGATCGAGAACTATCTGTATCTTAACGAGACGATCTTCTCAGCCATGACGGGGTTCTTATTCATATCTGATCAAATAATAACATGGGATGAATGTTTAATATGAAATTTGATGCAAGTTAATAAATGATTGAATTGTTTATATAATTAAATCTTTAAACAGATGATTGAGTTTAACTTTCGATTCTTCTAGATTATCTTCTGATTGGATTTTGAATAATCATGTACATAGTGACATGCTTGTTGCGTGCTAGGATAGGTACATTAAAATGAATTAAAAACTTAAAGACGGCTTAATAATTAATGAGTGTTGATTGTGCTTGTGTTGTTTAATCTAGTCAAGGGAGCAACAACCTTGTCTAAAGCTGGACACAGTAGTTAGGCGCTTGAACTACCCTCTACCATGATGCAATGGCAATTCATAAGTGGCATAGCGAGTAGCTGATGAGGCGAATAGTATCGACGTAATGTTTGCTTATGCTTGGGGTGAAGTAACATGGTTTAATTCACGTTTATAGGACCGGTTGAACTAAACGATGTTACGGATTGAGATAAGTAAAGCTATGTAACGATTGTGAATCTTAGATGAGGCTATTTTTCTCTTTCATGGTTAGATATAGGAAATCTGAGTATTCAGGCTGTTTATATCAATTTTCTGAGCAGCTGCTATTACTCATGACCTCTAGATACTTAGAGGCGTGTTATCGGAGTGCGAGTGCTACCGTGATGTTTGTTTTACTCTAATATAAATTTAATAATCGGTTGTTGCAGCATCGCACTAGTTTAAACTTATGTATCATCTCGTGTGTACTTGTGTTACTGTATATTAGGCTTCAGCCCATTGTTGTTTTCTTTCCAAGTGTTGATGATGATATGATGACGATGTTGACGATTTGATGATGAGGATGATGATGATGTGGATGATGGTGATGTTGATGATGATGTTTGTTTGGGAGTATAGGATGACTCAAGGAGAGTTAGTTGAAAAGTGAACTGGGTTAGGACCGTGGATGTATTTTGTTTCATTTCATTTTGTTTTATTAAAGAGCTGGATTTATCTTTTTGGATCTATAATTACTTTAAGGGCCTGGGAAGCCCAATGTTTTTGTAATAAGCTTTAAAACTTTGTTTACCATCATGAAAAGTATATGAGATACCTGATGGTATATTTTTATTGCTCAAAGCTAACCTACTTATGGGAGTAGAATATCAAATGTTTTTATAAAGTTTGTTTTTCAATGCTAAATCTAATTGTCTTCAAAATCTAATTACATGATTTCAGAAATTAAAGCCAGCTAACAAATGTTCAAGATAAACAAATCCTTTAGGGTAGCCTGAGCATGTAATACTTAAGGTGTTATATGTGGCTGAGATTTAGTATGTCTGAATTTTTTATGTAGGACATGTTGGGTCCTTACAGTCTTGATTCGACTCATTTACAGCCTTAGTCCAAATAATGTGAAGAGTACTTAAGGAATACAAAGAGAAGATATTTACTTTTCTTTTTTTTTTTTTAAAAAATACTTATTGAGAATTATGTATCATGTAATCTCATCCCCTAATGGCAAAAAAAAAAAAAATAAAAATAAAATCTTATGTTGTATTTATGGTGATGATGAAATAAACTAAGACAACACATTATTTGGACTAAGGCTATAAACGAGTTGCATCAAGTAATAGACTGAGACTAATAGGATTATGACATAACTTGATTGGTAATCAATCATAAATTCATTATATGTTGATATTTAATTAATACGAATTTTAATTATTAAATCTTAATTCACATTTTACAATCAACAATAATCTTTTAGTAAATAGAACATGATAAACTTAAAAGAAAATTGAGAATTACCATGAATTTGGTTTCAGATTAGGTTAACATTGGCATGGAAATGCGAGAATGAAATTAATTTTTAGGATTCATTCCTCTTAATGCACTTAACATTAATATTTTCTTTTACCCCAAAAAATTAATATTAATATTTTTTCGATAGACATCTGGATAAGTATTAACAATAGTTAGCATAGTGAATTTATTAAAACTATTAACTATATGATATCAAACACTATAATCAGGATTGTATTAGCTATGGTTGAAATATTAGGCCATTATCACTTTGTTATTAATAAATATTCATATATATAAAGAGTCCTATTTCATCTATAATTCCTACTTAGTAGTAGAACAAATCTCATTTATTAATTTATTTGGTTACTTGATGGATGGACTAGATTAAAAGTTAAAGATATATAAATTGGTCACCTCTCTATCTATTAAGGTTACACATAGTCATCCATTTATAATAAAAAGAGGGTTAAGAAAGAGAAACAAATGTTGATAAAGGAAGGGGTAGATTTTCTCGATTTATCTGTGATTATGATGTCTTGTGCATCAGGTTTGCAATATCATGCCTTAATGGTTTGTGACAATTGTTTATTCAAGATCCTAGTTTAAAGTACTTGCATGTTCGGGGTTGCTTAGTAGACACACAAGTTTGTAACACCTCATGAAGTAAATAACTTGCAACCAATTGACACAAATAAACCACCAGCCATTCATGATGACTATGGGGCTTTTGGCATTGACAAGGATCTATTTCATTTTCACAAGTCGTAGGAAGTGAAAAGTATGATAAATGGATTGATGCCATGGCAGATGAGATAAATTCAATGGTACAAAACAATATTTGAGATCTCATTGATTTGCTAAAAAGTTTTAAGAGGATCAAATGTAATTGGGTCATTAAGATCGTGTTGAATTGAATGGCAATATGGAATGATATAAATTAGACTAGTTATCAAGAGTTATATATAAAGGATGGAATTGATTATAAAGAGACTTTTTCACATGTCTTAAGGAGCTTTTACGGTCCTGTCGACGGGACTGTCCCGCTATTAATCTAGCCGTTAAAATAAATATAGTAAATGGAATATCAACTATTTTCGTGATTCGATCAAAGTTGGGTATGGTGTGAGCCATTGGATAGTGACGAAACTAATCCCATTAAAATTAATGACGGGACCATAGAATTTTCCTATGTCTTAAAGAAAAAACTCATTAAGAATAATTATGGCACTAATAGCTTAGTTTGATTTAAAGCTACATCAAATTGATGTAAAAATTGCCTTTTTGAATGTAGATTTAAAGGAGGAAGTTCGTATTGGTTAACATGAAGGTCTTTCTATAGAAAGAAAGGGTCACATGGTGTATAAACTTAATAAATCAATATATGGACTTAAACAATCTTCTCGATAATGGTATATTAAATTTAATAATACCATAACATCTTTTAGTTTTGAAGAAAACACTGTTGATCGATGCATTTACTGAAAGATCATTGGGAGTAAGTTTATATTCCTAGTTTTATATGTTGATGACATTTTACTTGCTACCAATGATATGGATATATTGTATAGGACTAAAGATTTTTTTCTCAAAGGATTTTGATATGAAAGATATAGGAAAGGTATCTTATGTGAAGAGAATTTCAATATTTCAAAATAGATCACAAGGACTGATAGGATTGTCTTAGAAAAACTATTTCAAAAGAATTATTGAGAAATTTAATATGAACAAATGTTCATCAAGTATTGTCCCCGTACAAAAAGGGATAAATTTAGTCTTATACAATTTCCAAATAATGAAGTGGAACGTAAAGAAATGGAATATATACCATTTGCTTCTGTTTTTTGTAGTCTAATATGTTTGCAAACATGCACATGACTCGATATTATTTTTGTGGTTAGAATGCAAGGCAAATATCAAAGTAATCATCAAGCAAAGCATTTGAAAGTTGCAAAGAAAGTCTTAAGGTACCTTCAAAGAACAAAGGACTACATGCTCATACAAAAGGTCAAATCTATTAGAAATGAACGGATATTTGATTCAGATTTTGCTAGATGCATTGATAGTAGAAAGTTGACTTTTGATTATTTAATTCTATTAGCATGAGGAATAATTTCATGGAAAAGTCTAAACAATTTGTCCTTGCTTCATCCATCATGGAAGAAAATTTTTTAACTCGTTTTGAGGCTACAATTTATGCCTTTTAAATGCAAAATTTTATTTGAAGGCCCAATTAGTCATTGCTAGAAATAATCAAGTTGATGGTGAAGATCATATGGAAACGTTTGTCATAATTGCTAAAATGGTCAGTGTAAGGACTGCTCGTCATGGCAATAGCTAAAAGGTAGGAACTTGGGCAACTTAACGTAAACAACGCTTTCCAGCATGGTGATCTAGATGAGGAGCTGTATATGCGACTTCCACCTAGTTTTTCTACTGCTCTTCTAAATAAGGTGTACTAATTACTAAGTAGTTATATGGCCTTGTCAATCACCTAAAGTTGGTTTGCCAAGCTTCGGTCTTCTCTTTTAACAAATGGTTTTGCTCAATCCAAAGCCGACTACACACTTTTCATTAAGGTGATATTTTGCTGGCTTTACTTTTTTATGTGAATGACATTACCTGGTGGTAATTATTTTGCGGGGTAAATTATACTAGAATGTATCAAAATTTAAGAGTAAGTTTTTTTAATGTATTAAATTTTCAAGTAGTTAAAAAGAGGTATTAAAATTTTATAAAATTCATTTAAAGTATCAATGTTTTTTATTAGTTTTGAATTAAGCTCCCTAAATTTTCATTAACAATCAATTATAATATCTTATTTGACTCATTTTGCAAAATATTATACCTCTTTTTAACCATTTAAAATGTTGATACCTTAAATGAATCTGTAATTATACGTTGATTCCTCTTTTTAACCGTTTAAAACATTAATACTTAAATGAACTTAGTCTTAAATGATAATACCTTCAGATATAATTTACCTAAATTTTGTAGCTTTAAAAAGAGTCAAAGATTATCTTCACTCTTGTTTTCGAATCAAAGATCTTGTCACATTAAAATATTTCTTGGGAGTTGAAATTAATCGTGGTCTAAAATGTTTATTTCTTTGCTATGTAATTATGCTCTTGACATCATGTTTAAGTATGGATTATTTAGTGATTTCCCATTGAGCAGAACCACAAGTTATCTCTTGATGATGGTCCAAATTATATAGATCCTCCTGTTATTGACCGCTTAGTGCATCTCATATTACCTAGCAAGACACAATTATGCATTTCACATTTTTTTCTCAATTTATGTAACAACCTAATAAAAAAAAAAAAAAAAAACTCACATTGAGGTTGTGTTATGAGTCTTATGCTATTAAGGACGACCTAGGCCATGGTATTTTATTACATTCAGCTAGTGACCTTCCACCTTATACTTATTGTGCTTCTGATTGGGCTAGTTGTCCACTTAGCCATTGCTCCCTCACAACTTTATGCTTGGTTCTTTACCCGTTTATTAGAAAATAAAGAAGTAACTTACAGTTTCTTGCTCCTCAGCTGAAGCAGAGTGTAGGTCTATGGTCAAAACTTTTTCTGAGCTTTTATGATTGAAATCCTTCTTAACCTCCCTTACTGTATTCCACTAACAACCTATATGATTATTTTGTGATAATCAAGTTGCCTTTCATTTTGCAAGAAATCTAGTTTTTTCACGAAAGAACCAAGCGCTTTGAGATGGATTATCATTTTATTCATGACTACTTATTGTCCAACATCATTTCCACAACCCATATGCAGTCTTGTTTTCATCTTGCAAATATTCACCACCTTTGGGAAAGAAGCGGCTTGATTTCTTAGTTCACAAGTTGAGCATTTGTTCCTTGCATGCTACAACTTGAGGAAAAGGAATAGCAATATTTTAGGCATAATATCGTACCAATTATTTAGCTCTAATATTAGCTTGTAGATATTATGTGCATATATGTTGTTTATGTCTCGTATTTGTCTATATGTAGGTTTGTTTATTTATTAGTATAGACACAAAACAATATCTTCTTCATCTTTTTATCAAACATGATACCTAAGAACTCTAAATAATATCCTTACCATTGTACATGCTGTAACAATGAAGAATCTAAAAACCATGAAGTCCTTAGCATAGGAAACTGCATTAAAAATCTTCATTATATATAAAATGATGATCTAAAGGGAATCTTGTGTGAAATAGAGGCCGTTATGAACAAGATTGAGTTTAGACTTCGCCTGGAATCATCATGCATTGGTTTTGAAAAGCAAGAATTAAACTTAGCCCCTTCTCGATTAGGCTAATTGTTCAATCGTGGACTAACCGGTTAGGACCCAAGTTGACCCTTGAACAATTCTTTTTTTATTAATTTATTAAAATTAAAATTAAAAAATATTAAATATAAAATAATATTTTAAACTCAATGAAAATTCTTTTAAAAATATTAGTCTTTGTCCCATTTCATAAACAAATATAAAGACTGTACATTTGTTTATACACAATCACATCACATTTTAGTTGTAATATCGGCTATATGGGACTACAATACACTCTAGAGACTTTAGAGAATAATTAAAAAAAAAAAGTAATCCCACATTATTAATAAATGAGATTGTTTTTTTTTTAATTGGATTCTATATAAAGTAAATCAAACATATTTTTTTTAATATGTTGTTATCAACAACATATTAAATATTATGAATGTTTCTATTTAAATAGAAAGTGGTTTAAACATTAATTTTTTAAAAATTTTCCATTAATTTATAATTTTAATTTGTTTATGTTCTTTTAAAAATTTTATTTGAAACTGTTTTAGACCAGACCGGTCACGGTTCATTGGTCTTGACCTACCTTTAAACTGTAAACCTTACCAGTTCTAAGTAGCTCTAACTCAGTCAGGTTGGCCCGGATCCGAGTCTTAAACCCCATGCCCCCTGGAGTAGAATGTCTGGTATGAAACAAATGCTGCACGCACTCCGAAATTGATTTAGGAATCCTTCCGTCAAACGCAGATATGAACAGGATCTTATCAGCAAGCAATTACGCACCAACTTGTCAGCAGTTGTGCGCACCACACGGGCCGTCAAAAATTGACGAAACTGTCTAACAAGATTGTTTTATGTGTTTATAATATTGGAAATCTTTATTACTTATCTTTCTGAAAGTAACACCTCCCAAGTCATCATCATTCATCAATAAGTTATTTTATTATATGATATCTTTTCGATCGATATGATCTCCATTACAACACCAACATCTAATATTCAACTCCACAACATGGGTGTAATAACATAGTTTCATAAAACAATTATGGGGAGAACATGATGGATGATGAGTTACGGGGACGGTGGAGGTACTGATAAATTTATTCTAGCTCTCATGAAAATATCACAAATCATCCTTCTTCCTTATGTATGTATTAGAGAAAATTATAAATTACTTCTTTCAACTTTCACTTAGGTATAGAATCACTTTCGAACTTTCAAAATACAATTTTTTAGTTCTTAAACTTTAAATATTCGACACAGGTAAGGATAATTAATATTTTTCATAAAAAATATGTATTGAATGTTTAAGGGGTAATATATGTACATGTGAAAGTTTGGGAGTGAATTTGCACAAAATGAAAGTTTGAGATAGTAATTGGCCAAAAAAAAAAGAGAGGTAGTAATTTGCGATTCCTCTCCCTCTCTTCTCTTTTTTTTTTTTTTTAACAAAAAATATTAATTATCCTTAGGTTAAAAGTCTAGAAGATTCAAAAGTCCACTTTGAAAATTTATTAAATGAATTAACACCTAAGTGAAAGTTTAATGAGGTAATTTGTAATATTTGTTATATATTATAAGTAATCAAATGATGTGAAAAAAAAAAATAGAAGTCTATGCTTTTACCTTTTATCACTTTATTTACCAATATTTTTACTTTTAACATTGACACGCCTATTTTACGGCTTTGGTTGAATTTATTTTTCTTTATATATATATATACATATATCTATTTTATCCTTATCCAATTTACATGTGTTTTATATCTTTTCTATATCTATTTAAAATCTAAGATCTTGGAAAACCATTTTATCTATATTCTATCTTTTTCTATTGAATAGTGATGATGGAGATAGTGATTGAAATGTAGGAATAATGGAATGCAAAAAAATTCTTATTTAAGGGAAAATGATTAATATATATATATATATATACATATATATTTTAACAATGGGAAAAAAGTAATTGATATTTTGTAAAGTTAAATAAAGTAAAGAGTAATAAGTCCAATGTTGTGGGAATTTATTAGATACAAAGGTCTAAGTCTTAATGTGAACATTAGATATTTAGTATTTTTTTATTTTTATTTTTTGGCCGAAAGGTATTTAGTATTTTAGAAGAGGTTTCCGAAATGCTCTTATTAGAATGGACGATAAACTGACGTCAAATCAAGGTAAAAAAGATGAGCCAAACACATTTGTCATCATCAACTCATGAGTACAAGTAATCTTTATTTGTTCCACTTTAATTAATAAAAAAATATATAATATATTTAACTGAATACCGTAAGAAAATTTAAAATATGATAACAAAGAAAGTGAAAAAAAATAGAAAAGAAAAAGAAAATCCACTAACAAGCACGGTGCTTTATCAGTCCTCCAAGTTGTATGAACTCAACCGCAAGTCATAAAGCTTGTCACTCGAACTTTCCTCATTCTTCTTTATATGTAAGAAAGGTGAGTAGCCATTTTTTTTATTTAATATTAATTAGTTTCATTTTCCTTATTTCAATAATTTATCTTGTATATCCCTAGGTGGAAATGACACTTGCAATTTTCACGTGAATAATGCAACTGCTGTAGATTTTCATGTCTTTACCCTCAAAAGCATCTAACATTCTAACTCTTCTATCATTGTTCTCTCAATTTAAAAATAAAATGTATATCACCACCTAGGCTATAAATGAGTCAAGTCATACAGTATCAGGTTTGAACTCCACTCGAATTAAAAACTCAAAATTTGAGTTTGAACTTGGTTAAACTTTGATTTTTAAACTCGAACTCGACTTGATTTAATACTCAATAAGCTTGAACTCAACTTGATTAAATTTGACTATTCTTTTAAATATTAATTCAACTATAAAGAGTATTTAATATGTGATAAGTTTAAACTCAACTCAACTTGATTTAATACTTAATTAAACTTGCAAGATCACCGAGCCGAGTATTTTAAAATTTGAACTTGAGGTCGATAGCCATTCGAATAGCTCGAACTTGAGCTCAACTCGATTGTGAGCGAATCAAATTTGAGCTTTCGCTGAGTCGAACTCGAGTAGCTCGAAAACTCTCTGACTCACTTCCAGCCCTACCATTATCTACACTAGTGAATCATATACATTGCAAACCATAGTGAAAATGGAAGGAAAACTTGAAGAAATGAAACGCAAGAAAAAATAAAAGAAAATATAACTTACTTTTTGTTTAGGTATGATGAGTAAGAATAAAAGGAAATGAGTGTATATATATATTTTACATTTGACATATATGAAAAATTGAAAAAAATTATATTATCTTTAATCTAAGCCAGTTTCTAAAAACATAATGAAAAAAAAAAAAAGAGTTTCAAACACTTTTACTTATTCCATTAATTTTTTCTTCAAATTAAAAAAAAAAATATTGGACCTCTTAGAGGGAAACAACCCCACCCAAACTCTCCCTCTTCATGTTATTTCCACCAAATAATGAAATAGTCAAACAATATTTTTGCTTTTATTTTTAGGTTTTATTTATTTATTTTTTTTTTTTGTCGTTGTCATTGTCGTCGTCATCATCATGGTCATCCATCCATCCAAACACAGCGATTGTGGATTAAAAATTTGAAGAAAATAAAAGGAAAGTACTAGATAACAAGTAAAATAGGTGTATATATATTTCATAAAGAAAAATAATATTATTACATTTAGAAAATACATCAATAATATTAAAACCCATGCACTAAAGCATATCGTTAAAAAAAAAAAAAAAGGGCCAGAAGGAGGAAAGAAAGAAAGAAAGTGAAAAAACGATCCTTCTATCAACACCTTGTGTCTATTGGACGAACTGCGCTCCAGAACATAGAGAAGCCAATTAGGTGATTGGTGGATGGAGCAATCACTAGAGCATAGGAGTTATTAGTTTAGTGGGCATGGAGACGAACTGGAAGTCCTTTCTGGGGTGTGGGCATCATGTCACCGACGACCTTCTCGTTAGGATGGATCAGCTCCCATTCAAACCTCTTGACAACGTTGTGGACAAAAGTGAGAATCGCAAGACGTGCATATTCTTTTCCTGGGCACATACGAGGTCCACCTCCAAACGGAACAAATGTGAAAGGTGGAAATGCGTTGCCGTCCTCATATCTTGTTGGGTCAAACTTCTCTGGCTCCGGAAAGTATTCTGGGTTCATGTTTGTTGTGCTAACTGTCCAATATACCTGCATATCAATCTCAGGATTAACGTTGTACCACGTTTGATTTATTTGTATTTTTGCGTATTCGATTTATTTTGTTTGTGATGAGCGGAAGAGATGAGATTATATATGTTTACATACCTTCCATCCTCTTGGAATGGTGTAGCCAGCATAAGTGAATTCTGTCAAAACCTCTCTGAAGGTTCCCTGTAATGGTGGGGTAAACCTCATGACTTCATAGAGGACATTCCAGGAATATTTCATCTTTTGTAAATCATCCCAATCAAGTAACTCGCCAGCTTTCTTTGACTTTGCAACCTCCATTTGTTCTGTTTCCATATCAATACAACCAGAATTTGTGTATATGAGCAAATATTAATAGTATGTTCCCACAATAAAAGCAAAACAAGCAAGCAGATAGAGATTTTAATATTAGGGTCCCATTAACAGGTGTCTGGGACACTTGTTATATTGAATTTATGGGAAAGAAAATAAAAAAAAATGCATAACAATTTCTATCGTTAGATCTGTAACGAATTTCTTAAGAATATCTGTTAATATACTTGATGATATAATTAGTTCTTACCGTCATAGATTTTCTTATAGACATCAGGCCTCTCCCCAACATATTTCATGAAGAAAGTCATGGAAGTAGCCACCGTGCTATATCCAGCAGTCAACAACCCCATGATCTTGTCTGCAATTTCAGCTTCCGGCATGGACTTTCCGGTCGGATCGCTGGCCACAATCATGTGTGAAAGGATGTCCTGCATCGGTGCTCCGCTAGCAATCGCTTTTTTCTTTTCCTGAATAACAGCCCTAAGCTCCTTCCTAATCGCAGCTGCAGCTTTGTTAGCCTTATAGAATATAGTTCCTGGGAAATTCAAAGTAAGAGAATGCATCCCAAGTGTCACGTTATCGAAATTATCAACAAGTCTAGCAATCCTTTCGGGGTCATCCGTCCCCAGGAAAAACCTGCAAGCGAGGGTGAGTGTTAAGGATTTCGTCAAGGGAAAGACTTTAACTTGGTCTTTTCCTTCCCAATGGGATTGCATTTGATGCTGCGTGATAGAGTCCATCTTTCCCAAGTATCTAACAAGGGCTTCGGGTTTCAGGAACCCGGGCGATCGGATAACTTTAGCCTCCTCATCACGGGCGGTATGAGAGGAGGTAGGAACTCCAGCTTTTTCTTTGTAGGATCGGAACAGTTTCTGCATAGGATGAGGCCGGAAAGCAGTGAAGAGCTTTTGCTCATTGGAGAAGAGGAATTTGTGACCATTAGGACCACATATGACTGCAGTTTCCTCTCCTAGAATTTTGGTCTTGAAAATGTCAGGAGAGTACTTCCTCATCCTATCAAACACAAACTTGTCAGGCTTCCCAAATAAGAACTCAATGGATTCACCCAGTATAGGCCATCCAAAGCTTCCTGGTGGAAGCTTGTCATTGCTTTTGCTCTTTTTGAATGCAAAAACAGCTATCAAGAGAGTGAAAACTGAAGTTAGGGAAAGGCACAAAAGCATGAAATAATCCATGGTTTGTTGGTTGAACAGTCAAGAGGAAATGATGATTAAGTAGTGAAGTGTGAAGCATGGGAGTAAGAATCCTCAGGTATATATAGGAACAGATATTCGAATGGGTCCGTTTGTTTACTCTCTTTGTCATGTATTTTAGTCGCACCAGATACTTATTTTAGGTCTATTCTGCATTTTGTATTTATGTTCCAATATTGTTATATCTAAAATCACCTAAACACATTTTTAGTAAGGTTAAATATCACAAATAACATATGAATTTTGATAAAATATGTAATTAAGTATTTAAATTTTGAAATTAATCAATTTACTACTTTAAATAACTTTTCGTATATCGCAATAATACCTTCATCATATAAATTAAAAACACTATATAGGATAATAGTGTTAATCAATTTTAATAAAAATACTATTAATACATGTTAAATTAATCAATTTTAAAATTTAAATATCTAATTATATATTTTATCAAAATTCAGTAATTATTCGTGGCTTTTAACTTATTTCAAAATTTATTTCAAATTACAACAAAACCATAATTATTATATTAGCCTGTGGTCTTGGTTTCTACCGTCAATGTCAAGCCACCAGTCGGCATTTTTGAACGAGACCAGACAATTTATAGCTTCTGCATCCGTCGTTCTCTTACAGAGAGACCTAAAACATCCATTTCAAATTGCTTAAAACTTTATGAGTGAAGAGATCTCGTACAAGAAAAAACAAATGCAATATATTATTGGAGTCAAAGAAAGTCTGCCGGAATCCTACACAATAAGATAGGCGACTTAGAATAATTTAGTCTATTGTTTAGCATGAATGTGAAATGCGTTTTCTAGAAAATAGAGTCAAAAAATTATTTTAATTGATACCTGTATTTATGGGTTGGCATCTGTATATCCCCTGGATTAATAAATATAAAGTGCAACTCTTCTTCAAATGCACATAAAAAAGGGAAAAAATTTACCTTTTTTATTAACGACGCATAAATTTAATGGGAATAATATATATATATATATATATATCCCCTCAATATTTAGATTTTATATGAGCCCACGATTTTTTTTTAATATTCCAGTCCTTAATATACGTCCTTTTTTAATTACATTAACTCTGCAATTTTTTTAATGAATTATAATAACGTGGATATATGAAGTATCCTCCTCCACGTATCATGCAAACACAAAGCCATGTTATCATCCACTTACAAAAAAATAAATAGGATATTTAAATGAAGAAATTCTGCGGTAAGAAATTGATAAGAGAAGCTTATCTATGAAGATAAAATCAGCGATGATAACTTGTTTTTAAAAATAAAAATTTTATTCTTAAAACTCATTTTTCTCACAATGATCTAAATTAAAACTTTTTTTTTTATTGGTGGCAAAAATGAAAATCGAATATAATTTATCCCGCAGCTACCTAGAAGAGTCTTAGACATGATTAACCATGTTTTTACCTTCTATTTCCTTATTACATGTATGAATTGACCCTTATTTTATGCTACTATACTAGAAGAGTCTTAGGCTTAATTAACCATATTTTACTTCTCTATTGACTTATTACATGTATGATTTGATCCTAATTTGCGCTTTCTCTCTCTCTCTCTCTCTCACACACACATTTGTAATTGATGCAAAGCAGATTACTGCTGATTCCTAGATAAATTAGACAAATCCAAAAAGTCGAAGAAGAAATAAATATGCATTCCATTTTTCAAAAATCATAACTTTTAGCATACGATTTTGTTTTCTTATTATTATACATGCATGCGAAGCTCTTTTAAAGATTTATAAATATTGAAGTAACAATGTAGCTTTGAGGCCCAAAAAACCTTCATTTAGGACATCAAAATGGTGTTGAGGATTCTCTGCCTTAATCTAAGGCGTACCATAAATGCATTCTTTGACCCTCAATTAAATGCACCCTTTGATCAATCATTTATAGGAGTTTGAATGGCTGATTTTTTCATTTATTTTGTAATCAATATTTATGTGTATTTATTCCCTTATACCATATGTAAACATATATATATATATATATATAAATGAAAGGCTCTCACCACAAAATAGTGTGGTGGTTTCAAAACACTTTCATGGTATTAAAGCATAATTAGGATTAACATCCCTCGATCCCCAAATGGCCTCTGATTCTTCTCCCACCCTCCTTCCCTTCAACACCATGATTCACATGGTCACAATCAAACTCTCCTCCTCTAACTACCTCTTATGGAAGAGCCAATTTCTTCCTCTTCTTGAGAGCCAAGGTCCACTGGGTCATGTGGATGGTACCCTTGAGCCGCTACCTCTATTTGATCCTCCTACCTCTTCAACACCAAATGCTAAATATTAGGCATAGAAAGCCACCGATCAATGTCTCCTAAGCCTTCTCCTCTCCTCTCTCACAGAGAAAGCCATGGCTGAAGCCGTCGGCCTCTCTACATCCTGCGAGGTCTGGACCGCTCTTGAAAATATCTCCCAGGCTCAATCTATATCGTCCCTTCACTTTTCAAATTTTCTAGAACCAAGTCTTCTCCCTACAAACACGCTTCCATCTTTATATGCACCCTATCCCCAACACATTACACAATCCGGATCTAACCCGTGTGATCTTTGTACTGATCCAGTGGATGAGTCTTTGCACGCCAATAGTTCTCTTGCAGGTCTATCTTTGCCACCCTCAGATCCTAGCTCCGCTTCTCTTGAGCTTCCCACCGAGCTGCCTATTCTTGCTCCTACTGCGGCTACTTCGATGGCCTCTCATCCCATGATTACATGAGCCAAAGCTGGTATTTTCAAACCTCACCACTCGGCAAAGCTTGCTCTTTTAGGCTCCTCTAGTCTTCTCTTTGCCTCCTTGCATCCACTGAGCCCAAAGGATTCAAATCTGCTGCTAAGAATCCTGCTTGGCTCACTGCTATGGATGAAGAAGTTCAAGCCCTGCAAAATAATCGTACTTGGATTTTGGTCCCTCGACCTGCCAACACCAACATTGTGGGCTCTAAATGGGTGTTTCGAACCAAATACTTGCCTAATGGATCCATTGAGCGCCTCAAAGCTCGCCTTGTTGCCAAAGGCTATACACAGGTACCTGGTCTCGACTACACTAATACTTTTAGCCCGGTTATCAAGGCTACTACTGTTCGTGTTGTACTCTTCTTGCTGTGACCAACAAATGGCCTCTCCGCCAACTTGATGTGAAGAATGCGTTTCTTAATAGTCATCTTACTGAACCTATATTTATGGAACAGCCTCCTGGGTATATTGACCCTCGCTTTCCCAAACATGTTTGTCAGTTGAAGAAAGCTCTTTATGGTCTTAAACAAACTCCTCATGCCTAGTTTCAACGACTTAGCTCTTTTCTTATTCAACTTGGTTTTTATTCCAGTCGTGCAGACACATCACTTTTTATCTTTCACAAGCAGTCTAACATTATTTATTTGCTCCTTTATGTTGATGACATCATTATTACAAGCAATAACTCTTCTTTTCTTGATAGATTTATTCGTAGGCTTCATTCTAAGTTTGCTACTAAGGATTTGGGTTCTCTTAGTTACTTTCTTGGTCTAGAAGCTACATCCACCACTGATGGTCTATTTATCAATCAGCTCAAATATGCACGGGATATTCTCACACGAGCTCAGTTACTTGACAGCAAGCCTATTCACACCCACATGGTTGTCTCTCAGCACCTGTCTTCTGACAGTCCTTTGTTTTCGGATCCCACTTTTTACCGCTCTCTAGTTAGTGTTCTCCAATACTTAACTATCACTCGTCCTGATATTGCTTACGTTGTAAACTCTGTCAGTCAATTTCTGTACTCTCCAACCGAAGACCATTTTCTTGCTGTGAAACGCATTCTTCGCTATGTTAAGGGCACACTGCATTTTGGCCTCACTTTTAGTCCAACTACTGTTCCTAGTGCTTTAGTTGCTTACTCTGATGCCGACTGGGCAGGATGTCCTCACACTCATCGCTCTACTTTTGGTTCTTCTATTTTCCTTGGCAACAACTTGGTTTCTTGGAGTGCCAAGAAGCAACCTATTGTTTCTCGTTCAAGTTGTGAGTTTGAGTATCGTGCCCTCGCTCTTACTGCCACTGAACTTTTTTGGCTCACACATTTTCTTTGTGACCTTAGAATTTCTCTTCCACAGCAGTCTGTTCTTCTCTGTGACAACAAAAGTGCAATTTTTATGAGTTCTAACCCCATCTCTCACAAGCGAGCCAAGCATGTTGAGTTAGACTACCATTTTTTTTATGAACTTGTTATTGATGGTAAACTTCGCACTCAGTATATGCCCTCTCACTTACAGGTTGCTGATATCTTCACCAAAAGTATACCTCCGCCTCTTTTTTAATTTTTCCGCTCCAAGCTTTACGTCTGCTCAAATCCGACACTTAGCTTGCTGCGGGGGGGGGGGGGGGGGGGGGGGGGGGGGTGGTGTGTTGAGGATTCTCTGCCTTAATCTAAGGCGTACCATAAATGCATTCTTTGACCTTCAATGAAATGCACCCTTGGACCAATCATTTATAAGAGTTTGAATGGCTGATTCTTTCATTTATTTTATAATCAATATTTATGTGTATTTGTTCTCTTATACCATATGTAAACATATATATATATATATATATAAATGAAAGGCTCTCACCACAAAATAGTGTGGTGGTTTCAAAACACTTTCAAATGGGCCTCGAAGTTTTAGATCCATTTTTTTTTTTTTGTAATTTTGATGTTTGGAGTTTTTTTTTTAGAGACGATATATAATTGTCCTCTTCTTGTTATAAAATAGTTTTTCAACATATAATATTATTCCAAAATTCCTTGAGTGAAGATTTTTCTTAATTTCGTTTTAGCTTTTAAGATTAATTGTTGATTGATCTTATTTTTTTTTGTACGCTACTTGTTGCATCAGTAATGGTAGGCCATCCACAAGCATAAGTGGATCAAACAATCACGTTTATATGATGGTTGCAACCTATCTTATTTTTTTATGGCTATCTTAACTACCTTTTATGACATGATGGCTTTTATTTTTTGTTTTAGCTTTTCCTCTCTTTTTTTTTCAATTTTTATTATTTTACTTTATTTATACATAATCATATTATTTGTATTAATTATTTATACTAATTAAGGACTACCACATGGCGAATGTAAATGGAAAAACTTAATGGTAGTAACAAAGATTGTAGCATCAACCGACTCAAATAGAAGATCCAAATGAACCCATAAAAAAAATAAAAAAAAAAGAAGAAGAAGAAGAAATGTTGATCAAAGGTGGAGAGCTAAAAGTGTATTTTTTCTCTCAAGAATAATATAAAAAGGTATAGCCAAAAACTAAGGTTATAAAGCTTAATATATATATATATATATATATGCTAAATAATATATATATATATATATATATATACATATGTGAAAATTTTAGTAGGATGTTTTACAATTAATCTTTTTTGTATATTTTTCTATAATCAGATATATAAATAAATGTATGTGTATATTTGGGGCAAGTAGTCATTTGACAATGCCCAGTTTTTGATCTGGTATTCTCTTTATTTATTTTCATTTAATGCCATTTCATATGAGAGGGTCAACCCCCCAGGCGCGACCGGCGTGTGCTCTTGTTGAACTTAATGCGGGCAAAGCAAGTGGGTCGGACAAGGTCCAAAGAAATCATATTGAACCTAGAAAGCTCATCATCTCTAAATTAGCCTTTTAATCATAATCAGTTTAGTATTAATTATTACTCATTAAGGTCATAACATGTGGATATCTATATCTACTGTGTAGTGTAGCGGTACTGACTTTTTTTCTTTTTTTTGTCCGTTCTTCATTCGCTTCCATGATGGGGGAATAAAACAAAATATGAAACCGAATCTATTGCTCATCTAACTATTTTGCTGGCTGTACTTAGTTGAATTCATATGTGCAAAATTTCATGTTCTCATTATTAATTTTAATGTAATTAATTCTGTTATTTTCTAATAATTTATATTATGTGTAATCATAATTGAATTATTAAAACAGTTAATATTTTTATTATTATATTTATTTTAATAGTTATATAATTGATTAGACGATCTTATTCATAGGAGTTAGAAACGGTTGAATAATACCAGATTTATCACATTATTAATTAACTCGGATTCATTAAAAGGAAAAACAGAAAATGAGAAAAAGATTTGATGCCCTATCTTGTCGCCTTTATTTTGGGATGCCCCAGGCATAACATGTGATAAAATAAGACAAATGAATCAGAACACCGGCAATATATTCTATATTTTATTCAAATTATGACTTCGATGTTGGCAGTGGAAGTAATCAGGTGTAATGAGTGATGCTAATGTTTGTTTATTTGTTAAGGGGAAGGAGTGGAAAAAATCCCTTACAAAGCCAAACTGATTCGTAAATTTAAAAAAATCGAATCCCGAAAAGAAAATGTTGTTTTGAAAATTTAGTTTAGAAATCTATAATAAAAAATTTAAAATTTGTTTAAAGGATAAAACAAATAAAATCATTTTAAAAAGTATAATAACACTAAAAAAGTTTTTTTCTTGTAACAATGTAATATAACACTTAAAAGAATTCTTTGGTCAAAATTTATTAAAATATGTATTTATTTAACTTTTATAACCATATTTTATAAATTATATAATAGGTTGACTAAATATATTCTCAGAGTACTAGTTTTTATAAATAAAATTAGTTGTTAACAAACATTTACAATTTTTTAATTGTATGAATATTAACTTCGTCAACCTTTATAGGCAAAACTACTGTAATTTAGTTGGATGAACGCTATTATCCTTTTGGTAAAAAAAAAAGAATACTACCATCCAAACACGATGGATCAGGTTCAGCTCTCCCTTTTCAAAGTTGAAATATGTGTTGGTAAAAAATAAAAAAACAGAAGGAAAGAAAAACTCTTATATAATACCAATACCTATTATTATCAAATGAAATCTGTACCTTTTTATTATACCATTTGTTATATAAATTTTTTAAAACTATGAAATATAGTTGGAATCATAGATCAAACTAAATCTTAAATTTTATTATTTGAGAAAATTCTTAATTCGAATCGAGCATAAGATTGTTTCTCTTCCAATGGGGTGAAGCATGCTCGTAGTGATAGTGATGTAACTAGGACGGGTTTGGAACAAGTCATATAAAACCCAAACTCGCACAGGGTTTTAGGTCAATCCAACCTGATCCTATAGAGTCTCTACATCTTTTTTTTAAGATTATTTTTTCATGCTATTGTTTTTTTTTTTTTTAAGGATTTATGTAAATGTGATAGAACCTTAGAAATCATTTAGTTAATCTTCTTGCCTATTTCAATTGGGAAAAAGATGAAAATTTTGTACTATATAACATTTTTAGTGTACAAGTATGTTCTATGAAGATAACATTAGCATTAGAAAATTTGCATGCATGGATTGTTGAAACATCTAATCAAACAATAAAAATATCATCTCGATAAATAATATATACAATTGTCTTTACTAAAATTATGTCTTAAGAGATCTTGCTTCTTAAGACTTCTTTTTTCAAGTTTGAATTGAATTTTTTTATAATTATTTTAAATTTATATATTATTATAATTTATAGAGTCAGGTTTCCCATCAAGCCATAACTATAACCCGTGATCGTTGATCGATCCAAAACCCTCAAGAGTTACAAAATTTTTTTCAAACTTATCCTAAAACTCTATAGAGCTTTTAGCAGGTTGGACGGGTATGGCACCCTATAATGATCCGTCAGGCTACATCTCATGTAGGGAGAAACTAAAAAAAATAAAATAAAATAAAGTCCGGCTGCTGGAGCTCAGAAAATCATCACTAGGTTAGCCCTTACAGAGTGGCTTCTTTCCTTGCATGTTTAGTGCTACAGCATATATGCTACCGCAGGGAGTTGGATCACTGCTATAATGAACCACTGTAATAGCCTTTTTATTTATTTATCCTTTTAATTTTGTTATATAGGCATAATGAATACAATTTTAAAAAGCACTTATAAAATAACAAAATTTTAACATAACTATAGATTGAATTTTATAGGAAACTAATAATTATATTTAATTCAAACATAATATCTAGTCCTAACTTTGAAAGGGCCCCTCTGGAGATCTAGACATAGCATATATACTACATCTTGAAAGCTTGGGTGAGGTAATGATTTATGGTGTAATGGAGAGGTAGGGGATAGTATGTTATAATACAAAATTAGATGATAATTAAAAAAATGATAGTGTCATTAGCTATGAATTAGTTTTGTAAATGCTAAATAGAAAATAAGAGATGTTAGGATTCCTGTATATAGTCTTTTGTGTAAGTTTAAGAATTAATAGAGAAGAAGAGCCAGTTCCTAGATTTCACGGTGGTTTAGGCTTTAAAGATGTTCATAGGTTAAATTTAGCTTTATTGGCTCAGTAGGCATGGAGACTAATTCAAAAGTCCAAACGCTCTAAGGGTCAAAGTTCTTAAAGGACGCTACTTTCCATGTGGTGGACCTAATGATGCTTGTAGAGTTTTAAATATAGGGACTAGCTAATGGAATTTGAGTCTTGTTGCCCATGCTTTGACTGAAGAAGAGAGGATAGCAATCAAGCAAATCAGGCCGCTTATGGGTGAGGATGATTATCTGAATTTAGGCTCTTTCTAAAGATGGCTTTTGCTCTATGAGATCTGCTTGCATTTTCATTAGCAAAAAGTCGCAGCAAGGGGAGGTGAGTACAAGGGCATCTTCGTGGCATCTTATACCCAAATCTTGATGGAAATTTGCATGGAATATTTCTTGCATTCTGCATGTGAAGGGTTTCATATGGAAAGCATATGTTGTAACTACTAACCATGGGAGAATTTGGCCAAGAGGAAAGTAATATCTACTACTTAAGTAATGCCTAAGGTTTATAAGCGAATATAGTCACATGGAATATGGTTGGGATAGCATATTTTTATTATTATTATTATTATTCTCCGAATTAAGTTTTCTTATTGAGTCATAACTAAGACCCAAAACCCTAAAGATTTCAAAACAATAGCCAAACTTGTCTTCCAAAGGATTTTAGCTAGTCCGATACCATATGATTATCTGTTCAGTTATGTTTCTAGTACTTAATTCTAATAAAATCTCATCAATCCCATTAAAGCATTTTCTCTAAAGATTTAGGAAGGATTCAAATAATTAAGCCTAAATCTAGGTATAAGTTTAGGCCAACTCTCTAGAGAAAACTTTAATTTTGCATGTGATATTACATTAAATAATCATTGTATGCCTAAGAATAAATTAACTCAAGCTAATTTATTATTTTGATTTTAGTGACTAATTTATACAAAACTACAACACTACTTCTGGTATTAATGATGTAGGTGTGTGTGTGTGTAGCAAAAGCTAGTTCCATATTTTAAGGATAAAAACTTACTTTTAATGAAAATATATGTGTACCAATAGTAATACATTGCATTGTAAATGGGAAAGAAATTTTTGGAATTGACATGTAGATTTCTGATACCAAGATGGTATAGATGGAATTTGTATCTTGAGTAAATGTGGCAAAATTCTGTGAAAAATAAGAAATTTGATATTTTTGAATTTTTATATTTTATGATTTCTTATAGGTTTTTGGATTAAAATATTAAAAAACAAAAAGATATGAATGGATTGAATTATTGGATGACACACCAATAACCAACCTGCATAGAGGTTTTGTTAATCTTTAATCACTATGAAACACTGTTAAAGAGAAAGAAAAGTTTCAATATACTCAATTGATATGCATAATAAAATAAATTCAAAAAAATACTTCATCACAATTCTAAAGGAATTGAAAAAACATAGTGTTAGAGAAACTCTTAGTGAATATTCACTATAAACTAATGAAAATATGGTTTACAATACCTTAAGTACTAGTTTCCTAACAACCTTAGGACTAAAAATGTCATGAAAAATAACCTATCCTAATTCATAAAAATAAATGTAGAATGTAGAATGTAAAAGAACATTAGTAGGGACATAATTTGGTTAAAAAGAACACGACTTTACAAAAGAATATAGTTGTGTTCTTCGGCATGGTTCTCATGATAAAAATAGCATCGGTAGAGAAATAAAGGTGTGTTTTTGAGCTTGCACCTCTTGAAGTTCATTGTCTCTCCTGCTTCGAAGCACTATTTGACTCAATATCTTGATCAATCTTCTATCCCAAACAAATGATGTTCTTTCGTCTCTTGATCCGTATTGATAGCCCAGGGTACAAAAAGATTTGCCTCGAAATCTGGAATTAAATAATCACTTGGATCATCTATAAAAATCCTCATAAAGTACCTACAAATTTTAAACTCAAAAATAGATGAGTAACAATACGTACTCGTCCTAGCTCAAACTTTGTATCTAACAATCTTCTCACACATACTTAACACAGTCTCTTTGAACATATATGTCCCAAAGGACCTCAACCCACTCTAGGACTCCGTAGTCAATCTTATAGAATCTTCCTCATCAAATCGCTCATGCCATACATCCCTTAAAAGCGTCAAAAGATTTGCTTTGTCACCTATAGTTATCTCCCTCTCAACAACTTCTCTTATGATCAACAAAGACTCCTTTATAGGAGGATTCATTTCTTTATGTGTTTCCTTTAATACCTATGGATTCAAGGAAAACAACTTAATTCTCTTTCCATCAAACAATATATAATAAGTATTACTCCTCCCTTTATAACTTACACTCTGATCAAATAACCAAACACAACTAAATAGAATATGAAAGGTATTCATTAGCACTACATCAAATAATATCTCATCAAAATATATACTAAGAAGAGTAATGGGGAAAGTCACGTACTTTGTCACATCAATACATTCCCTATCATTAAACCAATGCAAATGATAGGGTCAAGGGTAAGGTATAGTAGGCAACTTCATTTTATCAACAAGTATCGTAACATGAATATAACTACCCGAATCTATTATAGCCACACACATTGCCCATTCACTAAAAAATTAATATGAAGAAATATTACTTATTCAACTATGGTGGCATTCTAAGATTTCTCCTTATTACCCCATTAATAGGCAGTGCCTTTCTAGTAACTAGCTCAACTGATTCAGCTTTGTCTCCTCACTTCCATCAGGCTCCTTTACATTAACTCCTCGAAGCATAACCACCTTTTTGTTCTTTATCACATATGCTATGCCATTTGACCACTCAATAGCAGCATGTTCATATACATTTAAAATTTTTGTTTCTTTACTCTTGGTCCTTTTTTTTTCTACGTTGCCTACTTCAAAAGACTTTATAACCAATTATTCCTTCACTTCTCCATGCTTATCTTAACCCTTAGAATCACTGCTCATTTCTTTCTCATTATCCTTAAATTATTACTCTTACCATTCTTCCCATCATAAAAACAATAGTTATATTTGCTGTTATCAAGTCTCGAAGAATTACTTATAGAATTATAGAAACCTTACTTACACTAAAGCTCCAATTTCCCTGCTATTTATATGGCTTCCTCTAATGTTTCGATTCTTTACAGCTCCCTCATATTGGCAATCTTAGTTCATAGCCTTGTAATGAAAAAACCAATGGTTTGCTCTCAAGTTTCTATAATTTGTTGGCGTACTGATAATATCTTAAATTCTTGGATGTATTTAGGCACACTTATAGATCTTTATCGCAATTAATACAGCTCCATCAATAATTCATAATTGTAGTATTCGATGAGCAAATCATCTTTGCAACAACTCTCTCATCTCCTGCAAAGTGGTAACATCCCTATCACTATTCGCCTGTCTATTCGTCAAAACATTTTTCCACCTCAATGCTATATACCCTTTAAATTCGATTGTTGCTAACTTGACCTATTGAGCATTATCACTACTATGAAAATCAAATAGCTTTTCTATTTAATTTTCTTAATCAAAATACTTGTTAACTCTCTTGAGTCCCCCATGCCAAATAAAAGAAGGATCTTTAAAATCAACTGTCTTAATACCTCTAATTTTCTATTCGCTCTATCAGCACGACCATCACCATCATTGTCATTAGCATCAACGTCTTCCTTTCACCACATAACAAGTGAAACCATGACTACCACTATTGGCACCAGCATAGTCCATTTCTTATTCTTTTTGACATTATTACGTGTGTGTCCTTTAAGTACCTCACCTAAATCCTAATGTTTTTTCTTTGTTTTTGCATCATACTCTCTATTGACTCCACTAAATCTCTCACAAACGGTTCACATCTAGCCCCTTCAAATATTCTATGCCTCTCATGATCAATAGAAGATATGTTTGTTAAGTCTTCGCTATCTAAATCCTGAACAATCTCTACAAAGATGAAAACTTATTCCATTAGAAAGTTATCGCAAAGTTCACCACAACCCCAAAACAATCTAATTTAGATTGTTATGAGAGCCTCAAGTCTAATACCAAGATAAATACATATAAATTGCTCTAATTCTAAGATGATATGGACGGAATCCATATCTTGATTACACGTAGTGGAATGTATGAAAAATAAGATATTGGATATTGTCGAGATTTTACATTATGTGATTTTTCTATAGGTTTTTGGATTAGAAAACAAGAAATATAAAAATATGAACGAATTAAATTATTAGATATGACACACAATAACCAATCTAAATTAGAGTTTTGTTAATCTTCAATCGATAGGATGTGAAATTAAAGATGAATAAGGTTTCAAAAAACTCAATTGATATGATGAACAATTGAATAAATTCAAAAAAAATTGTTAGTCACAATTATAAAGGAATTGAGATAACATGGTTTCAAAAAAACTCAGACATTCATCATAAACTAATAAAAATAAGGTTTACAATACCTTAAATACTAGTCCCCTAACAACTCTACGGGTATAGATATAACTAAAGATAACCTATCATAATAAAATATGTCAAATATATATATATATATATATATATAATGTGAATTGTAAAAGAAAGCTAGCAAGAACAAGACTCAGGCAAAAAGAACACGTATGTGCTCTTAAACGTGCTTCTCATGACAAAAAGAACTCGGGTAGATATATGGGTGCATTCTCAAGCTATATCTTTAGGAATTCATAGTTACTTCTTCTTTCAAAGCTTTATTTGACTTAGTATCTTGTGATATAATCTATTATGCACAATTTAAATATCGTTCTTTGAAGCATGGTGAATAAGATCAATCTGCAATTCACAATTAACAACTAGAAAATCAAAGAGCAAGGCTCGAACACAAGCCACAATGCTAAATTCTACCTGCTTGTAGGAGCATCATCCGCTAAGGTATTAGGATTGCCAGCTTGAAGAAGCATTGTCCTAATTTTAGGGTTGCTTGCTCGTAGAAGTACGATCCGTCATAGTTTTAGGATCGCTTGCTCGAAGGTGCGTTGTCCTAATTTTTGGTTCACTTGCTCATTGGAGTGTCATCCACCAATGTACTATGATCACCTACTCGAAGAAGCGTTGTTCTAGTTTTAGGTTGCTTGCTTATATGAGCACCACCTACCATAGTTTTAGGATCGTTTGCTTGAAGGAGCGTTGCCCTAGTTTTTGGATCACTTGCTTATTGGAGTGTCCTTCACTAAAGTTTTAGGATTGCTTGCTCAAAGGAGTACACCCTAGTTTTTGGATCACCTGCTCAAAGGATCATCATCTAGTCAAACTTTTAACATCGCCTATTCAAAGGAGTGTCATCCTAGATTTTGGATCTTCTGCTCATTAAAGCATCATCCATTAAAGTTTTTAGGATCACCTGCTCAAAGAAATACCATCCTAGTTTTGGATCACCTTCTCGAAGGAGCATCATCCAGTCAAAGTTTTAGGATAGCTTGCCCGAAGGAGCGCCATCCTAGATTTTAGATCACATGTTCGAAGGAGCATCATCTAGTCAATGTTTTAGAATCGCCTGTTCAAAGAAACACCATCCTGGATTTTGGATCACCTGCTTAAAGGAACATCATCCAGTCAAAGTTTTATTATCGCTTACTTAAAGGAGCGCCATCTTAATTTTTGGATTACTTGCTCGAAGGAACGTCGTTCAGTCAAAGTTTTAGGATTGTATGTTTAAAGGGGCGCCGTCCTAGATTTTAGATCACCTACTCATTAGAGCATCATCCATTAAAGTTTTAGGATCACTTACTTAAAAGAGTGTCGTCCTAGATTTTGGATCACTTGCACGAAGGAGCATCGTCCAATCAAAGTTTTAGGATCGCCTGCTCGAAGGAGTGCTATTCTAGATTTTGGATCACCTGCTTGAAGGAGTATTGTCCAGTCAAAGTTTTTTGATCACCTGCTTAAAGGAGCGTCGTCCAGTCAAAGTTTTAGGATCGCCTGCTCGAAGAAGCACCGTCTTAGATTTCGGATCGCCTACTCGAAGAAGTGCCGTCCTAGATTTTAGATCACCTGCTCGAAGGAACATCATCCAATCAAAGTTTTATGATCGCTTGCTCAAAGAAGCGCCCTCCTAGTTTTTGGATCACCTACTCAAAGGAGCGTCGTCCAGTCAAAGATTTAGGATTTCTTGTTCAAAGGAGCGCTCTCCTAGATTTTGGATCACCTACTTATTAGAGCATCATCTAATAAAGTTTTAGAATCGCCTGCTCAAAGTATTATTATCCTAGTTTTTGAATCACTTGTTCAAAAGAATATCATCTAAATCTATCCCTTAAGATTGCTTGCTTGAAGGAGCGCTATCCTATCTTCTAAGATTAATTACTTAAAATAAGCGATATCCAATCAAATACTCCAATTCAAGACTTGCTAGCTCAATGGAGTGTCTCTCAAGTTCATCAAGTTGGTACAGACGTGCACAATCATAATCCCTAGTGGTCCTATCGCAAGGGCACTGCTTCTATCCACAGGTTTGCCACAAATTTTCAAAAGGCAAAAAATGGGATTATCTTTGTGGTGAAATTTTATCAAATAATACCATAAAGAAGGACAGTTGTAGATACCCTAATTTTGTCTATTTAAGGGTTCAATTAATATTATATTAATCCAACAAATTACAATAAAAAAATAAATGATAAAAAATATTATATAAAAAATAATAAAAATATAATAAAGTGCCCATTGTGAATTTTAGTTAATGAGAGAGTAGGTGAGAAGGTAGATAAAATAGTAGGTAAGAAGGTAGATGACGAGTAGATAAACATGTGAAATGTCTATAAATACCTAACATACAATAGTCAAAAGAATCACAGGAAAAAAAAAAAAAATCACCTTCAAAAAGCTTAAACCAAAGAGTTCTTGTCTTCTTGAACTAAGATTTTGGAGATAAAGTTCCGAGTTCCATCAATTGCCGCTGCCTTTGCCGCCCGATGACCCGCAACCTGCTTTGGCTTTGATCCAACCCTACGCTGATCCGTAACCATTCCCCAGTTTCAATCTGCGTGCGTTTAAGTTGCAAGTCCCAGGTAAGTGAATTCAAACTTTCATTTATCATTCAATTCATTTAAATAATATAATAATAAAAGATAAAAAAAAAAACAGAAGAAAAGAAATAAAAAAATAAAATGATAGAAATAGAATAAAATAGATAAAAAAATTGATAGTCTTCTGGTTATGTAGATTAATAATAAACATTAATAGTATGAATATAATAAAAATAAATAAATAATAAAGATAGAAAAATAGTAAAGTAATAAAATGCAACAAAAAAATAGATAATATAAATATATGAAATAAATAGTTTTGACATATTGAAAATCTTATTTTTACAAATAAAAATGAAACTAATAGTTTGTAAGATCTAACACCTAAAAGTCCATTTTTGCCAAAATAATAAAAATCTAATAAAATTAAAGTCAAAAGAGTTCAAAAAAAAAAATAAAAAAAATAACAAACCTACTAAAGTATTTATAAAAGAACTACATGTTATCTGATCCCAATTAGTTGATACATAAGCACTCCGGGGCAATATAAAAATGATTTTTTTTTTTGTAAATATTAAATTGATTCATTGTTTATTGTAAATATTTAGATTTATAAATTTTAATAATAAATTGTAAATATCATAATTCGTACAATTGATAAGATTTTTGAGCATTAAAAAGAAAACTTTAATTTATGAATTTACGGGTGGTAACCATTTGTTTTTAATAAGGTAGTCCCGAGACTCATGAAAACTCTGGTTTTCATAAAAATTGGTTTTCAATCATTTTTTTTTTATTTTGCAAACTAGTAGCTAAGTTAAGATCAACCAACTTATTGATCTTAACTTTTAATTTTTTCCCGATTTTAAGTGTGTGGTGACTTTTAATTTTATAGAATTGAAAATTTTTTTTAATTCCTAATCAAGGGTTCGTATTGAATGGGTTCGGGTTTAATATGAATCAAATTAAGAGAAATAAAATCATAAATGAAAAATCCACGCTTGACAATAAGTTTAGCTCAATTAGCTTACAAGCCTAATCAAACTCGAGTTGAGTATAATTAAATCGAATTCAAATTGAGTCTAGATATTAATATTATTTATATTAAAATAAATAAAATATTTTCTTAATAAATTAAGTGAAATAGCATAACTTCCATGCTTAATTAATATTTTAGCTTATACATATATACACACACACATTGATTGATTATATATGAATGCTTAGTTAATAATATTGAATGTGTGAGCATAATGTGACATTGCATTGCATTGTATGTTTGCTTAAGAAGAAACCCAAGTAATAATTAACCCCAACTCATGTTTAAGCCCAAACCCAACCCCAAATCATTTTAAGTTAAGCCCAAAGCCTTTTTTTTAGTTTCTCCTATTTGTATTACCTCAAAAGTCAAAGCAGATGTAGGAAAATTACAAAGCAACTTTATGCAAAGACATAAGCCAAAATAGGCTTCCAAATCAACATTTCCAATAATAACAACAAATCTTAGTTTTTCTTCATTAATTTTCACAAACAATTCACCTAAAGCTTATATCAAGACTTAGTATTCAAGTTAAGGATGTATAAGGTAATGAGTTACATGTTTATGTGATTATTTGTTCATTTATTTCTTTCATGAATATGAAATCTCTATTTTAATGTTTCCTATATGAGTTGTTGGTAGTGTTGGCGATCTAAGTTAGTTCATAGAGTTAATTAGATCCTTGAAGTGGTGATGGATCAGTTGATGTAGGTGCTAAAGTTGTTTTGAGTTGATGAAGGAGATGGTATGGTTATGATGTATTCAAATGGTGGTTAAGGAGTTGTTTGAAGCTAGGAATATAGAGTTTATACACGTTTGAAGTTGATATATATATGTGATGAATGTTTGTAGATTTGTAAAAGCGAAAAATTGATGTTAAGTTTCGAAAAATGCCTGCTCTATTTTCAAATGGGAAACACATAGGAAACATGGGATAGTGCTTAAGTTGTGTAACTCATTGATTTTGAAAATAAAGTTTTTGTAGAAAAACACGGGTAGAACATAAGCAAATGTTTCTAACTGTGCTTCTCATTGTGTTTGGAACGAAAAGGAAATTGTGACAGCACGGGTGAAACACGGTTCCGTGGACTACATCGTGTTTTTCTCTGTTTGTGTAATGTATTTGGTTAAATTAAAGCAAGAGTAGAACACGACCCCATGTATCAAGCTGTGTTCCTTTGTGTATAACATCGTGTTTTGTTCAATAAAGAAACATGGGTGAAACACGGTCTGACTGATCTAGTTGTGTTTCTCTTTGATCAAATTTTACAAACCCGAAGCATAAAGATTGTTTTTCACTATGTTTCTCTTGTAAAGGAAACACGAGGGTATACACAACTGTATATCTAGCTTTGTACCCTTAATAATAATAATAATATCAATTTTTCAAAATTTAAAATAAAGGAATGCATTATATTTATGTGTGTATGAATAATAAAATTAAAATTTAATATGAGTTTTCTTTAAGTTTTTATTAGGTAAAGAGCTTGATTTTGATGGTTATTGACATTGAAAGTTATATGAATTGAATTTATTTGTTTTACATATTCTTCTCTTGATTTGAATTCATCTATTGATCATTTCCCAGTATAACGTCTGGGACAAGTATGCAGTAGCTTGATTGATGGTTGTTAAACTACACATACTGGAATCAACTAATATAAAAGACGACCTAAATATGTTTGAAATGGCTATGCATGTGCCATTGAATCTGATCTAAGAAGCAGCAACCTTGTTAATGAGGATAACATGGCACTTAGGTACTTAGGCTACCTTAGTCATGATACAATGATAGTTATAAGTGGTTCAGCGAGTAGTTGATAAGGCTAATATTATCGATATAACATTTGCTTATTCTTAAGAGGAAATAACATGATTTAGTTCATGTTTATGAGACTGGTTGAACTAGGTGATATTATGGATTAAGTTAAGTAAAGATGAAAAATTGTTGTGAACTCTAGAGGATGATGTTTTTCTTTTTAATTAAATACAAGAAATATATGCATTCGAGCTATCTGTATCAATCATTTGAGCAACTACTATTACTCACGACCCCCAGGTTCTCTAGGAGTGCAATTGGAGTTTGAACACTCCAATGTTGATTTGTTTACTTAATAAAAGATAATTAAACTTTTGCGTGCCACATTGAATTAGTTTAAGTGTGCTTGCTACTTCTCATTTGTTTGTGTTACTGTATACTGGGCCTTTAACTCATGTTGCCATTTTGCAGGTGTTGTTGATGATAAATAATATAATGATTTGGGGTACGGGACTGATTGGAAAGCTTTATGGATGAATGGGACGCTAGGGACTCATGTGCAAGCAAGGATATTTTAATCAAGTTTTTTAGAAGACAAATAAAAATGAAACGTAATTTTTGTTATAGGCTTGTTGGTTAAGCCTTTTGTTTTTAATATAAGATTTCAAGTTTTTTTTTAAATGTTTTATACAGAGAAAGTTTTGTAAACTTTTAAAGTGTCACTTGTTTGGCACTAAAATTATTTCAAGTTTTGTAAAGATGATCTACTTATATGTTAAGTAGTTTTATATGAAAGTTTTATGAAGGTATTACGAGTTTAAACAATTAGTCATCATAAATTAGACAATCTTGCATATAATATTTATGTGTTATATGTGGTTGGGGATTGGGCATACCGAATAGTGAGATTAGGTAGATCTAGTCCTTACATTAAGCCTAAATGAGTTTAATCAAATCAAGTTTGAGTTTATATAGTTGTACTTTGAGTCGAACTTGAACCTAAAAACTAAAACTTAGGCAAGCTTAAGCGGAGCTCAAACTTTAAAATTTTGAGTCGAGTTTGAGCTCAACTCAGCACTGTATTGTCTTGACTTGACTCATTTGCGTAGTAAGTAAAACTAAAAAGTTCTAATCTATGTGTTACGCTAGACTAGTATATGGACCTTGGGAGATAACCTATTCTTACTTCCTAATCTTTTTCTATTTAATTCTATTTGGTGTTCAATTCTTAGTCACAATAAACGATACAACTCATGCTATATGAACGTAATATTTACCAAAAAAAAAAATAATAATAAAACTATACACACACACACTCAGTTAATGTGGGTTAAAAAAAACACTAAATGCTCCTCTTTTTACTTTTCTATTTAAGTCTTCTAATGGTTTAACTTAAAATAAAAAATAAAAAATAAAACGAATTAGCTGCTGTGGATGGAAAATCAAATGCTGGATGTGAAAAAAAGTTACATACTTCAAATATAGATTTAAAAGTGTGAGTAACTTAAATAACCAAAGTCAATGTGCAAAATTAATTTTTATTTACGTTGCTGTTTTTTTTTTTTTTTTAAATTTTCCTGATATCAATGAATTTCACTTGTGTTTCCCCTTCTTGGTGAATGTACAGGAGGAGACAGCACATAATGTTATCATATGGTATAAACTGAACCGGCAGCAATGTAATGATAAAAAAAATGTCTAAACATACTAATTAAGAAAGCAAATAAAAAAATTATAATTTTTATGTGTTTATTTTTTCAAAACAAGTCAAAATATGGAAATGAATAATTTTTTTATTTTTAATAAAAAGCTTCAAAAGTATCATTAAGATGACCATGGTATCTTTTAAGTAGGGTAGTTGTCACCTTGGGCACTTAAATTTTACCTATTGTTTTCATTTAATTGCCTAAAGTTTAGAATTTTCAATTTAGTTTCTCAATTTTATCAATTTTTACTATTAACTATCTAAATTTTATATAGTTAACTAACTAAACTATAGTGAAAAAAAAAAAAAAAACTACAGAAATGGAAAATAATATTAAAGTTTTTTTTTTTAAATTACAAAATGGCTACTAGGATCAAAATAATCCAAATTTTAGACAATTTTATTTTGTTTTTTTAAGAGACGAGGTCATAAGTGTCTGATCTTGTCTCTTGAAAACAAGAGGTTCTCACAACTCAGAGGTACCTCATCTCTTGAAAAAATGAGATCATTAATTTATACTGACCTCATCTCTTTAAGAGACAAAGTCTTACCACAGAGGTACTCTTCTCTTGAAGAGACGAGATCAGTGTAAATTACTAACCTCGTCTCTTCAAGAGAAGAGATTAGCACAACTTTTAGACCCCTCCCCCCACGCAATACATATGTCATATATCACTCCTTTTTATATTAGTTATTATAACCTGCCAAAATCATATACAAACAGCTATATAAATCATTCATTAGCCATCCACCATGGGTAAATAACTTCTAAACTTCATAACCTAACCACAATAGTATTCCTAAATCCAATCCATCCAGCCATAATAGTATTGTCCAACCTTTCACCACAAACGCAATAAAAAACTTATAAAACATAATACAAAATGATTGCATTGCTGTTCAATTAATTAAATCAAAAGTATATGAAAATTCTACGTACAACAATCATAAAATATAAATATATATAATATCTATTTTTGGGTGCCTCACCTCCCTCGTCTCCACTTGACAAAAGTCCGAGGGAATGGTATACGTTGATATACATCTTGATGGGGATGCTCCATAGAAGGATCAACCTGTGTAAGTATGACATCCCTATTTCCACCACTAGTACTATAAGGATGAAAAATTTGTATATAGTAAATTGATAATTTTTAAAGTTTCAATAATTAATTTAATAATAAGTAAAATTCTTTTTTTTTTTTTAAGTATCAAAATTTCCCAAAAAAGGAATGGGAACCACAATAACCTCGTTTTGCCAACCAAAGGAATCTCGTGTGGGAATTGTAAATTCACGTTGGACCTAACGAGCGATGACAAGTGAAAAGTGGCCAGTGAAAGTGACCGAAACAAAGTTGAAGGTTAAAGCTCACTTTCATCATTATTACAGTAGGATAATAAAAGTAAACACGCTAGGAAATGACTAGCAGAGTAAAAGCAGTTAGTTGGTACAGTGCGGCACACAAATTCAGAAATGGTGTGCCGTGTATCAAGTTTTTTTTCCACAGAATATGATTCCTAATGCCTGAAACCTGTGGATGTTCTTCGTTTTACGCCCACACTCTCTCTCTCTCTCTCTCTCTCTCTCTCTCTCTCTGTGTGGATAGTCTTTTAACTCTTGACAGGTTATATAAATTAATTCGTGGCAGATGAATATCATAAAATATTGGTATTTTTAAAACACATCTAACTTTTATTACTATATATATTAGGAAAAATTTATAAAAACATAACATTTCGTATTTTACAAACAATTGATATAAGATTTAATTTATAACAATTACATGACGAGTGTTTTGACATGGCAAATAAGTGATATAGATTTTATTTTTTACAAATACATGACCTTTATTTTATACTTTTGTGAAAAAATAACCAAGTTTTATTTTCTAACAAATACATTACCTATACCTTTTCACTTTGCATTAAGGCTATGAAAAAAATTTGATCAAACCATTAATTGAATCAGATTGAATCAATTGTACCGAAATTTCAGTTTTTTTTTTTTTTTTTTTTTGTAATGGGTCGGTTCGGTAAAGAACTAATAGTTCGTAATTCGGTTCAGGATCCTAAACAAAACCGTATGGTTCGAATCAAACCACGCCATTCTACATATTTAAAAAAAATTAAGCATATATTTTTTTTTCTTTTGATTGTTTTATTAAATAATTAACTATTTTAAATTTTTTTACTTAGATTTGTATCATTTTTCAGAATGAAAATAGATTAAATATATCATATCTCATGTTTCGATTGTTTTAGTGTGTCTACAAGTAGAATAGATTTTAGATTTTAGACTTTAGTGTTACAACTTTTGAACATTTTTTCATCTTTGTCTTATTAATTAATCTACTTTTATTACTTAATTATTTATTGGTTTATATAAGTGATTATGTGTTAGTTAGAAGTATATAATGAATTAAAATTTGCATCTCGTATTAGGATAGTATAATATATCATTATAGTTTAAGATGGTTTAAGATAATTTAAGAGAATAAAACTAGTATATTATTATAATTTTACAATGTATGAAATCTCTCTCCCACTATAAGTTTTATATGTTTATTTAGGTAAACAATTAAACATAAATATTGTTGCTTATATTTGCATTCGTGATAAAAAAAATATAATTGAAGTTTTTTGATGGAATGAATTTTTATTTTAAGAATAAAAAGAGTTCAAATCGCAAACTAAACCTTTTTTTTTTTGTAGTTCAAAAACTTACAAACCGAATAGTATGGTTAGGTTCCAATTTAAAAGAAAAATTAAACTGTAATATATGGTGTGGTTCAGTTCAAGGGGCGAACTAAACCGAATCATAACGTGTACGCTCCTACTTCGTGTTATCAATAAACGAGAGACATCAAAAAATACAAATAATATATTTGTCAAAAAGCAAAACACATATAATTGTTTTTATAAAACTATAAAGCATATATAATATATTTGTCAAAACTAAAACTTATATCACTTGTTTGTTGAAATATCAAAACATGATGATATATATTTGTCAAAAAATCAATATCTAGATCAATTGTTTGTAAAAATATCAGAATGCATGTCATAATTTTATATTTTTTCCCGATTTATTACTTCTTCATGTAGCATATTAGTGTACGTAAATATTTTTTTCCCTCTTTTATTAAAGTAAATTTCGACAGAGTAATGTGATTTTTCCTTTAACCTGTTGTCAAATTGATTGTTTCTACGCGTATACTATTGTAAATGTTTTTCGGAACCGATAAGCTATTTGATTTTGCCCGTGTCGGTAAATTAAAAAGAAAGTAACTTAGTTGAGACTGATCCTAGGCCAAAAAAAAAAAAAAAAATGAATGAATGATCCTCAAATCTAACGATTAATCAATCTAAATAAATACTTATAAATATAAATTATATTTACAAACTAAGTTAGAAGTATATTAGAGAGAAAACTGTGGCATCCACATTTCTTAAAAGTTATAAGAATAGTATTTTAAAAAATTTGAAGCCTAATTGAGAAAAATCACGGCGAGAAAAATCGGATACTATTGGCTATAACTATACTAGCCCGATGTGCACGTTTTATATCCATTAAATATATTATTATTTATATCGCAAAATAAATAAAACTTCTTTGTCTGAGGCCGAAAATCATACACTGAAAACATATGCCAAATCAATGGCAGTTTCTTTTAAAAAAAAAAAAAGGAAAAGGAAAAACAGAAAGAAAGAAAGGGAAAAAAAGAGATGTATGTATGTATATATGCGTATATATATTAATACACGCTGTATTCGGCCAGAAAAATATTAATATACGCTGTATATCACACCATTACAAAAGGAAAATAGTTAAATAAACAAATTATTTAAGAGGGTTTGGAAATACAATCTATTCTTTATGCCATAGTCATCTATGTTATTTAAGCTAGCGGGAGGATTTTAGTGTCTTATTTTTATTATTTTATAAATTTAAATATAACGTATGATACATCTGCAGGTAGAGTGAAATTAGAACGGAATTTTGTAGTTGACTAAATTTAAAAAACAACTGTCCAGTGAACATGAAAAAAAAAATAAAAAAGTAATAACTGTGCCTCAATCCCACATTTTCTTATTCCAAAAACAATTAAATAACTCGCATGTCCACATTAACAACCTACCCTATATCCATTAAACAACAATTAATTTCGATAAATTATTATTTTGTTTTGCTCTAAAACCATAATTAATGAA